>JAPDOI010000534.1:380000-429160 GCA_029168955.1 Aplectana chamaeleonis | reverse complement strand
ACGTACATAGGGCATCTGATGACGTCATCAGGGTGTCATGTAAAGTACATAGGGCATCTGATGACGTCATCAGGGTGTCATGTAAAGTACATAGGGCATCTGATGACGTCATCAGGATGTCATGTAAAGTACATAGGGGATCTGATGACGTCATCAGGGTGTCATGTAAAGTACATAGGGCATCTGATGACGTCATCAGGGTGTCATGTAAAGTACATAGGGCATCTGATGACGTCATCAGGGTGTCATGTAAAGTACATAGGGCATCTGATGACGTCATCAGGGTGTCATGTAAAGTACATAGGGCATCTGATGACGTCATCAGGGTGTCATGTAAAGTACATAGGGCATCTGATGACGTCATCAGGGTGTCATGTAAAGTACATAGGGCATCTGATGACGTCATCAGGATGTCATGTAAAGTACATAGGGCATCTGATGACGTCATCAGGGTGTCATGGAAAGTACATAGGGCATCTGATGACGTCATCAGGGTGTCATGTAAAGTACATAGGGCATCTGATGACGTCATCAGGGTGTCATGTAAAGTACATAGGGCATCTGATGACGTCATCAGGATGTCATGTAAAGTACATAGGGCATCTGATGACGTCATCAGGGTGTCATGTAAAGTACATAGGGCATCTGATGACGTCATCAGGATGTCATGTAAAGTACATAGGGCATCTGATGACGTCATCAGGGTGTCATGTAAAGTACATAGGGCATCTGATGACGTCATCAGGGTGTCATGTAAAGTACATAGGGCATCTGATGACGTCATCAGGGTGTCATGTAAAGTACATAGGGCATCTGATGACGTCATCAGGGTGTCATGTAAAGTACATAGGGCATCTGATGACGTCATCAGGGTGTCATGTAAAGTACATAGGGCATCTGATGACGTCATCAGGGTGTCATGTAAAGTACATAGGGCATCTGATGACGTCATCAGGGTGTCATGTAAAGTACATAGGGCATCTGATGACGTCATCAGGATGTCATGTAAAGTACATAGGGCATCTGATGACGTCATCAGGGTGTCATGTAAAGTACATAGGGCATCTGATGACGTCATCAGGGTGTCATGTAAAGTACATAGGGCATCTGATGACGTCATCAGGGTGTCATGTAAAGTACATAGGGCATCTGATGACGTCATCAGGATGTCATGTAAAGTACATAGGGCATCTGATGACGTCATCAGGGTGTCATGTAAAGTACATAGGGCATCTGATGACGTCATCAGGGTGTCATGTAAAGTACATAGGGCATCTGATGACGTCATCAGGGTGTCATGTAAAGTACATAGGGCATCTGATGACGTCATCAGGGTGTCATGTAAAGTACATAGGGCATCTGATGACGTCATCAGGATGTCATGTAAAGTACATAGGGCATCTGATGACGTCATCAGGGTGTCATGTAAAGTACATAGGGCATCTGATGACGTCATCAGGATGTCATGTAAAGTACATAGGGCATCTGATGACGTCATCAGGATGTCATGTAAAGTACATAGGGCATCTGATGACGTCATCAGGGTGTCATGTAAAGTACATAGGGCATCTGATGACGTCATCAGGGTGTCATGTAAAGTACATAGGGCATCTGATGACGTCATCAGGGTGTCATGTAAAGGACATAGGGCATCTGATGACGTCATCAGGGTGTCATGTAAAGTACATAGGGCATCTGATGACGTCATCAGGGTGTCATGTAAAGTACATAGGGCATCTGATGACGTCATCAGGATGTCATGTAAAGTACATAGGGCATCTGATGACGTCATCAGGGTGTCATGTAAAGTACATAGGGCATCTGATGACGTCATCAGGGTGTCATGTAAAGTACATAGGGCATCTGATGACGTCATCAGGATGTCATGTAAAGTACATAGGGCATCTGATGACGTCATCAGGGTGTCATGTAAAGTACATAGGGCATCTGATGACGTCATCAGGGTGTCATGTAAAGTACATAGGGCATCTGATGACGTCATCAGGGTGTCATGTAAAGTACATAGGGCATCTGATGACGTCATCAGGATGTCATGTAAAGTACATAGGGCATCTGATGACGTCATCAGGGTGTCATGTAAAGTACATAGGGCATCTGATGACGTCATCAGGGTGTCATGTAAAGTACATAGGGCATCTGATGACGTCATCAGGGTGTCATGTAAAGTACATAGGGCATCTGATGACGTCATCAGGGTGTCATGTAAAGTACATAGGGCATCTGATGACGTCATCAGGGTGTCATGTAAAGTACATAGGGCATCTGATGACGTCATCAGGGTGTCATGTAAAGTACATAGGGCATCTGATGACGTCATCAGGGTGTCATGTAAAGTACATAGGGCATCTGATGACGTCATCAGGGTGTCATGTAAAGTACATAGGGCATCTGATGACGTCATCAGGATGTCATGTAAAGTACATAGGGCATCTGATGACGTCATCAGGGTGTCATGTAAAGTACATAGGGCATCTGATGACGTCATCAGGATGTCATGTAAAGTACATAGGGCATCTGATGACGTCATCAGGATGTCATGTAAAGTACATAGGGCATCTGATGACGTCATCAGGGTGTCATGTAAAGTACATAGGGCATCTGATGACGTCATCAGGGTGTCATGTAAAGTACATAGGGCATCTGATGACGTCATCAGGGTGTCATGTAAAGTACATAGGGCATCTGATGACGTCATCAGGATGTCATGTAAAGTACATAGGGCATCTGATGACGTCATCAGGATGTCATGTAAAGTACATAGGGCATCTGATGACGTCATCAGGGTGTCATGTAAAGTACATAGGGCATCTGATGACGTCATCAGGGTGTCATGTAAAGTACATAGGGCATCTGATGACGTCATCAGGATGTCATGTAAAGTACATAGGGCATCTGATGACGTCATCAGGGTGTCATGTAAAGTACATAGGGCATCTGATGACGTCATCAGGGTGTCATGTAAAGTACATAGGGCATCTGATGACGTCATCAGGGTGTCATGTAAAGTACATAGGGCATCTGATGACGTCATCAGGGTGTCATGTAAAGTACATAGGGCATCTGATGACGTCATCAGGGTGTCATGTAAAGTACATAGGGCATCTGATGACGTCATCAGGGTGTCATGTAAAGTACATAGGGCATCTGATGACGTCATCAGGATGTCATGTAAAGTACATAGGGCATCTGATGACGTCATCAGGGTGTCATGTAAAGTACATAGGGCATCTGATGACGTCATCAGGGTGTCATGTAAAGTACATAGGGCATCTGATGACGTCATCAGGGTGTCATGTAAAGTACATAGGGCATCTGATGACGTCATCAGGATGTCATGTAAAGTACATAGGGCATCTGATGACGTCATCAGGGTGTCATGTAAAGTACATAGGGCATCTGATGACGTCATCAGGGTGTCATGTAAAGTACATAGGGCATCTGATGACGTCATCAGGGTGTCATGTAAAGTACATAGGGCATCTGATGACGTCATCAGGGTGTCATGTAAAGTACATAGGGCATCTGATGACGTCATCAGGATGTCATGTAAAGTACATAGGGCATCTGATGACGTCATCAGGGTGTCATGTAAAGTACATAGGGCATCTGATGACGTCATCAGGGTGTCATGTAAAGTACATAGGGCATCTGATGACGTCATCAGGGTGTCATGTAAAGTACATAGGGCATCTGATGACGTCATCAGGGTGTCATGTAAAGTACATAGGGCATCTGATGACGTCATCAGGGTGTCATGTAAAGTACATAGGGCATCTGATGACGTCATCAGGGTGTCATGTAAAGTACATAGGGCATCTGATGACGTCATCAGGGTGTCATGTAAAGTACATAGGGCATCTGATGACGTCATCAGGGTGTCATGTAAAGTACATAGGGCATCTGATGACGTCATCAGGGTGTCATGTAAAGTACATAGGGCATCTGATGACGTCATCAGGATGTCATGTAAAGTACATAGGGCATCTGATGACGTCATCAGGGTGTCATGTAAAGTACATAGGGCATCTGATGACGTCATCAGGGTGTCATGTAAAGTACATAGGGCATCTGATGACGTCATCAGGGTGTCATGTAAAGTACATAGGGCATCTGATGACGTCATCAGGGTGTCATGTAAAGTACATAGGGCATCTGATGACGTCATCAGGGTGTCATGTAAAGTACATAGGGCATCTGATGACGTCATCAGGGTGTCATGTAAAGTACATAGGGCATCTGATGACGTCATCAGGGTGTCATGTAAAGTACATAGGGCATCTGATGACGTCATCAGGGTGTCATGTAAAGTACATAGGGCATCTGATGACGTCATCAGGGTGTCATGTAAAGTACATAGGGCATCTGATGACGTCATCAGGGTGTCATGTAAAGTACATAGGGCATCTGATGACGTCATCAGGGTGTCATGTAAAGTACATAGGGCATCTGATGACGTCATCAGGATGTCATGTAAAGTACATAGGGCATCTGATGACGTCATCAGGGTGTCATGTAAAGTACATAGGGCATCTGATGACGTCATCAGGGTGTCATGTAAAGTACATAGGGCATCTGATGACGTCATCAGGGTGTCATGTAAAGTACATAGGGCATCTGATGACGTCATCAGGGTGTCATGTAAAGTACATAGGGCATCTGATGACGTCATCAGGATGTCATGTAAAGTACATAGGGCATCTGATGACGTCATCAGGGTGTCATGTAAAGTACATAGGGCATCTGATGACGTCATCAGGGTGTCATGTAAAGTACATAGGGCATCTGATGACGTCATCAGGGTGTCATGTAAAGTACATAGGGCATCTGATGACGTCATCAGGGTGTCATGTAAAGTACATAGGGCATCTGATGACGTCATCAGGGTGTCATGTAAAGTACATAGGGCATCTGATGACGTCATCAGGGTGTCATGTAAAGTACATAGGGCATCTGATGACGTCATCAGGATGTCATGTAAAGTACATAGGGCATCTGATGACGTCATCAGGGTGTCATGTAAAGTACATAGGGCATCTGATGACGTCATCAGGGTGTCATGTAAAGTACATAGGGCATCTGATGACGTCATCAGGGTGTCATGTAAAGTACATAGGGCATCTGATGACGTCATCAGGGTGTCATGTAAAGTACATAGGGCATCTGATGACGTCATCAGGGTGTCATGTAAAGGACATAGGGCATCTGATGACGTCATCAGGGTGTCATGTAAAGTACATAGGGCATCTGATGACGTCATCAGGATGTCATGTAAAGTACATAGGGCATCTGATGACGTCATCAGGGTGTCATGTAAAGTACATAGGGCATCTGATGACGTCATCAGGGTGTCATGTAAAGTACATAGGGCATCTGATGACGTCATCAGGATGTCATGTAAAGTACATAGGGCATCTGATGACGTCATCAGGGTGTCATGTAAAGTACATAGGGCATCTGATGACGTCATCAGGGTGTCATGTAAAGTACATAGGGCATCTGATGACGTCATCAGGGTGTCATGTAAAGTACATAGGGCATCTGATGACGTCATCAGGATGTCATGTAAAGTACATAGGGCATCTGATGACGTCATCAGGGTGTCATGTAAAGTACATAGGGCATCTGATGACGTCATCAGGGTGTCATGTAAAGTACATAGGGCATCTGATGACGTCATCAGGGTGTCATGTAAAGTACATAGGGCATCTGATGACGTCATCAGGATGTCATGTAAAGTACATAGGGCATCTGATGACGTCATCAGGGTGTCATGTAAAGTACATAGGGCATCTGATGACGTCATCAGGGTGTCATGTAAAGTACATAGGGCATCTGATGACGTCATCAGGATGTCATGTAAAGTACATAGGGCATCTGATGACGTCATCAGGGTGTCATGTAAAGTACATAGGGCATCTGATGACGTCATCAGGGTGTCATGTAAAGTACATAGGGCATCTGATGACGTCATCAGGGTGTCATGTAAAGTACATAGGGCATCTGATGACGTCATCAGGGTGTCATGTAAAGTACATAGGGCATCTGATGACGTCATCAGGATGTCATGTAAAGTACATAGGGCATCTGATGACGTCATCAGGGTGTCATGTAAAGTACATAGGGCATCTGATGACGTCATCAGGGTGTCATGTAAAGTACATAGGGCATCTGATGACGTCATCAGGATGTCATGTAAAGTACATAGGGCATCTGATGACGTCATCAGGATGTCATGTAAAGTACATAGGGCATCTGATGACGTCATCAGGGTGTCATGTAAAGTACATAGGGCATCTGATGACGTCATCAGGATGTCATGTAAAGTACATAGGGCATCTGATGACGTCATCAGGGTGTCATGTAAAGTACATAGGGCATCTGATGACGTCATCAGGGTGTCATGTAAAGTACATAGGGCATCTGATGACGTCATCAGGGTGTCATGTAAAGTACATAGGGCATCTGATGACGTCATCAGGGTGTCATGTAAAGTACATAGGGCATCTGATGACGTCATCAGGATGTCATGTAAAGTACATAGGGCATCTGATGACGTCATCAGGGTGTCATGTAAAGTACATAGGGCATCTGATGACGTCATCAGGGTGTCATGTAAAGTACATAGGGCATCTGATGACGTCATCAGGGTGTCATGTAAAGTACATAGGGCATCTGATGACGTCATCAGGGTGTCATGTAAAGTACATAGGGCATCTGATGACGTCATCAGGGTGTCATGTAAAGTACATAGGGCATCTGATGACGTCATCAGGGTGTCATGTAAAGTACATAGGGCATCTGATGACGTCATCAGGGTGTCATGTAAAGTACATAGGGCATCTGATGACGTCATCAGGGTGTCATGTAAAGTACATAGGGCATCTGATGACGTCATCAGGGTGTCATGTAAAGTACATAGGGCATCTGATGACGTCATCAGGGTGTCATGTAAAGTACATAGGGCATCTGATGACGTCATCAGGGTGTCATGTAAAGTACATAGGGCATCTGATGACGTCATCAGGGTGTCATGTAAAGTACATAGGGCATCTGATGACGTCATCAGGATGTCATGTAAAGTACATAGGGCATCTGATGACGTCATCAGGGTGTCATGTAAAGTACATAGGGCATCTGATGACGTCATCAGGGTGTCATGTAAAGTACATAGGGCATCTGATGACGTCATCAGGGTGTCATGTAAAGTACATAGGGCATCTGATGACGTCATCAGGGTGTCATGTAAAGTACATAGGGCATCTGATGACGTCATCAGGGTGTCATGTAAAGTACATAGGGCATCTGATGACGTCATCAGGGTGTCATGTAAAGTACATAGGGCATCTGATGACGTCATCAGGGTGTCATGTAAAGTACATAGGGCATCTGATGACGTCATCAGGGTGTCATGTAAAGTACATAGGGCATCTGATGACGTCATCAGGGTGTCATGTAAAGTACATAGGGCATCTGATGACGTCATCAGGATGTCATGTAAAGTACATAGGGCATCTGATGACGTCATCAGGGTGTCATGTAAAGTACATAGGGCATCTGATGACGTCATCAGGGTGTCATGTAAAGTACATAGGGCATCTGATGACGTCATCAGGATGTCATGTAAAGTACATAGGGCATCTGATGACGTCATCAGGATGTCATGTAAAGTACATAGGGCATCTGATGACGTCATCAGGGTGTCATGTAAAGTACATAGGGCATCTGATGACGTCATCAGGGTGTCATGTAAAGTACATAGGGCATCTGATGACGTCATCAGGGTGTCATGTAAAGTACATAGGGCATCTGATGACGTCATCAGGGTGTCATGTAAAGTACATAGGGCATCTGATGACGTCATCAGGATGTCATGTAAAGTACATAGGGCATCTGATGACGTCATCAGGGTGTCATGTAAAGTACATAGGGCATCTGATGACGTCATCAGGGTGTCATGTAAAGTACATAGGGCATCTGATGACGTCATCAGGATGTCATGTAAAGTACATAGGGCATCTGATGACGTCATCAGGGTGTCATGTAAAGTACATAGGGCATCTGATGACGTCATCAGGGTGTCATGTAAAGTACATAGGGCATCTGATGACGTCATCAGGGTGTCATGTAAAGTACATAGGGCATCTGATGACGTCATCAGGGTGTCATGTAAAGTACATAGGGCATCTGATGACGTCATCAGGGTGTCATGTAAAGTACATAGGGCATCTGATGACGTCATCAGGATGTCATGTAAAGTACATAGGGCATCTGATGACGTCATCAGGGTGTCATGTAAAGTACATAGGGCATCTGATGACGTCATCAGGGTGTCATGTAAAGTACATAGGGCATCTGATGACGTCATCAGGATGTCATGTAAAGTACATAGGGCATCTGATGACGTCATCAGGGTGTCATGTAAAGTACATAGGGCATCTGATGACGTCATCAGGGTGTCATGTAAAGTACATAGGGCATCTGATGACGTCATCAGGGTGTCATGTAAAGTACATAGGGCATCTGATGACGTCATCAGGATGTCACGTAAAGTACATAGGGCATCTGATGACGTCATCAGGATGTCATGTAAAGTACATAGGGCATCTGATGACGTCATCAGGGTGTCATGTAAAGTACATAGGGCATCTGATGACGTCATCAGGGTGTCATGTAAAGTACATAGGGCATCTGATGACGTCATCAGGGTGTCATGTAAAGTACATAGGGCATCTGATGACGTCATCAGGGTGTCATGTAAAGTACATAGGGCATCTGATGACGTCATCAGGGTGTCATGTAAAGTACATAGGGCATCTGATGACGTCATCAGGGTGTCATGTAAAGTACATAGGGCATCTGATGACGTCATCAGGGTGTCATGTAAAGTACATAGGGCATCTGATGACGTCATCAGGGTGTCATGTAAAGTACATAGGGCATCTGATGACGTCATCAGGGTGTCATGTAAAGTACATAGGGCATCTGATGACGTCATCAGGGTGTCATGTAAAGTACATAGGGCATCTGATGACGTCATCAGGGTGTCATGTAAAGTACATAGGGCATCTGATGACGTCATCAGGGTGTCATGTAAAGTACATAGGGCATCTGATGACGTCATCAGGGTGTCATGTAAAGTACATAGGGCATCTGATGACGTCATCAGGGTGTCATGTAAAGTACATAGGGCATCTGATGACGTCATCAGGGTGTCATGTAAAGTACATAGGGCATCTGATGACGTCATCAGGGTGTCATGTAAAAGTACATAGGGCATCTGATGACGTCATCAGGGTGTCATGTAAAGTACATAGGGCATCTGATGACGTCATCAGGGTGTCATGTAAAGTACATAGGGCATCTGATGACGTCATCAGGGTGTCATGTAAAGTACATAGGGCATCTGATGACGTCATCAGGGATGTCATGTAAAGTACATAGGGCATCTGATGACGTCATCAGGGTGTCATGTAAAGTACATAGGGCATCTGATGACGTCATCAGGGTGTCATGTAAAGTACATAGGGCATCTGATGACGTCATCAGGGTGTCATGTAAAGTACATAGGGCATCTGATGACGTCATCAGGGTGTCATGTAAAGTACATAGGGCATCTGATGACGTCATCAGGGTGTCATGTAAAGTACATAGGGCATCTGATGACGTCATCAGGGTGTCATGTAAAGTACATAGGGCATCTGATGACGTCATCAGGGTGTCATGTAAAGTACATAGGGCATCTGATGACGTCATCAGGGTGTCATGTAAAGTACATAGGGCATCTGATGACGTCATCAGGGTGTCATGTAAAGTACATAGGGCATCTGATGACGTCATCAGGGTGTCATGTAAAGTACATAGGGCATCTGATGACGTCATCAGGGTGTCATGTAAAGTACATAGGGCATCTGATGACGTCATCAGGGTGTCATGTAAAGTACATAGGGCATCTGATGACGTCATCAGGGTGTCATGTAAAGTACATAGGGCATCTGATGACGTCATCAGGGTGTCATGTAAAGTACATAGGGCATCTGATGACGTCATCAGGGTGTCATGTAAAGTACATAGGGCATCTGATGACGTCATCAGGATGTCATGTAAAGTACATAGGGCATCTGATGACGTCATCAGGGTGTCATGTAAAGTACATAGGGCATCTGATGACGTCATCAGGGTGTCATGTAAAGTACATAGGGCATCTGATGACGTCATCAGGGTGTCATGTAAAGTACATAGGGCATCTGATGACGTCATCAGGATGTCATGTAAAGTACATAGGGCATCTGATGACGTCATCAGGGTGTCATGTAAAGTACATAGGGCATCTGATGACGTCATCAGGATGTCATGTAAAGTACATAGGGCATCTGATGACGTCATCAGGGTGTCATGTAAAGTACATAGGGCATCTGATGACGTCATCAGGGTGTCATGTAAAGTACATAGGGCATCTGATGACGTCATCAGGGTGTCATGTAAAGTACATAGGGCATCTGATGACGTCATCAGGGTGTCATGTAAAGTACATAGGGCATCTGATGACGTCATCAGGGTGTCATGTAAAGTACATAGGGCATCTGATGACGTCATCAGGGTGTCATGTAAAGTACATAGGGCATCTGATGACGTCATCAGGATGTCATGTAAAGTACATAGGGCATCTGATGACGTCATCAGGGTGTCATGTAAAGTACATAGGGCATCTGATGACGTCATCAGGGTGTCATGTAAAGTACATAGGGCATCTGATGACGTCATCAGGATGTCATGTAAAGTACATAGGGCATCTGATGACGTCATCAGGGTGTCATGTAAAGTACATAGGGCATCTGATGACGTCATCAGGGTGTCATGTAAAGTACATAGGGCATCTGATGACGTCATCAGGGTGTCATGTAAAGTACATAGGGCATCTGATGACGTCATCAGGGTGTCATGTAAAGTACATAGGGCATCTGATGACGTCATCAGGGTGTCATGTAAAGTACATAGGGCATCTGATGACGTCATCAGGGTGTCATGTAAAGTACATAGGGCATCTGATGACGTCATCAGGGTGTCATGTAAAGTACATAGGGCATCTGATGACGTCATCAGGGTGTCATGTAAAGTACATAGGGCATCTGATGACGTCATCAGGGTGTCATGTAAAGTACATAGGGCATCTGATGACGTCATCAGGGTGTCATGTAAAGTACATAGGGCATCTGATGACGTCATCAGGGTGTCATGTAAAGTACATAGGGCATCTGATGACGTCATCAGGATGTCATGTAAAGTACATAGGGCATCTGATGACGTCATCAGGGTGTCATGTAAAGTACATAGGGCATCTGATGACGTCATCAGGGTGTCATGTAAAGTACATAGGGCATCTGATGACGTCATCAGGGTGTCATGTAAAGTACATAGGGCATCTGATGACGTCATCAGGGTGTCATGTAAAGTACATAGGGCATCTGATGACGTCATCAGGATGTCATGTAAAGTACATAGGGCATCTGATGACGTCATCAGGGTGTCATGTAAAGTACATAGGGCATCTGATGACGTCATCAGGGTGTCATGTAAAGTACATAGGGCATCTGATGACGTCATCAGGGTGTCATGTAAAGTACATAGGGCATCTGATGACGTCATCAGGGTGTCATGTAAAGTACATAGGGCATCTGATGACGTCATCAGGGTGTCATGTAAAGTACATAGGGCATCTGATGACGTCATCAGGGTGTCATGTAAAGTACATAGGGCATCTGATGACGTCATCAGGATGTCATGTAAAGTACATAGGGCATCTGATGACGTCATCAGGGTGTCATGTAAAGTACATAGGGCATCTGATGACGTCATCAGGGTGTCATGTAAAGTACATAGGGCATCTGATGACGTCATCAGGGTGTCATGTAAAGTACATAGGGCATCTGATGACGTCATCAGGGTGTCATGTAAAGTACATAGGGCATCTGATGACGTCATCAGGATGTCATGTAAAGTACATAGGGCATCTGATGACGTCATCAGGGTGTCATGTAAAGTACATAGGGCATCTGATGACGTCATCAGGGTGTCATGTAAAGTACATAGGGCATCTGATGACGTCATCAGGGTGTCATGTAAAGTACATAGGGCATCTGATGACGTCATCAGGGTGTCATGTAAAGTACATAGGGCATCTGATGACGTCATCAGGGTGTCATGTAAAGTACATAGGGCATCTGATGACGTCATCAGGATGTCATGTAAAGTACATAGGGCATCTGATGACGTCATCAGGGTGTCATGTAAAGTACATAGGGCATCTGATGACGTCATCAGGGTGTCATGTAAAGTACATAGGGCATCTGATGACGTCATCAGGGTGTCATGTAAAGTACATAGGGCATCTGATGACGTCATCAGGATGTCATGTAAAGTACATAGGGCATCTGATGACGTCATCAGGGTGTCATGTAAAGTACATAGGGCATCTGATGACGTCATCAGGGTGTCATGTAAAGTACATAGGGCATCTGATGACGTCATCAGGGTGTCATGTAAAGTACATAGGGCATCTGATGACGTCATCAGGTGTCATGTAAAGTACATAGGGCATCTGATGACGTCATCAGGATGTCATGTAAAGTACATAGGGCATCTGATGACGTCAACAGGGTGTCATGTAAAGTACATAGGGCATCTGATGACGTCATCAGGATGTCATGTAAAGTACATAGGGCATCTGATGACGTCATCAGGGTGTCATGTAAAGTACATAGGGCATCTGATGACGTCATCAGGGTGTCATGTAAAGTACATAGGGCATCTGATGACGTCATCAGGGTGTCATGTAAAGTACATAGGGCATCTGATGACGTCATCAGGGTGTCATGTAAAGTACATAGGGCATCTGATGACGTCATCAGGGTGTCATGTAAAGTACATAGGGCATCTGATGACGTCATCAGGGTGTCATGTAAAGTACATAGGGCATCTGATGACGTCATCAGGGTGTCATGTAAAGTACATAGGGCATCTGATGACGTCATCAGGGTGTCATGTAAAGTACATAGGGCATCTGATGACGTCATCAGGATGTCATGTAAAGTACATAGGGCATCTGATGACGTCATCAGGGTGTCATGTAAAGTACATAGGGCATCTGATGACGTCATCAGGATGTCATGTAAAGTACATAGGGCATCTGATGACGTCATCAGGATGTCATGTAAAGTACATAGGGCATCTGATGACGTCATCAGGGTGTCATGTAAAGTACATAGGGCATCTGATGACGTCATCAGGATGTCATGTAAAGTACATAGGGCATCTGATGACGTCATCAGGGTGTCATGTAAAGTACATAGGGCATCTGATGACGTCATCAGGGTGTCATGTAAAGTACATAGGGCATCTGATGACGTCATCAGGGTGTCATGTAAAGTACATAGGGCATCTGATGACGTCATCAGGGTGTCATGTAAAGTACATAGGGCATCTGATGACGTCATCAGGGTGTCATGTAAAGTACATAGGGCATCTGATGACGTCATCAGGGTGTCATGTAAAGTACATAGGGCATCTGATGACGTCATCAGGGTGTCATGTAAAGTACAGAGGGCATCTGATGACGTCATCAGGGTGTCATGTAAAGTACATAGGGCATCTGATGACGTCATCAGGGTGTGTCATGTAAAGTACAGAGGGCATCTGATGACGTCATCAGGGTGTCATGTAAAGTACATAGGGCATCTGATGACGTCATCAGGGTGTCATGTAAAGTACATAGGGCATCTGATGACGTCATCAGGGTGTCATGTAAAGTACATAGGGCATCTGATGACGTCATCAGGGTGTCATGTAAAGTACATAGGGCATCTGATGACGTCATCAGGGTGTCATGTAAAGTACATAGGGCATCTGATGACGTCATCAGGGTGTCATGTAAAGTACATAGGGCATCTGATGACGTCATCAGGGTGTCATGTAAAGTACATAGGGCATCTGATGACGTCATCAGGGTGTCATGTAAAGTACATAGGGCATCTGATGCCGTCATCAGGGTGTCATGTAAAGTACATAGGGCATCTGATGACGTCATCAGGGTGTCATGTAAAGTACATAGGGCATCTGATGACGTCATCAGGGTGTCATGTAAAGTACATAGGGCATCTGATGACGTCATCAGGATGTCATGTAAAGTACATAGGGCATCTGATGACGTCATCAGGGTGTCATGTAAAGTACATAGGGCATCTGATGACGTCATCAGGGTGTCATGTAAAGTACATAGGGCATCTGATGACGTCATCAGGGTGTCATGTAAAGTACATAGGGCATCTGATGACGTCATCAGGATGTCATGTAAAGTACATAGGGCATCTGATGACGTCATCAGGGTGTCATGTAAAGTACATAGGGCATCTGATGACGTCATCAGGGTGTCATGTAAAGTACATAGGGCATCTGATGACGTCATCAGGATGTCATGTAAAGTACATAGGGCATCTGATGACGTCATCAGGGTGTCATGTAAAGTACATAGGGCATCTGATGACGTCATCAGGGTGTCATGTAAAGTACATAGGGCATCTGATGACGTCATCAGGATGTCATGTAAAGTACATAGGGCATCTGATGACGTCATCAGGGTGTCATGTAAAGTACATAGGGCATCTGATGACGTCATCAGGATGTCATGTAAAGTACATAGGGCATCTGATGACGTCATCAGGGTGTCATGTAAAGTACATAGGGCATCTGATGACGTCATCAGGGTGTCATGTAAAGTACATAGGGCATCTGATGACGTCATCAGGATGTCATGTAAAGTACATAGGGCATCTGATGACGTCATCAGGGTGTCATGTAAAGTACATAGGGCATCTGATGACGTCATCAGGGTGTCATGTAAAGTACATAGGGCATCTGATGACGTCATCAGGGTGTCATGTAAAGTACATAGGGCATCTGATGACGTCATCAGGGTGTCATGTAAAGTACATAGGGCATCTGATGACGTCATCAGGGTGTCATGTAAAGTACATAGGGCATCTGATGACGTCATCAGGGTGTCATGTAAAGTACATAGGGCATCTGATGACGTCATCAGGGTGTCATGTAAAGTACATAGGGCATCTGATGACGTCATCAGGGTGTCATGTAAAGTACATAGGGCATCTGATGACGTCATCAGGGTGTCATGTAAAGTACATAGGGCATCTGATGACGTCATCAGGGTGTCATGTAAAGTACATAGGGCATCTGATGACGTCATCAGGGTGTCATGTAAAGTACATAGGGCATCTGATGACGTCATCAGGGTGTCATGTAAAGTACATAGGGCATCTGATGACGTCATCAGGATGTCATGTAAAGTACATAGGGCATCTGATGACGTCATCAGGGTGTCATGTAAAGTACATAGGGCATCTGATGACGTCATCAGGATGTCATGTAAAGTACATAGGGCATCTGATGACGTCATCAGGGTGTCATGTAAAGTACATAGGGCATCTGATGACGTCATCAGGATGTCATGTAAAGTACATAGGGCATCTGATGACGTCATCAGGGTGTCATGTAAAGTACATAGGGCATCTGATGACGTCATCAGGGTGTCATGTAAAGTACATAGGGCATCTGATGACGTCATCAGGGTGTCATGTAAAGTACATAGGGCATCTGATGACGTCATCAGGATGTCATGTAAAGTACATAGGGCATCTGATGACGTCATCAGGGTGTCATGTAAAGTACATAGGGCATCTGATGACGTCATCAGGATGTCATGTAAAGTACATAGGGCATCTGATGACGTCATCAGGGTGTCATGTAAAGTACATAGGGCATCTGATGACGTCATCAGGATGTCATGTAAAGTACATAGGGCATCTGATGACGTCATCAGGGTGTCATGTAAAGTACATAGGGCATCTGATGACGTCATCAGGGTGTCATGTAAAGTACATAGGGCATCTGATGACGTCATCAGGGTGTCATGTAAAGTACATAGGGCATCTGATGACGTCATCAGGATGTCATGTAAAGTACATAGGGCATCTGATGACGTCATCAGGGTGTCATGTAAAGTACATAGGGCATCTGATGACGTCATCAGGGTGTCATGTAAAGTACATAGGGCATCTGATGACGTCATCAGGGTGTCATGTAAAGTACATAGGGCATCTGATGACGTCATCAGGGTGTCATGTAAAGTACATAGGGCATCTGATGACGTCATCAGGGTGTCATGTAAAGTACATAGGGCATCTGATGACGTCATCAGGATGTCATGTAAAGTACATAGGGCATCTGATGACGTCATCAGGGTGTCATGTAAAGTACATAGGGCATCTGATGACGTCATCAGGATGTCATGTAAAGTACATAGGGCATCTGATGACGTCATCAGGGTGTCATGTAAAGTACATAGGGCATCTGATGACGTCATCAGGATGTCATGTAAAGTACATAGGGCATCTGATGACGTCATCAGGGTGTCATGTAAAGTACATAGGGCATCTGATGACGTCATCAGGGTGTCATGTAAAGTACATAGGGCATCTGATGACGTCATCAGGGTGTCATGTAAAGTACATAGGGCATCTGATGACGTCATCAGGTGTCATGTAAAGTACATAGGGCATCTGATGACGTCATCAGGGTGTCATGTAAAGTACATAGGGCATCTGATGACGTCATCAGGGTGTCATGTAAAGTACATAGGGCATCTGATGACGTCATCAGGGTGTCATGTAAAGTACATAGGGCATCTGATGACGTCATCAGGGTGTCATGTAAAGTACATAGGGCATCTGATGACGTCATCAGGGTGTCATGTAAAGTACATAGGGCATCTGATGACGTCATCAGGGTGTCATGTAAAGTACATAGGGCATCTGATGACGTCATCAGGATGTCATGTAAAGTACATAGGGCATCTGATGACGTCATCAGGGTGTCATGTAAAGTACATAGGGCATCTGATGACGTCATCAGGGTGTCATGTAAAGTACATAGGGCATCTGATGACGTCATCAGGGTGTCATGTAAAGTACATAGGGCATCTGATGACGTCATCAGGGTGTCATGTAAAGTACATAGGGCATCTGATGACGTCATCAGGGTGTCATGTAAAGTACATAGGGCATCTGATGACGTCATCAGGGTGTCATGTAAAGTACATAGGGCATCTGATGACGTCATCAGGGTGTCATGTAAAGTACATAGGGCATCTGATGACGTCATCAGGATGTCATGTAAAGTACATAGGGCATCTGATGACGTCATCAGGATGTCATGTAAAGTACATAGGGCATCTGATGACGTCATCAGGGTGTCATGTAAAGTACATAGGGCATCTGATGACGTCATCAGGGTGTCATGTAAAGTACATAGGGCATCTGATGACGTCATCAGGGTGTCATGTAAAGTACATAGGGCATCTGATGACGTCATCAGGGTGTCATGTAAAGTACATAGGGCATCTGATGACGTCATCAGGGTGTCATGTAAAGTACATAGGGCATCTGATGACGTCATCAGGGTGCCATGTAAAGTACATAGGGCATCTGATGACGTCATCAGGGTGTCATGTAAAGTACATAGGGCATCTGATGACGTCATCAGGGTGTCATGTAAAGTACATAGGGCATCTGATGACGTCATCAGGGTGTCATGTAAAGTACATAGGGCATCTGATGACGTCATCAGGATGTCATGTAAAGTACATAGGGCATCTGATGACGTCATCAGGGTGTCATGTAAAGTACATAGGGCATCTGATGACGTCATCAGGATGTCATGTAAAGTACATAGGGCATCTGATGACGTCATCAGGGTGTCATGTAAAGTACATAGGGCATCTGATGACGTCATCAGGATGTCATGTAAAGTACATAGGGCATCTGATGACGTCATCAGGGTGTCATGTAAAGTACATAGGGCATCTGATGACGTCATCAGGGTGTCATGTAAAGTACATAGGGCATCTGATGACGTCATCAGGGTGTCATGTAAAGTACATAGGGCATCTGATGACGTCATCAGGATGTCATGTAAAGTACATAGGGCATCTGATGACGTCATCAGGGTGTCATGTAAAGTACATAGGGCATCTGATGACGTCATCAGGGTGTCATGTAAAGTACATAGGGCATCTGATGACGTCATCAGGGTGTCATGTAAAGTACATAGGGCATCTGATGACGTCATCAGGGTGTCATGTAAAGTACATAGGGCATCTGATGACGTCATCAGGGTGTCATGTAAAGTACATAGGGCATCTGATGACGTCATCAGGGTGTCATGTAAAGTACATAGGGCATCTGATGACGTCATCAGGGTGTCATGTAAAGTACATAGGGCATCTGATGACGTCATCAGGATGTCATGTAAAGTACATAGGGCATCTGATGACGTCATCAGGGTGTCATGTAAAGTACATAGGGCATCTGATGACGTCATCAGGGTGTCATGTAAAGTACATAGGGCATCTGATGACGTCATCAGGATGTCATGTAAAGTACATAGGGCATCTGATGACGTCATCAGGGTGTCATGTAAAGTACATAGGGCATCTGATGACGTCATCAGGGTGTCATGTAAAGTACATAGGGCATCTGATGACGTCATCAGGGTGTCATGTAAAGTACATAGGGCATCTGATGACGTCATCAGGGTGTCATGTAAAGTACATAGGGCATCTGATGACGTCATCAGGATGTCATGTAAAGTACATAGGGCATCTGATGACGTCATCAGGATGTCATGTAAAGTACATAGGGCATCTGATGACGTCATCGGGATGTCATGTAAAGTACATAGGGCATCTGATGACGTCATCAGGGTGTCATGTAAAGTACATAGGGCATCTGATGACGTCATCAGGATGTCATGTAAAGTACATAGGGCATCTGATGACGTCATCAGGGTGTCATGTAAAGTACATAGGGCATCTGATGACGTCATCAGGATGTCATGTAAAGTACATAGGGCATCTGATGACGTCATCAGGGTGTCATGTAAAGTACATAGGGCATCTGATGATGTCATCAGGGTGTCATGTAAAGTACATAGGGCATCTGATGACGTCATCAGGGTGTCATGTAAAGTACATAGGGCATCTGATGACGTCATCAGGGTGTCATGTAAAGTACATAGGGCATCTTCTGACATTTTCTCAATGTTATCAGAGTGTCATCTAAAGTACATAGGGCATCTGATGACTTCATCAGAGTGTCATTTAAAGTACATAGGGGCATCTGATTGACGTCATCAGATGTCATGTAAAGTACAGGGGCATCTGATGACGTCATCAGGATGTCATCTGTAAAGTACATAGGGCATCTGATGACTTCATCAGAGAGTGTCATTTAAAGTACATAGGGGCATCTGATGACGTCAATAGGATGTCATATAACGTATTATAGGTATAATCTGGATGACGTCATCAGAGTGTCATCAAAGTACATAGGGCAATCTGATGACTTCATCAGGGTGTCATCTATAGTACATAGGGCATCTGATGACGTGTCACGATGTCATGCAACGTACATAGGGCATCTGATGACGTCATCAGAGTGTCATCTAAAGTACATAGTATCTGATATGTGCACATAGATCTTGATGACGTCATCAGGATGTGTCACGTAACGTACACAGGGCATCTGATGACGCTCATCAGAGTGTCATCTAAAGTACATAGGGCATCTGATGACGTCATCAGAGTGTCATCTAAAGTACATAGGGCATCTGATGACTTCATCAGGGTGTCATGTAAAGTACATAGCGCATCTGATGACGTCATCAGGATGTCATGTAAAGTACATAGGGCATCTGATGACTTCATCAGGGTGTCATGTAAAGTACATAGGGCGTCTGATGACTTCATCAGGGTGTCATGTAAAGTACATAGGGCATCTGATGACTTCATCAGAGTGTCATTTAAAGTACATAGGGCATCTGATGACGTCATCAGGATGTCATGTAAAGTAAGATATGTATCTGATGACGCCATCAGGATGTCATGTAAAGTACATAGGGCATCTGATGACTTCATCAGGGTGTCATGTAAAGTACATAGGGCGTCTGATGACGTCATCAGAGTGTCATTTAAAGTACATAGGGCATCTGATGACGTCATCAGGATGTCATGTAAAGTACATAGGGCATCTGATGACTTCATCAGGGTGTCATGTAAAGTACATAGGGCGTCTGATGACGTCATCAGAGTGTCATTTAAAGTACATAGGGCATCTGATGACGTCATCAGGATGTCATGTAAAGTACGTAGGGCATCTTGATGACTCTTCATCAGGGTGTCATAGTAAAGTACATAGCGCATCTGATGACGTCATCAGGATGTCATGTAACGTATTAAGGGGCATCTGATGACGTCATCAGGAGTGTCATTTAAAGTATACATAGGGCATCTGATGTCACGTACATCAGGGCATCTACGACGTCACTGTGAGTGTCATCTAAAGTACATAGGGCATCTGATGATCACCCTCATCAGAGTGTCATTTAAAGTACATAGGGCATCTGATGATGTCATCAGGATGTCATGCCAAGTACATAGGGCATCTTGATGACGTCATCAGGAGTGCTCATTTAAAGTACATAGGGCATCTGATGACGTCATCAGGATGTCATCATAAAGTGCATAGGGCATCTGGATGACTTCATCAAGGTGTCATGTAAGTTATGAGATACATAGGGCATCTGATAATGACGTCATCAGAGTGTCATTTAACGTTACATAGGGCATCTGATGACGCGTCATCAGGAAGTGTCATCTAAAGTACATAGGGCATCTGATGACGTCATCAGGATGTCATATGTAAAAGTACCATAGGAGCATCTGATGACTTCATCAGGTGTCATGTAAAAATTACATAGGGCATCTGATGACGTGTCACATCAGGGTGTCATGTAAAGTACATAGTGCATCTGATTGACGTCATCAGGATGTCATGTAAAAATTACATAGGGCATCCTGATGACGCTTCATCAGGGATGTCATGTAAAGTACATAGGGCATCTGATGACGTCATCAGGATGTCATGTAACGTACATAGGGCATCTGGGATGACTTCATCAGAAGTGTCATGTAAAGTACATAGGAGCATCTGATGACGTCATCGAAGGATGTCATATAACGTACATAGGGCATCTGATGACGTCATCAGGGTGTCATCTAAAAGTACATAGGGCAATTCCTGATGACGTCATCAGGATGTCATGTAAACGTACATAGGGCATCTGATGACGTCATCAGGATGTATCATGTAAAGTACATAGGGCATCTGATGACGTCATCAGGATGTCATGTAAAGTACATAGGGCATCTGATGACGTCATCAGAATGTCATGTAAAAGTACATAGGGCATCTGATGACTTCATCAGGGTGTCATGTAAAAATTACATAGGGCATCTGATGACGTCATCAGGATGTCATGTAACGTACATAGGGCATCTGATGACGTCATCAGGGTGTCATGCTAACAGTACATAGGGGCAATCTGGATGACGTCATCAGGATGTCATTTAAAAATTACATAGGGCATCTGATGACGTCATCAGAGGATGTCATCTAAAAGGTACATAAGGGCATCTGATGACGTCATCAGGATGTCATGTAAAGTACATAGGAGCATCTGATGACTTCATCAGAGTGTCATCTAAAGTACATAGGGCATCTGATGACGTCATCAGGATGTCATGTAAAGTACATAGTGCATCTGATGACGTCATCAGGATGTCATGTAACGTACATAGGGCATCTGATGACGTCATCATAGTGTCATCTAAAGTACATAGGGCATCTGATGACGTCATCAGGATGTCATGTAACGTACATAGGGCATCTGATGACTTCATCAGGGTGTCATGTAAAGTACATAGGGCATCTGATGACGTCATCAGGATGTCATGTAACGTACATAGGGCATCTGATGACGTCATCAGAGTGTCATCTAAAGTACATAGGGCATCTGATGACTTCATCAGGGTGTCATATAACGTACATAGGGCATCTGATGACGTCATCAGAGTGTCATCTAAAGTACATAGTGCATCTGATGACCTCATCAGGATGTCATGTAAAGTACATAGGGCATCTGATGACGTCATCAGGGTGGCATCTACAGTACATAGGGCATCTGATGACCTCATCAGGATGTCAGGTAAAGTACATAGGGCATCTGATGACGTCATCAGGGTGTCATGTAAAGTACATAGGGCATCTGATGACGTCATCAGAGTGTCATCTAAAGTACATAGGGCATCTGATGACGTCATCAGGATGTCATGTAAAGTACATAGGGCATCTGATGACGTCATCAGGGTGTCATCTAAAGTACATAGGGCATCTGATGACGTCATCAGGATGTCATGTAAAGTACATAGGGCATCTGATGACGTCATCAGAGTGTCATTTAAAGTACATAGGGCATCTGATGACGTCATCAGGATGTCATGTAAAGTACATAGGGCATCTGATGACTTCATCAGGGTGTCATGTAAAGTACATAGGGCATCTGATGACGTCATCAGGATGTCATGTAAAGTACATAGGGCATCTGATGACGTCATCAGAGTGTCATATAAAGTACATAGGGCATCTGATGACGTCATCAGGATGTCATGTAACGTACATAGGGCATCTGATGACGTCATCAGAGTGTCATCTAAAGTACATAGGGCATCTGATGACTTCATCAGGGTGTCATGTAAAGTACATAGTGCATCTGATGACGTCATCAGGATGTCATGTAAAGTACATAGGGCATCTGATGACTTCATCAGGGTGTCATGTAAAGTACATAGGGCATCTGATGACGTCATCAGGATGTCATGTAACGTACATAGGGCATCTGATGACGTCATCAGAGTGTCATCTAAAGTACATAGGGCATCTGATGACGTCATCAGGATGTCATGTAACGTACATAGGGCATCTGATGACGTCATCAGAGTGTCATCTAAAGTACATAGGGCATCTGATGACGTCATCAGGGTGTCATGTAAAGTACATAGGGCATCTGATGACGTCATCAGGGTGTCATGTAAAGTACCTAGTGCATCTGATGACGTCATCAGGATGTCATGTAACGTACATAGGGCATCTGATGACGTCATCAGGATGTCATGTAAAGTACATAGGGCATCTGATGACGTCATCAGGATGTCATGTAAAGTACATAGGGCATCTGATGACGTCATCAGGATGTCATGTAACGTACATAGGGCATCTGATGACGTCATCAGGATGTCATATAACGTACATAGGGCATCTGATGACGTCATCAGGATGTCATGTAAAGTACATAGGGCATCTGATGACTTCATCAGGGTGTCATGTAAAGTACATAGGGCGTCTGATGACGTCATCAGAGTGTCATTTAAAGTACATAGGGCATCTGATGACGTCATCAGGATGTCATGTAAAGTACATAGGGCATCTGATGACGTCATCAGGATGTCATGTAAAGTACATAGGGCATCTGATGACGTCATCAGGATGTCATGTAACGTACATAGGGCATCTGATGACGTCATCAGAGTGTCATGTAACGTACATAGGGCATGTGATGACGTCATCAGGATGTCATGTAAAGTACTATAGGGCATCTGATGACGTCATCAGGATGTCATGTAAAGTACATAGTGCATCTGATGACGTCATCAGAGTGTCATGTAAAGTACATAGGGCATCTGATGACGTCATCAGGATGTCATGTAAAGTACATAGTGCATCTGATGACGTCATCAGGATGTCATGTAACGTACATAGGGCATCTGATGACGTCATCAGGATGTCATATAACGTACATAGGGCATCTGATGACGTCATCAGAGTGTCATCTAAAGTACATAGTGCATCTGATGACGTCATCAGGATGTCATCTAAAGTACATAGGGCACCTGATGACGTCATCAGGATGGCACGTAACGTACATAGGGCATCTGATGACGTCATCAGAGTGTCATCTAAAGTACATAGGGCATCTGATGACGTCATCAGGATGTCATGTAACGTACATAGGGCATCTGATGACGTCATCAGGGTGTCATCTAAAGTACATAGGGCATCTGATGACTTCATCAGGGTGTCATGTAAAGTACATAGTGCATCTGATCACGTCATCAGGATGTCATGTAAAGTACATAGGGCATCTGATGACTTCATCAGGATGTCATGTAAAGTACATAGGGCATCTGATGACGTCATCAGGATGTCACGTAACGTACACAGGGCATCTGATGACGTCATCAGAGTGTCATCTAAAGTACATAGGGCATCTGATGACGTCATCAGGATGTCATGTAACGTACATAGGGCATCTGATGACGTCATCAGAGTGTCATCTAAAGTACATAGGGCATCTGATGACTTCATCAGGGTGTCATGTAAAGTACATAGTGCATCTGATGACGTCATCAGGATGTCATGTAAAGTACATAGGGCATCTGATGACGTCATCAGGATGTCATGTAACGTACATAGGGCATCTGATGACGTCATCGGGATCACTCTACGTAAAGTACATAGGGCATCTGATGACGTTATCAGAGTGTCATCTAAAGTACATAGGGCATCTGATGACTTCATCAGAGTGTCATTTAAAGTACATAGGGCATCTGATGACTTCATCAGGGTGTCATGTAAAGTACATAGGGCGTCTGATGACGTCATCAGAGTGTCATTTAAAGTACATAGGGCATCTGATGACGTCATCAGGATGTCATGTAAAGTACATAGGGCATCTGATGACTTCATCAGGGTGTCATGTAAAGTACATAGGGCATCTGATGACGTCATCAGGATGTCATGTAACGTACATAGGGCATCTGATGACGTCATCAGAGTGTCATCTAAAGTACATAGGGCATCTGATGACGTCATCAGGATGTCATGTAACGTACATAGGGCATCTGATGACGTCATCAGAGTGTCATCTAAAGTACATAGGGCATCTGATGACGTCATCAGGATGTCATGTAACGTACATAGGGCATCTGATGACGTCATCAGAGTGTCATCTAAAGTACGTAGGGCATCTGATGACTTCATCAGGGTGTCATGTAAAGTACATAGGGCATCTGATGACTTCATCAGAGTGTCATCTAAAGTACATAGGGCATCTGATGACGTCATCAGGGTGTCATGTAAAGTACATAGGGCATCTGATGACGTCATCAGGGTGTCATGTAAAGTACCTAGTGCATCTGATGACGTCATCAGGATGTCATGTAACGTACATAGGGCATCTGATGACGTCATCAGGATGTCATGTAACGTACATAGGGCATCTGATGACGTCATCAGGATGTCATGTAAAGTACATAGGGCATCTGATGACGTCATCAGGATGTCATGCAAGGGACATAGGGCACCTGATGACGTCATCAGGATGTCACGTTAAGTACATAGGGCATCTGATGACGTCATCAGGATGTCATGTAAAGCACTACGGCATCTCATGACGTCATCAGGATGTCATGTAACGTACATAGGGCATCTGATGACGTCATCAGGATGTCATGTAACGTACATAGGGCATCTGATGACGTCATCAGGGTGTCATGTAAAGTAAATAGGGCATCTGATGACGTCATCAGGGTGTCATCTAAAGTACATAGGGCATCTGATGGCGTCATCCGGATGTCATTTAAAGTACAAAGGGCATCTGATGACGTCATCAGAGTGTCATCTAAAGTACATAGGGCATCTGATGACGTCATCAGGATGTCATGTAAAGTACATAGGGCATCTGATGACTTCATCAGGGTGTCATGTAAAGTACATAGGGCATCTGATGACGTCATCAGGGTGTCATTTAAAGTACATAGTGCATCTGATGACGTCATCAGGATGTCATGTAACGTACATAGGGCATCTGATGACGTCATCAGGATGTCATGTAAAGTACATAGGGCATCTGATGACGTCATCAGGATGTCATGCAAGAGACAAAGGGCACCTGATGACGTCATCAGGATGTCACGTAAAGTACATAGGGCATCTGATGACGTCATCAGGATGTCATGTAAAGCACTACGGCATCTGATGGCGTCATCAGGATGTCATGTAACGTACATAGGGTATCTGATGACGTCATCAGAGTGTCAGCGTAAAGGGTACATAGGGCATCTGATGACGTCATCAGGATGTCATGTAACGTACGTAGGGCATCTGATGACGTCATCAAAGTGTCATGTAACGTACATAGGGCATCTGATGACGTCATCAGGGATGTCATGTAAAGTACATAGGGCATCCGATGACGTCATCAGGATGTCATCTAAAGTACATAGGGCACCTGATGACGTCATCAGGATGTCATGTAACGTACATAGGGCATCTGATGACGTCATCAGAGTGTCATCTAAAGTACATAGGGCATCTGATGACTTCATCAGGATGTCATGTAAAGCACTACGGCATCTGATGACGTCATCAGGATGTCATGTAACGTACATAGGGCATCTGATGACGTCATCAGGATGTCATGTAACGTACATAGGGCATCTGATGACGTCATCAGGGTGTCATGTAAAGTAAATAGGGCATCTGATGACGTCATCAGGGTGTCATCTAAAGTACATAGGGCATCTGATGGCGTCATCCGGATGTCATTTAAAGTACAAAGGGCATCTGATGACGTCATCAGAGTGTCATCTAAAGTACATAGGGCATCTGATGACGTCATCAGGATGTCATGTAAAGTACATAGGGCATCTGATGACTTCATCAGGGTGTCATGTAAAGTACATAGGGCATCTGATGACGTCATCAGGGTGTCATTTAAAGTACATAGTGCATCTGATGACGTCATCAGGATGTCATGTAACGTACATAGGGCATCTGATGACGTCATCAGGATGTCATGTAAAGTACATAGGGCATCTGATGACGTCATCAGGATGTCACGTAAAGTACATAGGGCATCTGATGACGTCATCAGGATGTCACGTAAAGTACATAGGGCATCTGATGACGTCATCAGGATGTCATGTAAAGCACTACGGCATCTGATGACGTCATCAGGATGTCATGTAACGTACATAGGGCATCTGATGACGTCATCAGAGTGTCATGTAAAGGGCATAGGGCATCTGATGACGTCATCAGGATGTCATGTAACGTACGTAGGGCATCTGATGACGTCATCAGAGTGTCATCTAAAGTACATAGGGCATCTGATGACGTCATCAGGGATGTCATGTAAAGTACATAGGGCATCTGATGACGTCATCAGAGTGTCATCTAAAGTACATAGGGCATCTGATGACGTCATCAGGATGTCATGTAACGTACATAGGGCATCTGATGACGTCATCAGAGTGTCATCTAAAGTACATAGGGCATCTGATGACGTCATCAGAGTGTCATCTAAAGTACATAGGGCATCTGATGACTTCATCAGGGTGTCATGTAAAGTACATAGTGCATCTGATGACGTCATCAGGATGTCATGTAAAGTACATAGGGCATCTGATGACTTCATCAGGGTGTCATGTAAAGTACATAGGGCATCTGATGACGTCATCAGGATGTCATGTAACGTACATAGGGCATCTGATGACGTCATCAGAGTGTCATCTAAAGTACGTAGGGCATCTGATGACTTCATCAGGGTGTCATGTAAAGTACATAGGGCATCTGATGACTTCATCAGAGTGTCATTTAAAGTACATAGGGCATCTGATGACGTCATCAGGATGTCATGTAAAGTACATAGTGCATCTGATGACGTCATCAGGATGTCATGTAACGTACATAGGGCATCTGATGACGTCATCAGGATGTCATATAACGTACATAGGGCATCTGATGACGTCATCAGAGTGTCATCTAAAGTACATAGGGCATCTGATGACTTCATCAGAGTGTCATTTAAAGTACATAGGGCATCTGATGACGTCATCAGGATGTCATGTAAAGTACATAGGGCATCTGATGACTTCATCAGGGTGTCATGTAAAGTACATAGGGCGTCTGATGACGTCATCAGGGTGTCATTTAAAGTACATAGGGCATCTGATGACGTCATCAGGATGTCATGTAAAGTACATAGGGCATCGGATGACTTCATCAGGGTGTCATGTAAAGTACATAGGGCATCTGATGACGTCATCAGGATGTCATTTAAAGTACATAGTGCATCTGATGACGTCATCAGGATGTCATGTAACATAGGGCATAGGTCATCAGGGTGTCATCTGATGACGTCATCAGGATGTCATGTAAAGTACATAGGGCATCTGATGACGTCATCAGGATGTCATGCAAGGGACATAGGGCACCTGATGACGTCATCAGGATGTCACGTAACGCACATAGGGCATCTGATGACGTCATCAGGATGTCATGTAAAGTACATAGGGCATCTGATGACGTCATCAGGATGTCATGTAACGTACATAGGGCATCTGATGACGTCATCAGGATGTCATGTAACGTACATAGGGCATCTGATGACGTCATCAGGGTGTCATGTAAAGTAAATAGGGCATCTGATGACGTCATCAGGGTGTCATCTAAAGTACATAGGGCATCTGATGACGTCATCAGAGTGTCATCTAAAGTACATAGGGCATCTGATGACGTCATCAGGATGTCATGTAAAGTACATAGGGCATCTGATGACTTCATCAGGGTGTCATGTAAAGTACATAGGGCATCTGATGACGTCATCAGGGTGTCATGTAAAGTACATAGTGCATCTGATGACGTCATCAGGATGTCATGTAACGTACATAGGGCATCTGATGACGTCATCAGGATGTCATATAACGTACATAGGGCATCTGATGACGTCATCAGAGTGTCATCTAAAGTACATAGGGCATCTGATGACTTCATCAGAGTGTCATTTAAAGTACATAGGGCATCTGATGACGTCATCAGGATGTCATGTAACGTACATAGGGCATCTGATGACGTCATCAGAGTGTCATCTAAAGTACATAGGGCATCTGATGACGTCATCAGGATGTCATGTAAAGTACATAGGGCATCTGATGACTTCATCAGGGTGTCATGTAAAGTACATAGGGCATCTGATGACGTCATCAGGGTGTCATTTAAAGTACATAGTGCATCTGATGACGTCATCAGGATGTCATGTAACGTACATAGGGCATCTGATGACGTCATCAGGATGTCATGTAAAGTACATAGGGCATCTGATGACGTCATCAGGATGTCATGCAAGGGACATAGGGCACCTGATGACGTCATCAGGATGTCACGTAAAGTACATAGGGCATCTGATGACGTCATCAGGATGTCATGTAAAGCACTACGGCATCTGATGACGTCATCAGGATGTCATGTAACGTACATAGGGCATCTGATGACGTCATCAGGATGTCATGTAACGTACATAGGGCATCTGATGACGTCATCAGGGTGTCATGTAAAGCAAATAGGGCATCTGATGACGTCATCAGGGTGTCATCTAAAGTACATAGGGCATCTGATGGCGTCATCCGGATGTCATTTAAAGTACATAGGGCATCTGATGACGTCATCAGGACGCCGTGGAAAGTGAGTAGCGCTCCATTTGTAGCGTGCGCAACAAGTTTGTTGCTTACTGATTATTATAGCAATCCATGTTATTTGAAAAATATTGAAGATTTTTCAGGGATATTACTTCGTAATATCAATAAAAAGTGAACAATTCTATCAAAAAGGGGTATTCCAAGCAAAAGAGGTTTGGTTGGCGTCAGAAGCGTTCCAACAAAAAGGGAACAATAGGTAAGTAGATTGAGGAGAGTCTACAAAAAGTGAACAATATTTTCCGAGACTGATTTTCCTGACCGATACTTCTTAACAGCGAAAACAAACCGTTGTGGAATTTTACGAGGATGAGTTCAATAGTTTCCAAAAATAGACTTTAATTCTTTGACGAGATTATAAGAAAATACTCTTATTAGATGCTGCATTTTAGTTTCGCTTCTCGTAGCAGCTGGAGCTAATCTGTCTGTCTTTTTGACATCATCTTCTATTCTGATGGTAAGTATTAGGTTTACATCCTCGTACATTCAAACGGTTCTGGCGTAATAAAGACCATTTTCGGAACCACAGAGTACTTCCGTGTAGAACACCGCAACGGTTTGTTTTCGCTGTTAAGAAGTATCGGCAAGGAAAATCAGTCTCGGAAAATATTGTTCACTTTTTGTAGACTCTCCTCATCCTACTTGCCTATTGTTCCCTTTTTGTTGGAACGCTTCTGACGCCAACCAAACCTCTTTTGCTTGGAATACCCCTTTTTGATATAGCACATTAACACAGATCTCAGGAGAAGTCACGCCAATTCGAGACAGAAGAAAATGGAATAAAAAATCACTGCTTAGGGGTCGTTTGTACTTCCGCCGCGGAGCGCGCGGCGAAAAGTGAGGCGGCGCGACGCACCGCGCCGCGTGAAAATCGCGCCACTATGATGTATAATCGAGCTGCGACGAACTGACGCGGCGATGTCGCAGAATGACGCTAAACACAGCCTGGAGTAGCTCTGACATAGCACAAGGTCAATTGTAATGAGTGATTTCTTCTGCAGAAGAAACATTTATAATCTTTTGTATCATAACACCGCACTCGAAAGCAGATGGAGTCTTTTGAAAATTTTTCTCTTTAGAAAAATTATTTGAAGAGCAAAAAAAAGAGCTCACAACCCAGCCTACTCTAAACAACTTCCAGGACATCGAAAGAAATTTTAGCGATCACTCAGAGGAACCAAATTGAGAATGTATATGAAATATCAGCAAAAAAGCATGTGATGTTGAAGAGGATCGCACGCGGCCGCCGCGCCGCCTCCACTCCCCGGGCGGCGCGGCGGCACCCAGGCGGCGGCCGCGTGCGGCGCCGTTGGAAGATTTCGAGCAGAGAAACTCTAAACGCCTCGCGGCGCCGCGAGGCCGCGCCGCTTGATCGATACGGCTGTATTGCATCTCGCCGCGCCGCGCCGGAAGTATAAACGACCCCTTATGCAGGTCAAATCGCACCAGAAATATAGCCGCGGTTGTGTTGACGACAATAACTGGGGCCCGGGGCAGTGCAGCATGAGCACTGGAATACTTTTCAGAGCTATTCTATTTCTTTCGAGAGTGCGGGAATGATCCCATAAACTATAAAGAACATGAAAATTGCACAGACCATTTTTAAATCAGTCAGTGACCTGGTGGATTATAGGGCTACTAATACCACCTAAGAATTGCTGAAAATGGAAATCTGAGTCCCACAATGGCGACAGAAATTCAATCCCAATAAAAATATGTGTTTTGACTCAATGTAATACATATGTATGTAGTTGTTGTCATTCATATGCCTAGTCTTGTTCATTGAGTAGTTATTCTATATATAATTTCAGAGCTTTGTCATCACTCGCTTATGGAAATAGCTAGCAGGTCCATATATAATTAGCCCAATACATACTTGATTATTTTTCAAGATATTAATACGTAGCCGAGTCCTAGGGGCGGAACGCTCAGTAATTGCCCTTGCTCCCAGCTGTCAACTTTATTTCTTTCTGATTCAGCTACATATCAGGTCGCAGACTACCTAGGACATCTTCGAATCAGTTTCGTGTTTTCCATTTTTTCTGCTATTTTCCTTTAGTAAGAGTAAAATGCATGTCTCCATAACTGCTGATTTGTATTACTCAGAACTTTCCAGCCTAGCTATTGCCGCCTTATAAGTATGTAGTCTGATAGCATCATGCTACATACCATAAAGACGCAAATACCTAGAAATAAAGACGCGTGTATCATTCCTCAAAGACGCATGTAACAGGCGCTGAACGCGCAGGCGCCTTACATTAAGGGCGCATGTATCATTCCTTAGAGACGCATGTACCAAACGCTGGGCACGCAGGCTTTTTACTTCATGATTGCGTGCTCGATACACCAAGCATATTATAGCCCTCTTCGGGGCGGCCGGTTGCGAGAGACACCAATGAACCATCTATCAAAAAGGGGTCTTCCAAGCGAAAGAGGTTTGGTTGGCGTCAGAAACGTTCCAACAAAAAGGGAACAATAGGCAAGTAGGATGAAAAGAGTCTACAAAATTTGAACAATATTTTCTGAGACTGATTTTCTTGGCCGATACTTCTTAACAGCGAAAACAAACCGTTGCGGTGTTCCACACGGAAGCACTCTGTCGTTCCAAAAAGTCTCCGATTATGCGAGTAACGATAGAAATGTATAATTATGTGCACCTATTAGTTATCATTAGAAGAGAAAATGATTTCAACTTTACCTACACAGAAGGCTAGCTCCAGCTGCTACGAGAAGTGAACTCAAAGTGCAGCATGAAATAAGAGTATTTTCTTATAATCTCGTCAAGAATAGAAGTCCATTCTTGGAAACCATTTAACTCTTCAACGTGTAATTGACACAACGGTTTGTTTCCGCTATTAAGAAGTTTCGGCCAAGAAAATCAGTCTCAGTCCCTTCTCATCAAAAAGTACAGCCTACAACGTGTTTTAGCGATTTGATCTACCAACTGATAATATCACTTGATATGATAAGCAGTAATAAGTGAAGTAGTTGACGTTAAACAGTAAGTAACAAACTTGTTAGTCACTTCCTCTGTCCCTTCCCATCGAAAAGTACAGCCTACAACGTGTTTTAGCGATTTGATCTACCAACTGATAATATCACATGATATGATAAGCAGTAATAAGTGAAGTAGTTAATGTTAAACAGTAAGTAACAAACTTGTTAGTCACCTTGCTTGTCCCTTCCCATCAAAAAGTACAGCCTACAACGTGTTTTAGTGATTTGATCTACCAGCTGATAATATCACTTGATTTGATAAGCAGTAATAAGTGAAGCAGTTAATGTTAAACAGTAAGTAACAAACTTGTTAGTCACCTTGCTTGTCCCTTCCCATCAAAAAGTACAGCCTACAACGTGTTTTAGTGATTTGATCTACCAACTGATAATATCACTTGATATGATAAGCAGTAATAAGTGAAGCAGTTAATGTTAAACAGTAAGTAATAAACTTGTTAGTCACTTTCCTTGTCCCTTCCCATCAAAAAGTACAGCCTACAACGTGTTTTAGCGATTTGATCTGACTTACTTGACTTAATCGGTTGGCTTTCGCCTGACGCGGTCATTCCGCATCTTCACCGAGGTGTGCCGTCCTAGTAGTCAGCCGTGTCCATTTTTCACGGTCTTCAGCCACAATTTGAACACATTCCATCCAGCTGTCACTATTCCATTTCCTGCGAAACGAAACATCGCGCCTGAACTGTCTTTCGATGCCGAGTGACTTTAAATCCTCTTTAACCACATCCGTCCAGAACTTTCGCCTACGCCCAGGTGGCCGTTTCCAGACAGGATTTGGAAGCATTTTTAAAGCGTGTTGTACGAGACGATCCGGCGTTCTTCTTAGTTTATGCCCGAGCAGTCGAAGTCGACTTTCCATTGCTGCTTGAGATGGCGTTAGGAGATGCTGGCACCTCCCTCGTGTCAAGCGTTGATGTACTGCGTCGATTTCCTTGTAAAGGTCTTCGTTATGGCATACACGCGGCCAGAAATATCCAAGCAATCGCCTAAAAGCTTCCTCTCCGTGCAATCCAACCTTTCCATCTGCGTTTTCGGTGCTGCCCACGTCTCCGATCCGTACATCATGATAGGGCGAATAGCCGGATAGGTAGACGCGCAACTTGACTTCCTTCGCGATGGTGGTAGACCACAAACACTTGGTTAGAGAATTGAATGCAGACGTAGCTTTCGCACATCGTTTGTCGAATATCCGCTGCATAACTACCATCGTTCTTCAGCAAACAGCCCAAATAACAGAAATCGTCCACCAGTTCGATACGTTGTCCGTCCACACAAACTCCAGTTGAAGGCCTCTGAGAGACCCACATCTGCTTGCATTTGTCGGGACGAAGACGAAGTCCATAGGCTGCGGCATACTTCGAAACGAGGTTCACAATCCTTTGCAGTTTTGCGTTGTTTTCAGCGAATAACACAATGTCGTCGGCGTACTCCAGGTCGACAAGGGAGCGTCCTGATGGTGTTAGGATCACATCCGCAGGAAACTGTTCTGCAACTCTACGCATGATGTCATCAACGGCGAAGTTGAAAAGAAAAGGTCCTGCAACGGCTCCTTGCCTTACTCCTGTTTTCACCTCGAAAGCTGACGTAAATCCGACAGGTGTACGAACTGCTGCTGTTGTTCCTTTGTTCATGTCCTCGATTAACCGAACATACTTTTCCGGGACTCCATCTGCTCGCAGAGCATTGAGCAATCGATCACGATGAGGAGAGTCGAACGCGGCTTCAAAGTCCAAAAAAGCAAGCTGTAATGGCTTCGAAAACCGCTGCCACGATTCAATTACTCTTCTCACGACGAACACTTGGTCGATGGTCGATCTTCCAGGTCGAAAAGCGCGAACGAGAGTGGACGTGTAGAGCTAAGGAGTTCGAGAAGGCTTGGGAGGAGAAGAATCCGAAGAAAGCCTACACGTTGCTGCGACAGTATAGCGGGAAGATGAAGAGATGTTCTCCTGTCTTGAACACTACCAATGGAGTTGCAGTTGGTGATGCGACGCTGCCAATATGGAAGGATTACTTCAGTTCACTACTGAATCGTCCAGCGCCATCAGTACCTGAGCTCCCGCATGTTCAGAGAGCACATTACGATGTCAGTGAGGAACCGCCGACTGAGTCTGAAGTTTTGGATTGTGTCCGGAAAATGAAGAATGGAAAGGCAGGTGGAGATGACAACATCACTGCTGAAATGCTGAAAGCTCTTCCTCCGTCTGGGATTCGTGAAATGACCAACACCATCCGTGCCATATGGATGAGCGAAAGGATACCCGATTCGTGGAGACATGCGATCATCGTACCTCTTCACAAGAAGCTATCCGTCACGGATCCTAAGAACTACAGAGGAATCTCTCTACTCCGTGTCATGTACAAGGTTTTAGAACGTATCATTCTAGAGCGATTTGATCTACCAACTGATAATATCTCTTGATATGATAAGCAGTAATAAGTGAAGTAGTTGATGTTAAACAGTAAGTAACAAACTTGTTAGTCACTTCCTCTGTCCCTTCCCATCGAAAAGTACAGCCTACAACGTGTTTTAGCGATTTGATCTACCAACTGATAATATCACATGATATGATAAGCAGTAATAAGTGAAGTAGTTCATGTTAAACAGTAAGTAACACACTTGTTAGTCACTTTGTTTGTCCCTTCCCATCGAAAAGTACAGCCTACAACGTGTTTTAGCGATTTGATCTACCAACTGATAATATCACATGATATGATAAGCAGTAATAAGTGAAGTAGTTAATGTTAAACAGTAAGTAACAAACTTGTTAGTCACCTTGCTTGTCCCTTCCCATCAAAAAGTACAGCCTACAACGTGTTTTAGTGATTTGATCTACCAGCTGATAATATCACTTGATATGATAAGCAGTAATAAGTGAAGCAGTTAATGTTAAACAGTAAGTAACAAACTTGTTAGTCACCTTGCTTGTCCCTTCCCATCAAAAAGTACAGCCTACAACGTGTTTTAGTGATTTGATCTACCAACTGATAATATCACTTGATATGATAAGCAGTAATAAGTGAAGCAGTTAATGTTAAACAGTAAGTAATGAACTTGTTAGTCACTTTCCTTGTCCCTTCCCATCGAAAAGTACAGCCTACAACGTGTTTTAGCGATTTGATCTACCAACTGATAATATCTCTTGATATGATAAGCAGTAATAAGTGAAGTAGTTGATGTTAAACAGTAAGTAACAAACTTGTTAGTCACTTCCTCTGTCCCTTCCCATCGAAAAGTACAGCCTACAACGTGTTTTAGCGATTTGATCTACCAACTGATAATATCACATGATATGATAAGCAGTAATAAGTGAAGTAGTTCATGTTAAACAGTAAGTAACACACTTGTTAGTCACTTTGTTTGTCCCTTCCCTACGAAAAAGTACGTGTTTAGCGATTTGATTTACCAACTGATAATATCACTTGATATGATAAGCAGTCATAAGTGAAGTAGTTAATGGTAAACAGTAAGTAAGAAACTTGTTAGTCACTTTCCTTGTCCCTTCCCATCGAAAAGTACAGCCTACAACGTGTTTTAGCGATTTGATCTACCAACTGATAATATCACTTGATATGATAAGCAGTAATAAGTGAAGTAGTTGATGTTAAACAGTAAGTAACACACTTGTTAGTCACTTTCCTTGTCCCTTCCCATCGAAAAGTACAGCCTACAACGTGTTTTAGCGATTTGATCTACCAACTGATAATATCACATGATATGATAAGCAGTAATAAGTGAAGTAGTTGATGTTAAACGGTAAGTAACAAACTTGTTAGTCACTTCCTCTGTCCCTTCCCATCGAAAAGTACAGCCTACAACGTGTTTTAGCGATTTGATCTACCAACTGATAATATCACATGATATGATAAGCAGTAATAAGTGAAGTAGTTCATGTTAAACAGTAAGTAACACACTTGTTAGTCACTTTGTTTGTCCCTTCCCTACAAAAAAGTACGTGTTTTAGCGATTTGATCTACCAACTGATAATATCACTTGATATGATAAGCAGTCATAAGTGAAGTAGTTAATGTTAAACAGTAAGTAACAAACTTGTTAGTCACTTTCCTTGTCCCTTTCCATCGAAAAGTACAGCCTACAACGTGTTTTAGCGATTTGATCTACCAACTGATAATATCACTTGATATGATAAGCAGTAATAAGTAAAGTAGGTAATGTTAAACAGTAAGTAACACACTTGTTAGTCACTTTCCCTGTCCCTTCCCATCGAAAAGTACAGCCTACAACGTGGTTTAGCGATTTGATCTACCAACTGATAATATCACTTGATATGATAAGCAGTAATAAGTGAAGTAGTTAATGTTAAACAGTAAGTAACACACTTGTTAGTCACTTTCCTTGTCCCTTCCCATCGAAAAGTACAGCCTACAACGTGTTTTAGCGATTTGGTCTACCAACTGATAATATCACTTGATACGATAAACAGTAATAAGTGAAGTAGTAAATGTTAAACAGTAAGTACTCATTGTCTACCTACTCACCAGCCTGCTTATCTATCCACATACCAACTTACCTGCCTGTTCAACTGATCGCTTGCGACCATTGGCGGTGGCCACTACTAAGGGTGCGCAACGCACGAGGAGCGAAGCACGAAGCAGGAAGCAGGAAGCAGGAAGCGCGAAGCAGCAACGAGTTACACGCACAACAAGAATTTTTGATAAGGTTTCGCCGATCTAACTTTGTTAGTTTTGAACCGATTTGGCTCAAATTTCGTCAGCATGTGCCTCCTGGACCCTCTCACCTATATCCCGATGGAAATCTCTGGAGAATTTGTTTAACAGGTTTTATTAACTACTTTACAGAATTCTAAGTGATCACAAGTTACGGGCAAAACCAAACCTCTCCAGCCGCTTCGCGGCCGGAGCGATTAATCCCAGATAGCAACGACTTGCCATAACGAGGCGCGCCGTACATCACGTGAGTTTGCAATCGATGTTCAACATGTGCATGATGATAACTATCTTCGTGGGCAAAAACACTAATTATCTTCATATTTGACTACGACAAGTGCATTAATGGATAGCTTGAGGTTTCTACGCTCTTGTAGTTAACAAATAAAGTAACAAAACAATATGACATTGAGATTATTACTGATTATTATAAAATAATTATGAGATTTAACCTTCCTCAGGAAGATTGCTTCATACCTCGAGCTAGCAGATACCTCACTGCAGAGAAGCGATGTTACTGCAATACAGGCCATAATTTTGGCATTTTTGGCCCAAAAAAACGCTAAAAAGCTGTTTTTCGCTCTTTTTTCCATAACTCTGTTCGAAAGGGTCCACTTGGGAATCTAACAAGATATTGGGAATCAGCATCGTGTGCTCTCTTTTTCTGGAATAACACATGGCTCCCTCTTCAACAAGATATGTATGCAAAATTAGACAAGAAACAATCAACTCGAATCGCGATTTCGCAGTTAAGGCATTTTTGAGCGAATGTGCCCATGCTGTTACGCCTAAATGCTTTGTACAGAGTATGCCAAATAGTGCAAATGCTAAAAGCTCTCGATCCTGATTGCAAATATTTCTTCGGATTCTCAGATTGACCATCATGAACAGAGTTAAGACACAAGGGCGCCAAAAACGCTTTTTTGCGTTTTTTCGCGGAAAACGCAAAAATAATGGCCTGTACTGTACTGTCGTTCTCGAAGCCGAATTCCGATCCGCAACTGCGGGCAACGGCGGTTGCACTACGCAACACGATGATAATCGTGTTTAGTGTTTGGAGAAAAATGAACCGTGCCAGGACCAACTGGTCTCAGCACGATTATCATCCTGTTCCGTAATGAGACAGCCGTTGTCCGCGAATGCGGCCCGAAATTAGGCTTCGAGAACGACGGTATACGTTCCAACCGATGACTAAAATCACCGGATCAAATTCTCGGATAGAGCCGAATTCGCCTAACCGAATCGTCGAATAAAAAAGATTCAGGCTAAGAAAAAATTTCCGAAAAAAAAATTTGCATTCGTAGCGAGGTTATTATCATGAGCATTGTATCGAATTTCACTCCACCACTACGTTTACTCTCCATCAATCATTTGGTATGAATGAAAATCAAATCAACGGGCACAACAAATGCGGTGGTTCCGTCGGAAATCGTCCGCGCTGTGATTTTCACACACGGCGAACCTTGCACCAACAGGAGGTCTCCTTACCTTTTCAAAATCAGCAGAGTTAAGGGCAGTGTCCGCAATAAAATTCGTCTTTTTTCCGGGGGGCCGAAAAATCAAACAGAAACAGGCCCAGTAAAGCTCTTATAATTCTGCTCGCGGAAGGCCTTCCTTGAGCGAAGAAGTCTGCGCGAGCGAAATTATGGCCTCATAGTGCTCTTCTAGACCCGTTTCTGTACGTTTTTAACGCTAATGCTGCAGTGAGCTACCGATTGTTTCAATTTTCGACGAAATTATAGAGACAATATTCACCGTGGACACGTAACTGTGCGTAACGGAATTTGTATTTTCGTGGAGCGCGAATCGTAATTTAGCGAAAATGCGAAATTTATACTGGACCTATACTTTTGCACTGCGCTGTATACTAGAGAGAATCAGGTTTCCTATGTAAGTTCAAACCGAATTTCAGAGCGTGAAATTCCATGTGATATGTGGATTTTGAGTTTTAGATTTGACGCCGAAAAAGCGTTAATGTACACGCGGACGAGTATACTCGTCGTCTACACCTCCGCGGTTTCCTTATTTTTCACGAACAACGCGAATACTTGACAAGCCCAGGATGTGTGAATGTCATGTCTAGCTAGGATCAATGTGCCGGCTTCAGTAAACACAAGACAGCAGTCGTACGCCACCGCCTTGTTTCGAAATATAGTTAGCAGAATCACGAACAAAATGAAAAGCTGAGAAAGTTTTCTTGTCAGCGAAACACATGAACTTATCGGGGAAAGGTGAAATGTAGTGGTTATCGATGAGAAATCGATCAGTTGTGAAAGACGCACTAGTCATAAACAATATGCGTAGCTTTCTTGCGATTAAACGGTTTGTTACTTGCGTCTTTGTGCTCTTTTCCGAAAGTCGCTTTTTCCATACACGCCCCCTCGTATGTTACTTGCGTCTTTCAAACGTGCAAGTGATAAGAAATGACGTTTTCGACCCTGTAAAGACGCATGTAACAAGGAATCGGGCTGATTAGACGCACCAACCTAGGCTGGAAAGTTCTGAGTATTGAGTTTACTTGATCGTAGGATTTCGCGTCCACATTGGAGTTGATCTACTCGAATTTCACCTAATCGAACTAGAATTTTGTTCACAATCATTGCAAAAAATATTAAGAGATTCATGCCTGTTTTTTTGTATTGATGTCAGTCTGGTGGCATGAAATATCAAATACTTAGTGCGCAGCGAGCAGGCGCAACGTTTTTATAGGGCGGTACTGTGCTTATCTGGGTCAAATTCCGGTCCGCGATTGCGTCTCAACACGCTTTGCGGCCGCGCGCATTCGAGTCGGAACAGTTTCAAGTGCCGCAGCCGCCGATCTGTAGGTGGGTTTTAGAAACTGGAGAGTTAATTGGAGAAAACAATATAAAAAAAAGCCATGTCGAGTCGGCTTTGGCGCTGTTTTCTCGACTGACTCCAGCGCGTGCGGCCGCAAAGCGTGTCGAGACGCGATTGCGGACCGGAATTTGGCCCAGATAAGCACATTAGGACTATAACAAGTCTTGTACAGTGATCGCAGACCGTACTAATACATTGCGTTCCCTATGGAAGGTTGGCGAAAACTTGGTGTCATATGTTATAACATAGCGTGCTGAGTTTGCGTCTTATAATTCAATGATTTTGAAAATTCTAGCACTCTTCTAGGACCCTTAAAATAAACACTTGATCCTATGCACATGCAAAGCTGTTAGTGCAAGAATCGAGAAAACTGTAGAACAGAGAAATCTAACATGTGAGTTTTGTAGGCCTAATCGGAGGAGTATGCTCAAAAACCCACCAGCTCAAAATTTTGGGTGGTCTGAAGTCTCCTCCGGCCCAATGAGACCCGCGCCGAGGTTCGCCACAGAACCATTTAAAAAATCATAAAAACTTCAAAGAACTTTTTTGCGATAATACAACAATGAAATCACCCTCCTCTACATATTAGAGCTCCCGCCTCAAATCTGGAGGTTCTGTGATTTGAAAATCTTGGAAGGAGATAATCCCATTCCTTCTCTTTTCTTTCAGCATATCATTCACACTGAACAAGTAAAAATTTCTCCAAAATCGTTCACTACTAAAGCGCCTTCTCAGTTCTGTCACAAGGTGTATACCGTGACTACATATTATTACGTTTATGACGTTGAGATGAAAAAGGTACTGAAGGACTGAGAAAGGGTAGTTATTCATTTGGATACGCTCTGCTGGTAATGGTTGCAGATTTATGCTAATGTGGGACCTTCCAATTGAGAACTTTTTTCACAAGTTGCTTTGATGCTGAGATGTTGCGGCACACCACTTCTGACAGCTGAGAAAGAGCGCATGTAAGTTCTCTGACACACTTCCACATTCAGATGGTATGATTCGCAAAAGCATTCCCACTTCTTTCTGAAAGCTCTCAAGCTTTACAGACCCTTCAGGACATTCCACACAACACCGGAACCTTCACACACGCCTAACCGCAACTAACAAGGGAACCACAATAAGTCATAGTGACCATTCCAAATGAAATGTACTTTTCTAGAACCATTTTCAGACATAAAGTCCGAATATGCCCATCGCAGCTGCCTATACCCACTCTGAAAAAAGTTATAGGCATTTTTTCGCTAATTTTCGTTCTTATTGTACCCTCCAAAAAACACGTTATTTCTACGAAAATCCGGAAACGGACCTCATAATCGTATTCAGCGCCCAAAACTACCTCACTAAGGAAATTTTGGGTGAAGGAACATTTTCTAAACTTTGCGCAGGCTGACAGCGTTTTGGACTTCTACGGATTTTCGGATGGGCGTTTATTTATACCAATTAGAGGGCTCTCGAAGCGTTTTAGAAAAATGTTCCAGATTTGACTGAAAATTCGCGCTGGGGGGTTATTTGGGGGGCTGATCATGAATCTGAGGTTCATTTGTCGATTTGCCGAAGTTTTCGACTGTATTCGTCCTCAGGTTCCCATCGGGGGGAGAATTTAATGGAAAATCGCGACTTTTGACGATTTCCGGAGTGCTACTATAGTTTATGCTCAAATTATTTCCCTGGGGGTTGTTTGGAGTGCTGAACACGGATCTGATGTCAGTTTATCGATTTTCGACAGCTTACGGTAGATTACGGTGGGTATACGGTAGTTTGGTCAAAGTTTCATTGTCAGATTTGCCTCAAAGTCTCTATGTAGAGGTTATTTGGGGTGCTGAATAAGAATTTGGTGTCCATTTGTCGATTATCGGAATGTTGAGGTAAGTTTTGTCTCTTAAATGGCATGTCACCTACCGTAACCTTCAGAAAAGCTTTGAATTCGGGCAAGCAAACCCCAGATTCGTGTTCAGCACCCCAGATTACCCCTACATACATGTTTTTAGCAAAATCCGGAGAAAAAATTGAAAACACCCTAAAAAGTCCATGAGGGGTACCCTTACCTTGCCGCGAAGCTTTAAAAAACGCTCATAACTTTTTTCAGAGTGGGTTCAGGCAGCTGCGAGGGGCATATTCGGACGTGTCGTCCGAAAATGGTTCTAGAAAAGTACATTTCATTTGGAATCGTCACTATGACTTATTGTGGTTCCCTTGTAAGTATCACACGAAAAATGTTGTCTTCTGTAACATCTCCTCCACGGGGACCTACGTTAATTTCCGATAACTATGCTTCTTCTGAAAACACTGAAACCAAAAATATCTCGAATACTACCTCTAAGTGGCCTTAACTGAATGTTTGGCCACTTTAGTACGAGCTATGATTGATTGCCTGTTGCATAGGGAGAGCCTGACGTCAAGTTTTTGTTTGCACAACCGTAAATCGTTTTGTAAAGTGCAAAGTGGGCGTTCAAGGAGGTTAATGGGAAAAGTTCTGCCACTCGTACGCAGTCACGTGTTTCTGAGGAAATGCTTTTTAATTTCGTGATAAGATTTACATATAAATACACATATCTTTTTTTCAGCCCACGGTTCTTGATGAGATCTTTACCTGGTGCTAAAAAATTTACTAGACCTAACACGTAAAAAAGAACTTCAAGAAAACTACTAATTGCCAGTGAATGGCGTCAGCTTGAGTTCTATGATATCCGTCGCCGCTGTGCTTGTCGGTACCTAAAACGACAGGTTTGCCACTGATAGAATATGAATTTAGGTCAATCCCAGAGAGTAGCGATAGGCTCTGCGGCGAGGTAGACCACAAGCCTGAGGCGATTATTCATGCGACCACCGTATCATGAAGAATAAAGCCAGCAGTCTGTAAGTACTATTGCATCAAAAGCAGGGCTCATACTTCACTCCAATAGCAACGCGACGCAATTTTTACCACCTATATTTAAAGGCACTGTTCGCGATAAAAATCGCTTTTCTGTTTTTTTGCTTATCTTGAAACCGGTCCAATTCTGATTCCAATGATGCTTCTGGAATCGTACGAGACCTTCTGGGAATGGAGAGAGTTATGATCCTTCAAAAATTGAGCTATGGAAAATGGTGGACGAATTTTCCGAGGCTTGTAACTTCCGTCTTCTGTAGCCAATGTATGCGAGCTGACCTGAGTAAAGAGAGTTGAGAATGAAGGGAAGAGCGGGGCTTTTGATCGGAAACCATCGCTCAACTCACGATTTCGAGTGTTCCATTGTTCACGTCGAGGGGCGGAAAGGGCCGGGACTTGCCCACAGCGGCGGGGTTTGCCCACTTTTCTAAGCCGTTTTGCGGCTCCTAGGTAGCTTTTCGTCCCGTTTTTTCGACGCTGTTCTGCTTCTGAGAGCCACGAGAAGCGTTTGCCATGAAAAATTCGAGGATGAAGTTTATCGCGAACAGTGCCTTTAATATAAAGCGCCGGTGTCACGCGCATGGTCGAGTGATCGATCCTCGCTCAACGTTTACCAAGCCTTCTATCCCTCCGGGGTCTTTAAATCGGCACCAGACTTGTCTGGGAGGATAAAAACACTGACTTGAACATCAGCTGGCCTCCGCAATTCATTGTATAGGCCCTATGCACATTCAAAAGCTTCTACGGTTCTGAATGGAAGTCGAATGTGTGGCGCATCCCCAGAAAATTGATATACGAAAAGAACTTTTACTTTCATATTTATTGAAAATCGATATGCCTTGGAATGCGCTGTCGCGGTCGCTCTACGCGTAGTAATCGATGCTAATGCAGACAAGGCACTTTGTCAGCGAGCCCAAGTCATTTGGTGAAAGGCCCCGCAATAGAGAGGCAAAGCTCTGATAATCGCCGTTGACTTAAATTAATAATTATAATTTATTACGTAGTTTAAGACATGCGTTAGATATGAAAATGTAGCAAATTAAACAAAAGACAAGAAGGGATGCCTATAAACCGCAGTTCTACTCAGAAAGAATCTTGATTTTTTGCCAAACGTTCGAACTGTCTGAAAAGTTGAGAGACAGGCTGTAACCCATGCCTCAAAGCAGGGTTGTGCGGAACAGTTCCGTTTCCGATTCCGTATTTCCGGTGTTTTTTGAGTTGTTCCGTTCCGCTTCCGTTTCCGAGTTTCTGGCCCGAAAACGGAATTAAGTAGTGCAACACGATCTATGATAGTGGGTCTAGGCAGGGATTTCTAAAGGTTTCAAGAGACGCTGAAAACTACGTCCGACCTCATGTGTTCAAGCGAGTATCTGAGCGTGGCTGAGATCATTCACGAAGTTTGGGGGCTTGCAATTGGAACCCTATAAAATGATGACACGAAATGGGCGTGGCACAAATTTGAACGCTTTTTGAAAATTATTTTCAAAATTATGTAGCTTTTTCTCTGAGATTCAATGTTTTCTTGGAGATTTTCTTCTTGACTCCACTTCTTCGCTTGTTTACCGCCGCGACAGGAACGAATCGAGATAATTTTATGCACACACAGCCTGACTTTCAGAAAGGAGCCTCAGCGGAGACAGTTGGGGTGACCACGGGCAGCGGCGGAGCTCGTTTGAGGCAGATCATAAAAGAATTTTCCCATCTCGCCGAGTTTTTTGGTCATTTTTAAAATTCAATCGTCTGATATCCACTCCGATATCCAAATATGCTTGGAAGGAAGAGAAAGTACTCAGGTGATTCTTGGCTTCGATTCGCACCCTACAGGAATTGGAGCCGCCTGACAGTTCGGCTCGTTCTCCCAATGTCCGAGCCACTGCTGTTGCCGTTAGGGCCAAATGGAAAAGCTTGGACAGCAACAGCAGTGGCCCGGAAAGCGGCAGCAGTGGCTTGAACAGCAATAAATGCCGACCCGCAGATTGGGAGAACGAGCCGAACTATCAGGCCGCTCGGTTCCGAGAGTTGCCTGAGCAGTCACCGATCACTAATTATCAAAAAATTGACATCTTATCAGCCTCGAAGGACACCTGGTGCCGCTTGGACTGTTTTTTTGGGGGCAAGCTGTACCCCAGAAGCCATGTTTCGACTGCAGGTGGTCGCTGAAGCCATGCTGGGGACAACTAATCCTTTTCTCTCCTATGTTTCACTGCTTCGCTGCTGGACGTGCAATTCTCGATGGTCGCTGATCACCGATTCATCGCTGCCATGATGGCAGCGATGGAGCGATTGCCAGCGAATGACATGTTTCGTCCAGTGAACGGTGACTCTTTCACATGACAAGATCGGTGGAAACGTGTTATTGATGACTACCAACCATTAATTTCACTGATTAATTGAATTTCTTCGATCATCCGTGGGGCTATTCACTATGAACAAAATCGCTGCCGCTGCTACATCGCTGCAGCAACAGGTGCGAAATCGCTGCGATGAAAAACAGCAGCGATGCAGTCAAAACATAGCTAGAGGTGTGCGGCATGGAAAATTAAACTTTCGGCAAACGGCAACGGCAAACCCAAGACGGATAGCAAACTGCAATCGGCAAACGGCTACTCAGGTACTCAGGACGACGGCCGGCGAACCTCTATGCCGAAAATGACGGCCGGCACCCCTTATTCTGAGGTTGTCGGCCAGCGGCGACCCATGCTGCATGCGACGCACACGCAGCGCGGATATTGGCTCGCCCGCGAACCACGAAACCCGCCGCGCCATCTTCAATTGGGCCGGTTGGAAAGACAATTTATAATGATCACGACTGATCACGTCGTAACGTGGTTATCATGTGCACAGCCGGTATAAAAGGTGTCTCATCTCAATAGAGTCCTCAATCGGCATTCTACTGCCGGCCCTGGAGGGTGATTTCGAGTCACTCTCCGGAGGCCAGCATATTTTTGACCGCTGAGGGGATAGGGGTATCTCCACGGCTGGGGGGGGGGGGGCGGTTCTGCCGTGATCCGCGGGGAGGGTGGTTCTTCACTGCAGATTGCGGCGGACCGAGGCGGGGCGTTTCTCCGCCGTGGGGTCGGGGTGACATGCTTGAGGTAAACAATAATACAAATAAATGTAGCGGCCCGTCTGGTAAAGGTCGGCGGGCCGTCGACATACGGCTGGCCGGCGAAACAAAAGCGGGCGGCCGGAGGACGGAGACCGCGGGCCAGCTGGGAAAGGTTCGCCGGCCGTCGTCCTGAGTACCTGAGTATTACCGCACACCCCTTCTGTACACTATTTCGAACGGCTGCTACATATAATGAGTATTTTTCGAGAGTGCCTTTTTGGATTTCCAGAAGCGAGACTTCGAAATCGTTGAATGCCTCGTAGTGACGTTATCTTGTAAAGGTAATAATTTATTGCTTGAAATCATTAGTTATTAAGTGAGAGCTGCGGTCATTGAGCAGCAGCGAAGCGTGAGAATGTGACAACTCAGAAATTCTTCGGTCTCTTCCGTTTCCAGATTTCCGTTTCCGGCGTTTTTTGACCATTTTTCTTCCGTTTCCGAAAATTTTGAGAAAGATTTCCGCACAGCCCTGCCTTAAAGACACGTATGCAGACCCTGCTCGACAAGTGAAGCTGAATGCCTTAACATTTAATCTCGGTTTTCTCTAGGAAATTTTCACTGAATCACCACGAGCCCGTGAAAGTAATGATGTGTAAAATTTTGAAACATCAATTTTCATGATTCTTGATGTCATCTTGAACACCATACACACATCTCTCACTTTTCGGCGTGATTCCAAGCTACTCAGTTCCAAGGAGTTGTTTCTTACTCTCGCTCGGGATATCCTGGAATACGTGAATCCAAACGTACGGATAAACAGCTTTCTCGTGAAATTGTTTTGAACTTTCTCAATCCGTGCAATATCCTTCTTTTTGGACCGACAGAACACTGTTGATCCAGTTTCGGTCATCGGTCTGACATACGTTTTGTATGCCTTTAACAGAAGAATCTCCTTATCTTTTGTGCAAAGAATTTTGAAAATCTGGAACGTTCACGCATGCGTCTATCTACTTGTTATTTTCGGGTGTTCAGAAAAGTCCAACTTCTCATTATAATGAAATCCAAGATCTCTGACATTGTGAACCTTGGAAATACTTGCCAGCATGTCCAGCGTTTTCAGAAGCTATTTGAAAAAAATCTCCGCTTTTATTTTGGAGGGACTATCCCAACTACCCAAAGCTGAGGCGCCTTCCAAGCAGCTGTTTCCTGCATTACTATATAGGCGACTGGAGGCACTGGATAGTAGCCCAGGAGTTAAGGCGAAGAATACCATGTTGTCGCGGGAATCTCACGCTAGTGGGTACGATCCTGCTGAACTAGCGCCCGTGCCAGAGTTAGTCGGAAGATCCACACAATGCCGAAAGAACCTATCGGGTTCACAATGGGGTCGGCTTTTTGTGCAGCAGAATAACTAAAGGCTATGAGCTGAAGATACTTGACTTACTTACTTGACTTAATCGGTTGGCTTTTGCCTGACGCGGTCATTCCGCATCTTCACCGAGGTGTGCCGTCCTAGTAGTCAGCCGTGTCCATTTTTCACGGTCTTCAGCCACAATTTGAACACATTCCATCCAGCTGTCACTATTCCATTTCCTGCAAAACGAAACATCGCGCCTGAACTGTCTTTCGATGCCGAGTGACTTCAAATCCTCTTTAACCACATCCGTCCAGAACTTTCGCCTACGCCCAGGTGGCCGTTTCCAGACAGGATTTGGAAGCATTCTTAAAGCGTGTTGTACGAGATGATCCGGCGTTCTTCTTAGTATATGCCCGAGCAGTCGAAGTCGACTTTCCATTGCTGCTTGAGATGGCGTTAGGAGATGCTGGCACCTCCCTCGTGTCAAGCGTTTGTGTACTGCGTCGATTTCCTTGTAAAGGTCTTCGTTACGGCATACACGCGGCCAGAAATATCCAAGCAAACGCCTAAAAAGCTTCCTCTCCGTGCAATCCAACCTTTCCATCTGCGTCTTCGGTGCTGCCCACGTCTCCGATCCGTACATCATGATAGGGCGAATAGCGGATAGGTAGACGCGCAACTTGACTTCCTTCGCGATGGTGGTAGACCACAAACACTTGGATAGAGAATTAAATGCAGACGTAGCTTTCGCACATCGTTGTCGAATATCCGCTGCATAACTACCATCGTTCTTCAGCAAACAGCCCAAATAACAGAAATCGTCCACCAGTTCGGTACGTTGTCCGTCCACACAAACTGAAGATACATTTGGGAAAAATATGCAAAAACAGTCAGCCAGAAAATCCACGAACTGTTTTGAAGTCAGGGTAATCTACCCATCTACGGTGATCTCCTGAATTTGGCGTCTGGCCTACCTTTACAAGGTCGCATGTCCATGAATATAACGTTTCGCTGTTTTGCCTCTGGCCGTGTGCGCCCATTCTGCTATCGCATGCAATAAAATTTCAAATATTTCTTGGGAATCAGCTAAATTGGGTCCTTCTTAACTACGAGTCAGGTCTTCGTAGTGAAAGCTATTCACCATTTCAGCGTCCGAACACTTGCAAATTAATGAATTACCGTCATTCACAAAATAATCACTGAAATCAAGCTCTGGAACGTTTTTAAATAGTTCTCGGGACTTCTTTTGGGACATATCAGCAGTGGTTTTTCACCACTGATTAGTGCCCCGCTACCAGTGGAAACCCAAATCGAGAGCCTTTTAGAAATGCTCAGGGTTCAGAGGCAGTGTTCAGGTTAGAGACAGTATTCTACTTTTCCCTAAAGGTGAAAGATCTGAGGCTCATTGTAACAACAATGTTGAGAAAGCGTTGCAGATTTATTGCCAACTCAACCTAGATGGGATATTAGAGGTGCTGATTATGACGTCTGTAAAGGGTTTCCCATCCCACTGGATAACAAAATTTTGAAAAAAATTTCATGTTAGTCAACTACGGCAAGAGGCCGTACAATCCGAGGTCAGGAAACGGATATCGCATAGTTTTTACTGTATACTCTTCTGCCGTATAGGTTGTTATGAAGGTGGAAGTTTTATTGTGGCCGACGTTTCGACACAATCGTCGTTTTCAAGGCCTAGTTCTCAACTGAGACTGAATTGCCCAGTCTTTTCGCATAAATAAGGAAAATCGGAAATAAGGACACC
>JAPDOI010000534.1:0-372500 GCA_029168955.1 Aplectana chamaeleonis | reverse complement strand
CTCGAGTGGGTTAACACTCAATCCGCTACTTGAACAATCAATATTGGGGCGTTGGTTGAGCGCCAGGACTCTTCTGCACGAGCTTTGCTGGCGTCATCAACGATGGAGGTGCGAGCGCAGAAATTAGGTGTGAACGAAGGTGCGAACCACGCTAATGACGGGCTCCCTAATTAGACTCGTACAGATGTATACGAATCCGTACTCTCCTCAGAAGACCACTTCTCAATGGATGTGGTTGAGCCACGAATTGTTGTCCGCTCAATTTATTCGAAATGACGAATAATTCGAATAAATCCATAAACAAGTATTCGAATTTCGAATATTATTCGAGAGCCCCTTTTTGAAATATTCGAATTTCGAATTTTGAATGATTCGAAATTCGAAAAATCATTCGAATAATTTTCGAATAATATAATTCGGTCCGGAGTATACTGTCTATATAGGGTAGACACAGGGAAACGCAGGCAGATGCGGACGCACCATCTTTGCCATAGTACCGCATATAGGGAGCAGGGTTTCGCATTTTCCGTTTACCGATTTACCGATTTTCCGGATTCACCGGTGTTTTTCGGTAAATTTCGATTTACCGATTTACCGATTTTTTCTCGATACTTACCGAAATTTTTACCGAAAAGAAAAATTGGGTGTTTTTCGCCCAATCGGCCTACTTCTCACCCGTATTTCACGGGTTTGCCACTGTTATGGCATACATTTAGCGTGATATCCTTCGTCATCCTTTTTATTACCCTTTTTTAACCCTCTGGCTCACCTTTTATATATCCAAACGATCTCTTCACCTTTTGTATCACGCGCTTCTTCTTATCGAAGAGCTACTGCGAAAAATACATGTTTTATTCAGAAATGTAAATAGGTTTGCAACGCAGCAGAGTCCTGAAGCATCTATTTCAGGAACTGGAGAAATTCTTTTGGTATCTCCGGACACAACACTGAATCCACTCACTGCAGTTCCAGAACGACTCCATTGTGAAATTATCGTACCCGCACCTTCCCTCAATGACCAATAAGTACTTTTGTGCGCCTCCTGCCACAGATGAGACGGGGTGGATGTTTTTCTCGCAACCACTGCCTTTAAGTTTTCCAGCCCGTCGGTAGTATGGGGGTCCAACCCTCCTCCTTTATCATCCGGTCTTGAGACCGGCAACGGCGGAGTTAGTTTGAAGGCCACATGGACATTCATTCAAAAAAGGCTCGATGATCAACCCAGGAAAGCTAGAATATCGACCGGTTAGGCATACCGTTTTTTTAAGGCGTATTTTTAGAACCTCAAGCTCCGTGAGTGAAACACGTCAGGTCCAAATTATTAGATTGCGAACAATATATTAAAGGTCAATTTCAGCGCGCACCATGCTTTCAGCTCCTCGCCTTATTTGGATTCCTCCCACTGAATGAGCCCGGCCTTTTGAAGGAGGTTGGAGATCACAGTTCTCGGTAGTGTATTTCACAGAAAATAGTATTTCTGTGTTTCGGTGAAGTTTTTCAGACTCCTCCATTTTTTCCCAATTCTCAATCGCAATTTCCTGCCATGTTAGAAAGTGTCTTGTCGTTTGAAGACTTTGGCATGATTTTTGCCGCTGCCTTCGTATCTGGTCACTATTTATGTTCAAGTCGACCATTTTGTGTTTAGGGCAGGCGCACCTGTGCGATATTGGTTCGCGTGCTCATTATTCAATCGTCAGCACCACTACCACTTTTCTGACAGAGCTGGTCGACGAGAAAGACTGTCTTCACTATGAACGAATCTTCCACTAGCCGTGCAGCATCCTGTCCAGCTGCCGTCGGATTCATTGAATACAGACCCCAACACTTCATCATGGCTATGCAAATCGTGCTCAGCTTGATTACGATTGTCGTCAACGTCCTTTTTGTACATGCGTGTAGAAAAATCATATATTTCCACAGGAACATTCGCGTGAGTATTATCTGGTTTATTCCCCTTGTATGTACGTCAACGTTGACGCGAAGGCTTCGTTACATTGAGCCAAGAGGAATCAATTTTCGGAGGACTTATGCCTACATTGGGGACTAAGCGTGAAGTGGAAAAACAATGCATGCGACTCTTATCAAGAAAGCCTAATCAAATCGAATTAGATACTTGTTTTATTTGTGTTCAACGCTGACACTGCCATAGGCCCATCAAATGAATAATGCGATGTTCTTTAGATTTCCTGCCTTTTTACGTCACATGATCATGAGATATCCCGAAGTACCTGCTTTGGACACAAAAGTGGGGACCCTGGTTACTGATGGTGCCTCTAACGCTGCACGGCCAGCGGCAGTGATCGCGCCAGGTCCAATCATTAGGCTGAACCTATCAAGGAGGCCATACTTGGTCCCTAACAAACCATTTTAGCGTAGACCAAATGGGTGAAATGATGTAACTTGCGACGATGCCCATTATAGTTTTACAATTTTGACAAAAATGTTGGACCTACGAAATGCGAGAGCAAAGCGTTGGAAAAAATTTCGAGTAGACGGAAATCGAAAAAATTCCGATCGAAAAAGTTCAAACGAGCAAAATCTGAAAAAATATCATTGCAAAAAAGTTTCTTGAGGAAGTTTTGTTCGGGAAAATTCTGAACGAACCTATAACGAAACTAATCGGAATTTCAATTTTTTTCTGAGAATTCGCTCAAAATTCCGAACTTCATGCCGAAACTGAACTCGGCGCTTGTTCACATGTTCACAAAGTTTTCTGCGTATGTACCTACTCAGACACACTAACCTAGAATCGTGGCTGCGTTAAACCGGAGTAGCTGCAACATATCGTAGGTTTTTGCCTGAATGCACACGATAAAAAGACTTTCTCGCGTTTTTATTGCCTTTTTTTGCTTTCAGGTTCGATATTTTTCACATGCGAAAACTTATTTAGCAATCTGGTAAAATGGGCTATCCGCCAAAATAATGCTATTTAGCATTTTATTTGGAAAGAAAAAGTTTCAAATTGAATCCCAAACCTTTATTCAGCACACACAAGGTGCGTCCGAATGAGAATGGCGGCCCATGCGGCCGGCGTGCTTGGCAGGCGGCCGTCGCGCTCGCCGCTCTCGGACGAGCATGCGAAAAGTCCCCACCGCAATCGACTACGAACGGGGCCGGCACCGGCTGGCAGCAAGCACTGCGCCGATCAATCAGCTCAGCAGACCGGGGGAGAGGGGACGGCCGTCGCTGAAATCATTCGGGCACACTTTAGCATTGCTTTATACATAGCGTACACAGCGCAGCTGCATGCTGTATTTGCACATTGACAATGTTTCTCGGAAACTGTTTATTCTGGAAGTATCCCTAAATCCTGGAAGTCGTTGAACAATCGGATAGTTTTCACCACCAGGAACCTAAATCTAATTTTAGATTCCAAAGAAATTGGGTATTTGGTGAGATATAAAAAAGCGTCAAAAGCGCTGAGAGCGCCGCCGTTCTGGCCAAAACTTATGAGCGTATTATTGTATCGCATTCTGTGCCGTTGGGATATGCTAAGGTGAAAATTTAATTTACTTGATAGTACCAACAGACGTTTCTGAAGTTCAAAAAAGAGCGAAAGCCTCATTCGTTATACACTGCATATCATAAAGATAGGACACCCCTTGAATTTGCCGCTCTCGTGTTTGTTGAACAAGTTAGATCTTTTTCGTTAATACTACTGTTATCAGAATATAAAATAACCCCCGTTAACCTCTTTTGGGTAGGATCGGATGTTTGTGCACTTTTCTAGATTAAATTTATGTTTTAAACCGCGTATCAAAAAGATAGGACACCCCTGGGCTAAATCGAATTTCTTGTCCGATAAAAATGTGTGATCACAAATCTAATGGGCGATATGCCTTCCTTGCTTTTTCACTGCCACAAATACTCGATTTCGTATACCTTCGACCAAATCGCTCGGCCTTTGCCAGTCGACCTTGCTCCATTTCTTGGTTATTGCCTGTTGGAGCGCAGAAATCGGGAGAAATCGCCGAACATTGGCTCAGACCCGATAAACTAAACTATTGTTGAGATCAGAACTGCAGACTATCCACTCTGGACAAGATACATAGTTATTGCCGAGCAAAGAAGCCGACCTCAGACCTGCTCACGTGAACGTTCTGGTTGTCCTGCTAGAAACTGCAACTTTGTCGCCCCAAAACCTGGGAAAATAAAAGTACGTGTCACTCTCATATTCTGTGGTAGAGTGTGGAGATCATCCTACTGCTGGCGAACGCAAGCTGCAGACATCTTTGACGGGCAAATACTCTGACAGATTATGAGAGATCTGTGACCGCAGTTCGGACGGCTAAAGTGGAGAGCACCTACTCTCGAATTCCTTTGGTAGCGCTTCCGACCATCAGAACCATTGAGAAAAGACTCCTTTCCGTCAGAATCCATCGCCTATACACAAATGGTCGAAGTGGCTGTCCACTTCAGCCATCGGAACTTCGGTCGCAGATCTCCCATAATCTGTCAGAGCACTTTCCTGTCGAGGACGTCTACAGCTTTCGTTTGCAAGCAGTCGGGTGATGTCCAGCGAGTACTAGACGACGTTAGAGAGACACCTACTTCCATTTCCCCACGTTTTCGGGCGACAAAGTTGCAGTTTCTAGCAGGACAACCAAAAAGTTCTTGTGAGCAGGTCCGAGTTCGGCTTCTTTGCTCGGCAATAACTACCTTGTCCAGAGTGGATAGTCTGCAGTTCTGATCTGAACAATAGTTTAGTTTGTCGGGTATGAGTCAATGGCGGCGATTCTTCCCGATTTCTGCACTCCAACAGGCAATAACTGAGAAATGGAGAAAGATCGAATGGCAAAGGCCGAGCAATTTGGTCGAAGGTATACGAAATCGAGTATTTGTGGCAATAAAAGTACAAGGAAGGCATATCGCCCATAAGATTTGTGATCACACAATTCTATCAGACAAGAAATCCGATTTAGCCCAGGGGTGTCCTATCTTTCTGATACGCCATTTAAAAGATAAATTTATTCTAGAAAAGTGCACAAACATTTGATTTAACCCAAAAGAGGTACACGGGAGTTATTTTACGTTCTGATCACAGTAATATTAACGAAAAAGATCTAACTTGTTCAACAAACACGAGAGCGGCAAATTCAGGGGGTGTCCTATCTTTATGATACGCAGTGTAGGTACATTTCAAGGAGAACTGAGCATGAACCTTATAATCGTGTTCAGCGACCCAAATGCGCGCCTCTTTAGAAGGCAGTGTCTAAGATAAAGTTCGTCCTCGGCTTTCCGCCAGAAATCGAAAGGCCGGTGTCTCTTTGGAGCAGTAGGGTTGAAAGAAAAACAAAAACGAACCCGAAAGAGCTCCATACGGCTCCCATGTCCGCTCGCGCTAGCCCTTCCGCTCGCGGCCGAGTTTTCCGAGGAACAGTTTGGTCCGCTTCTACATTAGCATTGGGGCGCATTTTCGAACGCTGTCTACCTCAGGCCCATGCCCGCCAAACTGATCCACCATTGAAATGTGGCTTTCAAGAAGAAGAGCTGATTCTGGATGTTTCGCAGCGTTTTCATGATTCTTTCTTCACTGATGAAACAGTCAGACACTAAATCTTCGTTTTTTGGCGAAAACTCGAAAACGATTTTCATCGTGCACCATGCCTTTAAATAGCTTGGGCAAAAATTTCTTCGTCTTTCAAAGGCCCAAAAGTAGTACTGTTTGTACCGGAGTGAAAACTCTGTGTGCAGTTGCAGACAGCTGATGTTGCAGCGCTCAGCTCGGAAATAATCGTGATGGGACAGTAATTAATCGGCTGATGGTCGCAATGTATTCCAACCACGAGAGAGGCGGGGGAAACTTCGTGTTCCTTCCAATCACGTGCCTCGTTCCTCTCCCGTTCGTCCAATCACGAGCGCCACTCATTCCCCGTTTTCCCGCCTCTCTCCCGATTTTAATACATTACGACTATCACAAGGATTAATTGTGTCGGGACCACATGGTCCCACCAGGATTGTCTTCAAGTTGCGTGCTGCCGTAGTGGTTGCTCGCAAGAATCAGACTTGTTTTCTTGTACTCTGATATGAATATAGTAATACCAGATTTCATGCTCTCAGACTTCATATGGCAAAAAAATGCCGCCCAAACTTTGATCCGAGGGGAGATATGTTAGGCACTGAACGTGTGTTTGAGGTCCATTTTTAGTTTTCTTCCCGGAAATGTACTGAAGGTGGAGTCACGGCTTACTTTCTGGTTGGTATTTTTTTTAGAATGACTTTCCCGTACGAAATCGATTTCGAATGAAGTCGCGAATATTCGAGTTAAAGACCTCTAGGGCTTCTTTGTAGAATTTAGTGACTCTTGCATTGCTCATCCTATTAGTGATGACTGTGAGTGTTCCTAGAATCTTGAAAACATACAAGCTCAAAGCAGTAGGTGAACCTCAAGGATCAAATTTCATTTCCGCATCAAAACTTTGAGCAGGGAGCTAGAGTTCGCGTACAAATTTTAGTCTGACAAATGGACGGGGCTGCGACGGAAGATCACTCCGCGAGAATCGAAACCCCATTCTCCAGTGAGGCCGCCAACCCCGCATGGCCTGCCGCCTGGTCCACGCGTCAGACAAATCGAAAATGGAAACCATATGTACTGGGGTCGCTCAACATAAACGCGCATTAAAACTGTGTTCACGATCAAAAGTCTTCGGATTTTCAGCGCTAAATGAAAGGCTGCGGGTTCACTGCATCAAAAGTGCTGGAAAGCGGCTAACAACGAGCATGAGAGAGCCCTATACGGCCCTAAACTTGAGTGTTCGGCTCACGCCACGCCCTTTCTCTAAACGGCTACCGATAAAAGTCAACAACTGAGAACCAGACTTTTGGAAGGCCACCTATAGAATGGGATGTGTTCTGTTAAGCAGAGTGAGTTATAACCTCTTTAATGTATGCTGATTCTCTGAAGTCGGTTATTTCAGTTGTCTAAGGATCGGTAGAGGTTGAAAGGAGTGAGCGTGGCGTGAGTGGAACACTCAGGTTTAGGGCCGTGTAGGGCTTTCTTAACCATTTTTTCAACATTGTTGGTGTAATTAGTCTCGAACCTGTCGATTTCCGGTGAAAACTCGAAGACTGATTTTATCGCGGACACTTGCAAATTACCAACTGATTTTACAAGGAAAAAATTACAGCTTCTCATCTTTCTCACGGTCGCGGACAATATATTGCACTCGATTTTCCTCACCATCCTCCAAGTGAGTTTTTTTGTTATCAATATAGATTTACTGCTTAAAAGTAATATAGCATTGCTGCCTAATCACTGGATCATCACTTCAGTGAGCTATCATTACGTCTGATTGTTTCTCAGGTTCCGTGTACTTATTGCAAATGGTTTAAGAGCGTTGAGTCACTGAAAAGTATTCCGCCCTCATAGGTTAAGTAGAACTGTTCACAAATTCACCGCGGCATAATTCTCGTTGAGAAGACAGGAAAAATACGGTGTGAAGACTACAGCTCTTACCGATGTTTCGAGCCAGGCTAAGAGAGGCGATCATATCTGAATCTCTTTATCTCACTTACATCATTATCTCACGACCGGCCGCGGAGCTGCCTTCTTTCCCCGGCTTAAAAATTCGGGAAAGCTGTGCTTGTCATTGGGTCAGGGTACGGCCCGAGGTTTGCTAGATTTTCACGCGGACCAGACACCCCTCCCCCCAACCAGCAAGGTCTCACTGCGCTTCCTCTCCTCTCAACTAATTTAGGTGTGGTGACCACGGGATGGGATAGTCCTGGCTGTAAAACAAGATTTTCGTGATTTAATTTCTCAGACCGCTCAAACAATATGGGAAAGCTTGTTCTTAACCTATGGGTTTCCCGTTCATGAGTCTGGTCTTTTGGTTTTGGATTAAGTTTGCCACAAATAGCGGTTCGCGCTCCTCCTGTTTTTTACAGACTTTGCCTATTTTTACAGAAATCAGAAACTTTTGCATTCTCCTAACAGGAATCTAAGAGAATCACCGTAACATTGTAAGACATAATATCGCTCTCGGAGCCGAATTTCGGTCCGCAATTGCGGACTTCGGCTTTAGCATCATGCGACACGTGATAATCGTGCTAGGAGAAAGGCGAATCGTGCCGGGACCAAGTGGTCCCAGCACGATTATTACGTGTCTCATAATGAAACAGCCAGAGTCCGCAAATGCGGACCGGATTTTGGCCCCGAGAACGACAGTAAGTAAGCTATTTTTAGCTTTGAGAGGGAGTTGGCCTCGTTCCTTCAATGCCGTTCTGCTTCTGAGGGCTATCACCATTGTTTCTCAATGGAAGCTCAAGAGCGAAGTTCATAGAGTGCATTTCAGTGCACATCCGCAATTTCGGCTATTTGGTGATTAACGGAGAGGCTCTAACTGCCTTTTGTCAGACTGCAAAAACAACCTTTCGGAGATGACGTTGGTCTGTTAAACCAGGAACGGTGTTCTTTGCCCAGACGCGTACGTGCCTATTTCCCTCGCGTGTTAATCAGCCGTACGTAGCATTTACGACCGAGATTGTTCATGAGTCTCGATTTCCTATTGGGAGAAAGGGGAATAAGCCATTGTTATATTGGAAAGTGAGAGAAGCCTTCTGCAATCTGAAAGATGATCTTTGAAAAGCCTACCGACACGCTCTCGCCAACAAAATCATCGTGTTCAGAGCCACAAAAAAACCCTAAATTTAGTTTCATGACAGAACATGCTGTCAGAATAAAAAAAACGCATGCATTTTTGATTGTAGCAAAGTTTTAATGGCAACCTGCATTCTTCTGGATTGTCTTTCCCGATAAAGATACCGTGTGCATGCTTGCTGGAGCAACGCATAGCCTATGTAGATTACCTATAGCCCTTCTCGCTCATATGAGTCCGGGAAGAACAATCACGGTCGGTCCTGGCAAAATATTACAGTGATAAGGAGATTTTGACATGACAAGCCCGATATGCATTACTTTGACCGGCCCGAAATGAAGGAGAGGCTGTACGTCGATATATCAGACAGAGGAAGATTTTTAATACCTTTCTCACAAGCACAGAACAGCGAACACTATCTTACCTACCGTCCATCTTACCATCGGCGTTTTCTAGAAAATAACGAAAACGTTCGTACTGTTATTTCCGCATGTATCCGGTTCCAGGTGGGAAAATTTGATAAGCAGAAAAAAACTGGATGTTTGCAGGAGTTTACAGCACCCTGAAAATCCAGGTTTCGTATGAATGGATTCTATCCTTTTCTGTCTGACAGACACCACGCTTGGTTCTTTACTGGTTATAGGAAATCTGTGTAGCCCTGAATGAAATGGTGACGGTGTTGTAACTCAATATTCAATACTAAAGGTTGTACTGACAAGGGACCACTTCGAACGAAAAATGGAGTTTTGAAAAACGGTCTTTTGGGGGTTGTAGAGGAGTTAGAAAGAAACAATTTGAGATTCTAAAATTTCACTCAGTCCTCACGGGTATATCGAAAACGATCGAAAAAAGAAACAGAACGTTAGATTGGGAGGACGTAGCACAAATATGAGCTATACAGTGGCCTTGAAATCATCTGAAAAGGTTCTCCTAAGAGTTTTAAGATGAAATCTGGTCAGGTTCTTAAGTTATCACTTGTTCAGTGATCCTTAGAACAATGCTCGTTGCATGCCAGCCACCGATCATTGCAATGAGATAATTGTGGTGGCTTTTAATCACACCATTGCTCAGCCGGTTAGGCGTTGGATTACGAAGCAATTGAATGATGGTTCGAGTACTGTGGCTTCATTACTTCATTATGGTTGACAGTAATGACATTTCTATGTGTTCACCCTACTTGTTTTGAGTTTTAACAGTATCTCTTGTTTTTTATACCTCTTTTCTTATATTGCAGAGGTAACGTGATATAACCGGAGAACGGTTCACATCAATGTTGGAAACTATGGAAATTTCGAGGTTTCGACAATTTCTAGAATATCAAGAATACCCTTACCCTTTTCCCCCACATATGCCACAGAAAAACCGTCCTTAGTTCGGAGAAACCCTTTAGGGGACTTATCTTGGTATATGACGCTGGAAAAAAAAGTTCGGACAAAATGAAACCTCATGGACTTGTTCCATTGATCAATGACCAATCTTTTTCTAACAGAAATAATTATTTTGAACAGAAGTGGGTTTACCTTAACTACAAAATCCATTGAAGCAACCTAATACTTTAGCGCATGGCTCGAAGACTCAACACAAGTGGTTCGTTATCAATTACAAAACTTTGAGTAGAACAGAACCACTTTTAAAAACGCACTTTACAAGAGAACTACTTCTAGTCAGCCTGGCCATTCTAGATTGAATGTACTTTTCTGGAACCCTTTTTTACGTAGAATCCGAGTATGCTCTTCGCAGCGTCTCAGAAAAAAAAGAAACCACTCTTGGAAAAGGTTACAGGCGTTTTTCAAAGAATCGCGGCAAGGCAAGGGTACCCATCAAGGAATTTTTAGGGTGGTTAATGGCAGTGTTCACGATGAAAATCGTATTTTTGTTTTTCCGCCTATCTTGTACACGGCCCCGTGCTGATTCCAATGATGTCACTGAAATCGTACAAGACCTTTTGGGAATGGAGTTATGGTCCCTCAAAGATTGAGCTAAGGAAAATGATGGACGAGTTGTCCGAGGCTTGTAACTTCCGTCTTTTGCAGTCGATCTATGCGAGCTGAACTTAGTAAAGAGAGAAGCTGAGAATGAAAGGAAGAACGGGGCTTTTGATTGGAAACCATCGCTCATCTCACGATCTCGAGCATTCATTTGTTGACGTCGGTGGGCGTGTGCTGCGCTTTTGGGGTTTGCCTTGCGCTCGAAGTGGCAACTTCGGGCTCTCTTGGGGCTCTTCATGGCTCGTTTTCATGCGTTCTTTCGACGTCAACGTTACAGTGTGCCCCTCCACTACCCATTCCTAGTGGAAACTGAAACACATTCTTTATCGTGAACGCTGCCTTTAAGGAAAAATTTTGGGATTCGGCTCAAAACTTGTACGTAGGGGTAATTTAGGGTGCCGAACACGAATCTAGAGATCATTTGTCGAAATTCTGAGGTTTACTGTAGATTACGGTAGTTCTCATGCCATAGAGGGCCTGAACCTACTTTAATATTTTGAAAATTGACCCCGAATAACCCCGTTCAGAAATTTTGAGTCAAATCTGAGACTTTGACCCAACTACCGTATGCCCAGCGTAATGTACCGTAATCTGTCGAAAATCGATAAACTGACCTCAGACTCATTACGAGCACTTTGAATAACCTCCGAGAGCAAAGTTTGGGTCATAAATTTTTTTTCGACCTCTGGAGCCCCATGAGGTGTATTACCTCAATGCCATTTTTGGGGGTTCAGAGGTCGGAATTTTTTTTCGTCCAAACCCCGTCCCAGGGGGTAATTTGGGGCGCTGAACACGAATCTGATGTCCATTTCCAGTTTTTGACGGATTTTGTCAGGCTAGGGTGCACTGATGGCATTTTACCTATCGTAGCCAATCGTTTTGGTCGTTTTTGATCTTCCCGTGAGGACTGAGTGAAATTTTAAAACCTTAAATTGTTTATTTTTACGCCCTCTACAACTCTCCAAAGACCGTTTTTGTAAACTCCATTTTTTGTTCCAAGGGGTCCCTTGTGAGTGTTCAGATAATGCTGGGAGTGACCTTATGAATTTGCACCACCCTGAACGTAACTACCCTGAATCTACGTTCCTGTGCGTTCCCTCCATGGTGCATAGCTTCCTGACCGGATTCGGGTAATGATAGTGAAAAGCAAAAATGTACACAAGATGACCTCTTGCAAATCGATGTTTTTTCTTCTATCAACCATGAAAGCTCTTGCTTGTAAATTTATTGGCAACGTTTCGGGCATTAAGCCCTTCTTCAGGCCAACTGAAAAACGAAGCAAATCGACTATTAGACAACAATGCAAGAACACCACGACTAACCTTATCCCTTTGGCAGGGGTCACAACCCAAAAAGGGGGTTTGCGCTGCTGCGTCTGCAATGGAAAGGTCAGGAATGATGTGGGATAGATGTCGACGCATCATGCTAACCTACCGAGTAGCAGGAAGGTAGAGGGAAATGAGATGAGATAGAGGGGTTGGAGGATGTTGATCGTACAATCAGCGAAGTGCTTCTTAACAATATCCTCATAATGTTATCAGCCTTACTGCAGTTCTCATTTCTTTCTTTATATTAATTTGCGGTGACCTCTTCTTGATTTCCAAAGCCTCCTTTATCTTGCGTTCCACCGGGTCTGATAGGTTCCGGTGGAGAATGGCAACGAGGAGTGGTGGGGCTTGTTCCCTTGCATGCCGAAGAGTCCGGTGACGAGAGAATGGGCTATCTATATAGCTTTAAGGGCTACGTAGAGCTCTGACATGTTCGTCCATTCTGCATCGAAGAGTTCTGCCGGTTTCTCCTATGTAGAACTGCTGACAACTAGAACATTCCACCTTGTAAACAACCCCGCTCAAATGGCACATCTGCTTTCCACCTGTGCAAATCGCACAGTTGTTTGGTCGCACAGGTTTTCAAATAATCGTGAGGAGGTGAGAAGGCGACGTAAAGAGGAGGTGGTCTGAACGTCAGGTTTATGGGAAGGCCTGATCGCTTTACAACGCAATCGCCTTCCCATAAACCTGACGTTCAGACCACCTCCTCTTTACGTCGCCTTCTCACCTCCTCACGATTATATGAAAACCTGTGCGACCAGAAACAACTGTGCGATTTGCACAGGTGGAAAGCAGATGTGCCATTTGAGCGGGGTTGTTTACAAGGTGGAATGTTCTAGTTGTCAGCAGTTCTACATAGGAGAAACCGGCAGAACTCTTCGATGCAGAATGGACGAACATGTCAGAGCTCTACGTAGCCCTCAAAGCTATATAGATAGCCCATTCTCTCGTCACCGGACTCTTCGGCATGCAATGGAACAAGCCCCACCACTCCTCGTTACCATTCTCCACCGGAACCTATCAGACCCGGTGGAACGCAAGATAAAGGAGGCTTTGGAAATCAAGAAGAGGTCACCGCAAATTAATATAAAGAAAGAAATGAGAACTGCAGTAAGGCTGATAACATTATGAGGATATTGTTAAGAAGCACTTCGCTGATTGTACGATCAACATCCTCCAACCCCTCCATCTCATCTCATTTCCCTCTACCTTCCTGCTACTCGGTAGGTTAGCATGATGCGTCGACATCTATCCCACATCATTCCTGACCTTTCCATTGCAGACGCAGCGCGTACCCCCTTTTGGGTTGTGACCCCTGCCAAAGGGATAAGGTTAGTCGTGGTGTTCTTGCATTGTTGTCTAATAGTCTATTTGCTTCGTTTTCAGTTGGCCTGAAGAAGGGCTTAATGCCCGAAACGTTGCCAATAAATTTACAAGCAAGAGCTTTCATGGTTGATAGAAGAAGAAACATCGATATAAAATGAAGCTCAGGGAAAGAAACATTTTGAATGATCTCTTGCGAATCCTTTCTTTTTATCTATCTGTCTTGTTTGTACAAAAATTTGTACAGAACACGTTGCGAATGCAATGCGAAATCCTTTTATTTTCTTGTGACGACCTGGTTGCTGGAATGAAAACTTTGGAGGCTTTACGTTTCGACAAAACACAGCATGCTTAGGTTTGAAAGAGGTCGGATCCAGTGTTCGTGTGAACAAATTTGGCTTACTCAGATATTTCCCGGGTCCGACCCCAACCTGAACGGGGTCCAACCCCAGATTTCTGTCGGGTCGGACCCTTCCTTTCTCCCTCCACGTCGGCGTAGTTGCACGACGTGGGGGGAAAATAACTCTGCTCGACATGGGGGGAAAATGCAGATTTTGCCCGATGTGGGGGGAGAATGCAGAGGCTGTGACGTTCTCAATCTGCGATTCCACGCTTCGGTTCGCTCCGCCTTAGCTACCTATTAACTACGTTTAGTAACTAAATGGTACGCTAGCATTCCTAAAACTTCCCCCTTCCCTTTCATCAAGCAAACCCTTTTTCCTCTTCTAGCTGCCGCGCTGGACTCTCTTTCGTTGTTCTGCTTCCCACCAGCGTCTGCTCTTCCTCTTCCTCGTCCCATCCTTTCCGCTGCTTTGATCTGCTTCCATTTTTCCTTCGGTGAATAATTAGTTACCAAGGCTTTCGTCTTATTTCAGCTCTATAATACAATTTTCCCTCCATGTTCTTGCACCCCCATTTTTTTCCTAAAGAAATGATCAATTAACAACATTTATCAACAGATCTTCATAACAGATCACATAGAAAACACTCAGTAGAGTAACAGGAACACAGAGTTACCAATCACTTCTATTTTTTGCGTCGCCCGGCAAAAAATCATTGCATAAGAAACACTTAATCATTACGCAGGGTCCAAAAGAAGCACGGCACTAAATCTACCAGCAGATGTAGTTTTCAATAACAGAGTACATGAAAAACAATTGATAGTTTCGCAGGAACACGAAACCTATCAACAGTTTTGCTTTTTAAAAATGAAAACCACAGAAGCAACCGAGAATGGGAGGACGAATGTTTAGAAAGAAAAGTAGATAATAGATTAAAACAAGGATTGAACCGCTCATAGGCTAAAGCATTGAAAACTTTTGGCAAGTCATAGGTACTGCTCCATTAACTGTACCATACGACGCAAAGAACATCTTAAAACAAGCCGGCTTGCATCTGTCTGCGCATATTAGCTGGAAATTAATGCAGTGACAATTAAATCTAAATAAGATAAAACTCACAAGTTGGATAGTCACCTCTCATAACCGCTTTGGTGGTATCACCAACCTGATCATTCTGAATAACGCCGATTGGTGTATGCGGAGATTTCTCATTGTTAAAACCAAAGTCTCACGCACCAGGACCATTGATATCGCTTTCACCATCACATGTGCACATGTAAGAATATAACTGCTCCTGAAATAAAAAGGCACGAGGTCTGTGAACACATTTCTCTCTTCTCAATCACCGGCGCGCATTATCTGTCATTACCATGAGTCTGGGGGTGTGTATACAAGTCTGTTGGTACCTGATCGTTGGTGCCCCTGCTTCTACTGAACCCAGCAGACGTTTGAAAGTACACAGGGAACGTTCGAGCGATATAGCGTGCACAACTATATCGCGAAAGTATCCCACACATTGCATAAAGGTGTCGCCGCCCGGCACACTAAGGCCTCTGGTCCATAGCACCTTAGGATCCGTACCTAAGGAGTCATGGAGTCTTTGGCCACAAGCCACAATTTCGCCACCCTGAACTGTCGATCGCTGTCGAGTGATATCCAAAAAACTGCGCTGTCCAGACTTCTGAGCTATTTCTATGCACCGTTTGCTGCTTTTGCAGGAAACCCGCCCCAAAGATAGACCCGTCATCAGCGTCGGAGAGTACACCATCTACTGCGGTAACGCTGACGATAGGAGAGTGGGAGGCTGTGCAATAGCTGTAAGGAAGGATTTCAATGGTATGGTCAAGAATTTTGGCTCAACGTCGTGCCGGAATGCATTCGTACGACTGCGGGATCACAGAGGATTCAATCTGTGGATAGTGAGTGCTCATGCGCCCACTGAAACCGCCGAAGACAATTCGAAGGTTGCATTCTATGAGGAACTCAATACGTTGCTGGCCAGGATCCCTTGTCAACATGCTTTTGTCGTGGGGATTGACGCAAATGCGAAGATGGGACTTGATTAGGAATCCGAAGTACTCGGTAAATGGTTCTACCCAGTGGAGCAAACATCGGACGATGGCTACCGCCTTGTCGACTTTTGTGAACGCAGTGGTCTGATTATTGCATCGACATTCAAGAGGACATCGCCGCCATCAGCTTACGTGGCAGGGACCAACCCAGTTATCTCCAGAAGAGCAGCGGAAGCGGAAGATGACAACTTTGAAACTACAGCTTGACTATGTCCTGACGAGGAATATTCCAGTATCGGACATTCGAAGATCTAGAGCTGTGTGGGATGTCGCATTCGATTCGGATCACCGTCCTGTTCTGTTGAACTTCACTGCGAGGATTCATAAGAGGAAGCGAGGGGCTCAGCCTCTCCAGAGGATTGACATTACAAGTCTCAGAGATGAAGAGTGCAGAAGGAATTTTCGACAACGCGTTTCTATTCACATCGGAGTACGGACTAAGAAGAATCTTTGCGACGCGAATTCTTTTTTCAAGTGCATCCAGGACGCTTCGAAAGAGGCGTTTCCAGTTGTACAGCCCAAGAAGAAGCTCGCCTACGTCTCAGAAAAAACAGCATCTACCTACAACAGAGTATGTGCTCTCCGAACTGCAGGAAACTTCGTGGAGGAGAAGCGTCTGAGGAGGAAGTTGCGTCGGCAGCTTCAAAGTGACTGCGAACGAGAGTGGACGTGTAGAGCTAAGGAGTTCGAGAAGGCTTGGGAAGAGAAGAATCCGAAGAAAGCCTACACGTTGCTGCGACAGTATAGCGGGAAGATGAAGAGATGTTCTCCTGTCTTGAACACTACCAATGGAGTTGCAGTTGGTGATGCGACGCTGCCAATATGGAAGAATTACTCCAGTTCACTACTGAATCGTCCAGCGCCATCAGTACCTGAGCTCCCGCATGTTCAGAGAGCACATTACGATGTCAGTGAGGAACCGCCGACTGAGTCTGAAGTTTTGGATTGTGTCCGGAAAATGAAGAATGGAAAGGCAGGTGGAGATGACAACATCACTGCTGAAATGCTGAAAGCTCTTCCTCCGTCTGGGATTCGTGAAATGACCAACACCATCCGTGCCATATGGATGAGCGAAAGGATACCCGATTAGTGGAGACATGCGATCATCGTACCTCTTCACAAGAAGCTATCCGTCACGGATCCTAAGAACTACAGAGGAATCTCTCTACTTCGTGTCATGTACAAGGTTTTAGAACGTATCATTCTCGAGCGACTTATCAAACATCGTGAAAGAACGACCAGAGATGAGCAAGCCGGTTTTCGACCTGGAAGATCGACCATCGACCAAGTGTTCGTCGCGAGAAGAGTAATTGAATCGTGGCAGCGGTTTTCGAAGCCATTACAGCTTGCTTTTTTGGACTTTGAAGCCGCGTTCGACTCTCCTCATCGTGATCGATTGCTCAATGCTCTGCGAGCAGATGGAGTCCCGGAAAAGTATATTCGGTTAATCGAGGACATGAACAAAGGAACAACAGCAGCAGTTCGTACACCTGTCGGATTTACGTCAGCTTTCGAGGTGAAAACAGGAGTAAGGCAGGGAGCCGTTGCAGGACCTTTTCTTTTCAACTTCGCCGTTGATGACATCATGCGTAGAGTTGCAGAACAGTTTTCTGCGGATGTGATCCTAACACCATCAGGACGCTCCCTTGTCGACCTGGAGTACGCCGACGACATTGTGTTCTTCGCTGAAAACAACACAAAACTGCAAAGGATTGTGAACCTCGTTTCGAAGTATGCCGCAGCCTATGGACTTCGTCTTCGTCCCAACAAATGCAAGCAGATGTGGGTCTCTCAGAGGCCTTTAACGGGAGTTTGTGTGGACGGACAACGTATCGAACTCGTGGACGATTTCTGTTATTTGGGCTGTTTGCTGAAGAACGATGGTAGTTATGCAGCGGATATTTGACAACGATGTGCGAAAGCTACGTCTGCATTTAATTCTCTAACCAGGTGTTTGTGGTCTACCACCATCGCGAAGGAAGTCAAGTTGAGCGTCTACCTATCCGCTATTCGCCCTATCACGATGTACGGATCGGAGACGTGGGCAGCACCGAAGACGTTATTCGCCCTATCATGATGATCGGAGACGTGGGCAGCACCGAAGACGCAGATGGAAAGGTTGGATTGCACGGAGAGGAAGCTTTTTAGGCGTTTGCTTGGATATTTCTGGCCGCGTGTATGTCATAACAAAGACCTTTACAAGGAAATCGACGCAGTACATCAACGCTTGACACGAGGGAGGTGCCAGCATCTCCTAAAGCCATCTCAAGCAGCAATGGAAAGTCGACTTGGACTGCTCGGGCATATACTAAGAAGAACGCCGGATCATCTCGTACAACACGCTTTAAGAATGCTTCCAAATCCTGTCTGGAAACGGCCACCTGGGCGTAGGCGAAAGTTCTGCACGGATGTGGTTAAAGAGGATTTAAAGTCACTCGGCATCGAAAGACAGTTCCGACGCGATGCTTCATTTCGCAGGAAATGGAATAGTGACAGCTGGATGGATTGTGTTCAAATTGTGGCTGAAGACCGTGAAAAATGGACACGGCTGACTACTAGGACAGTACACCTCGGTGAAGATGCGGAATGACCGCGTCAGGCGAAAGCCAACCGATTAAGTCAAGTAAGTCAAACCATGAGTCTTGCGCTCATTTACCAACGCTAGGCGCACTTCTAGCGAGGTTCCGCACAGTTTCTTCGGCGATCGGCGCACTCCCAGCTAGGGCCCGTACACTTTCCCCGGCGCTCGCCGCACTCCCAGTTGAGTCTCCTGTATTTTCCCCGATGCTTGGCGCACTCCTACTTGGATTCCGCACACTTTCTCCGGCGCTCTGCGCACTCTCAGTTGGATCCCGCACGAATTCCTCGGCGCTTGACGCGCCCTCAGTTGAGTCCCATAATCTGCTCAATTGTTTAGTAAAATTTTACTGATGCTGCCGTATTGCTATCTCTCTCAAGACGTGTGGTTTTTTCTTCAAAGGCAGTGCTCCCGATAAAAAAATGTGTTTCAGTTTCCACCAGAAATGGGTAGTGGAGGGGCACACTGTGACGTTGATGTCGAAAGAACGCATAAAAACGAGCTAGGAAGAGCCCCAAAAGAGCCCGAATTTGCCACCTTGGGCGCAACGCGAACCCCAAAACCGCAATGCCCGCCCTCCGATGTTAACGAATGAACACTCGAGATCGTGAGATTAGCGATGGTCTCCGATCAATGGCTCCTTTCTTCCCTTCATTCTCAACTTCTCTCTTTACTCAGGTCGGCTCTCATACCTCGGCTGCAAAAGGCGGAAGTTTCAAGCCTCGGACGTTTCGTCCACCATTCTCCCTCACCTCAATTTTTGAGGGACCATACTGTCCTTCTCTGGACCAAATTCCGGTCCGCAATTGCGTCTCGACACGCTTTGCGGCCGCGCGCTTTCAAGTCGGAAAGTTTCCAGCGCCGCCGCAGCAGATCTGTTGACTCCAGTGTTTCAGAAAATGGAAACTGAACAAAATTGGAGAAAAATGTATAAAAAAGGCACATCGAGTCGGCTCTGGCATTGGAAACTCAACTGACTAGAGCGCGTGCGGCGGCAAAGCGTTTCGAGACGCAATCGCGAACCGGAATTTGGCCCAGGGAAGCACAGTAACTCCGTCCCTAGGTCTTTTACTATTCCAGAGACATCATAGGAATCAGCATGACCCGTTTTCAAGATAGGCGGAATAACAGATAAACGATTTTTATCATGAACTTTCGCAAATTCAAGCACATCTATTTGAACTTTCCTGGGAAAAGGGGAGAAATTCGGAAACTTCAAAGTAAATTAGTCTGTTCTGAGGTATAACGTAGTTTTGAGGTTGCTGAAGTTCGATTACGCCTATTTTTGGTATTCGGGGCAAAAGAAAATACTGCAAGTCAATTGACGTGCGCATCAATTTGCAAATCACTGTGAGTGCTACAAATTTAAGATATCAGGTAGAATTTAGTAGTGTTTCCGAATACATATTCATCAATGTCTGTGAATGTAATTTTGTAAGTTTCTGTGAATATTTTCCATGGATTTGTGTATGAGGTTTTTGCATGTGAATATATGTATAGAATTCCGGAAAGTTCATTTTAAGCTCTTTCGTGTTTTTAGAATTAATATTGTATGAACTGACCGCTTCAGAAAGTGTACTGGGGGTAGTTAGGTAAGAGGGGCATTGAAGCGCATATAGGCTGCGATTATGAGGGCTTCAAGCGCAACAGAGGTGTCGAGGGCTGAAAATTTTAGCGAACAAAACGTAAAACTAGGAGCAGCATAAGTCGCAAGAACCTGGCGTATGAAACGCGAAACCAGGAGCAGCATAAGTCGCGCAAACGTGGCGTTTAAAATCCAAAGCTGCGAGCAGCATATTTCGCGCGAACTTGAGGTGTCAAACCCAAAGCTGGGAGCAGCATTTGTCGCGAGATGTGGCGTGGAAACCAAAGCTGGGAGCAGCATATTTCGCGCGAACTGGGATTTCAAACGCAAAACTGGCACCAGCATATGCTGCGGTAGTTCCGCCCCGTTACGCCGACTTTTGCAGCAGCTAGGGAACGGCTTTGGTCTAAAAATCCCCATTATGAGTTCTAGCAGCTCAGCGGTTATGCGACACGGTGTTACAATTATATGCGAATTTTTCCGTGAATTCAAGATTATGGTAAGGGTGTTAGGTACCAGTTTGTAGAGAATTTCGCAGAGATTCTAAATCATTTTTTAGAATTATGAAAGTCTCTAATTTTATGGGAGGATGTACTTTGTCCAATCTAAGAAGTGAAGTATTATAGCGTTAATAGGCTCTATCAATGCATGTAACTGTAGTCTTGTGAGCTGAAACTTCGGCCACAGTCTAAGATATTGCTACTGCATCGTTATTCCTAGGAACATTCTTCACATGTTCTGTTATAGAGCTGGTATTAATCTCGTTGGCGTTTTCCTTCGTATTACATATCTTCGTTATTCAACATTGTTAGGAGCGTTTTCTTCATTAAAACACACCATCATTTTTTGACCAAAATTTTTTTCGCCCTCTCCCCCCCCCCAAAAAAAAAAGATTTCAATTTTTGGAAAGTTCTTATGTACCCCACGCTGCGACACCCGCCTGACCTTGTGGCGAAGTGCATTGCGTCATAGCACCAATTTTCAAACATAATTTCTCTCTTAGAAACTGCATTTTATGAAAACAGCACACCTACCCAGAGTTCCAACACAACTGTCATGGTTGAAAGCGTACAGCGAATAACGCGCCCCATATCGGAATATCTGCGAATCTTCTCTGTTTCTGCTCCTCTAGAAAATAACCTCCAGATTTGATTTTTTCAGATCTTCTGTAGCTCGGTGAAGTGAGGAGGAAAGCGGAGAAGTTAGATGAGGAACGAGAGAAAGAGGGAGAAAAGAACAGGGCAAATACGTACGGATGAGTTCCGACACTGCTTAGGTGACGGCGCGCTATCGTAATCATTCGCGTAAAAATGGCTTTCGCTACGTTGCAGACCAGGTAACCAATCTGACGGCAGGAATGCTATTTATTGCAAAAAAAACGCCATAGCTAGCATCTTCTCACGGTAACACGGCTTAAACCTACTTGGCCTCAGGCCTCCGAAAAAAAAAGAAGAACCGACTGAGTCCGTGGCGAAAAAAAAAAACAACCTTGGAGGCATTGGCCCTGCCCATGTGCGCGCGTTAAACACCAGTATCGACTGTGTGGATTGCGGACGCAACCAGACGGTTTCAGAGGGACTCTTTGGGTGGAGTACCAGCAACTGTCTGGCACTATTCCGGTGCGTATCGACTTAGTAGATCGACCAGCTCTGACGAGAGTCCTAGAAAAATCTTTACGAAATGAATCTCGAAGTCTACCATATCCATCTCTATCAAAGCTAAACACATATGACGCCTCATTGACAATATGCCATAACGATTTTTCGCCATATTTTGACGATTTACCTAAGGTTTCATTCATAGTCTTCACCACAAGCGCGGCACGCGCGGGACGGGCGGTGGACTATGAAACTTTTACTCGCCCCCTAAACCGCAACAGCGGTTTCACCATTTGAATCACTGCTCTCTTCTCAGTTAACGTCCTCTCCGACATAAATAATTCTGGAATCATCCTACGCAACTATATTGAGAAATGCAAGCCAGTTATGTCCGTGCATTTCACAGTTGAGGCCTAACTTTAGCCGTACCGCCATGATGGTGCCGCCGGAGTTTTCATTGTTGACTACCGCTCGTGCCGCGCTGTGTAAAGTTTAAAAGTCACACGCCCGTCTCGATTGCCACGCGCGTGCGGCGCTTCCGGTGAGAATTATGAAAGATGCCTAACGATTTGGTATTCTTTTGGATTAGAAGACCTACTAGAAATGTTTATTGAGAACTGTTTAACGCGCTAGAGCTGTGTAATAATTTAGTCTTCTCCAAAAACACTAGACTAGTTTGTGTGATCAACTGAGCGGTCGTTCGAACCAAAAAAGCTGCTAATTCTATTGTATACTCTGGTATGTTGCCTATGCTGAAATAGTACATATGTACCAAGGATTTATCCAAACAAAGTTGCAAAGCACAAAAAAAAACTATGCAGCCTAGGTTTGTTATTGCCGAGAGATTTTCCCCAGCTCGGTAAAGCTGGTCAACAATAATTAAACTCTATCCCCCAAAAACTCCAAAAAGAGCCCCAACTTCTGTCAATTTCGAGGTTCACGCAAGTTTTCAATCCTGGAATGAATTCGCCGCTTCCCCCCCAATGGAGATGAGGAAAACAAGGATATGAGGAGCAATTTGAAAAAAAAACACGAGCCATGAAATGTGTTGATAATAATGATGACGTGGCTCGATGAACTGTGACGTGTAATGACGAGTAGAGACCAGGCTACGGCGCGAGGTGTGATACAACCCAACATTGGTCCGACTCCCCACCCAAGTCAAGCGATTTGCTCAGCCCCCTGGGAAAAAGTGATTGCGACGACCGCGGGGGGAGACCCTCACTTCGCATATTTTTATAGTGAACGAATTCTTAGATCAAGACTACATTGATGCATCGATTGTATCAATTAATCCTAATATTGCAATAAATAAATGTTTTCCACGAAAGCAGACAAAAACAACTCTCCTGTGACAATGACACCAAAGGTTTGTTCAATGGCTGAACATTGATTAGTGCCCTGAGGACACATAGATGCGATCTCGGGTATGAAAACCACATTTAGTAATTGGCTATCCGGATGTGAAAACGCAACCAAAATTTTATGGCCACAGCTTTAAGCCGAACAGCGCTACATAGGAGGGGCGGAGCCTGTTTTCATGCCCTGAGGGCACATAGGTGCGAATTCGGGCATGAAAACCACGTATACTTACTGGCTATCCGGATGTGAAAACGTACTCAAAGTTTTATGAACGCAGCTTCAAGGCGAACAGCGCTACATAGGGTGGGGTCTGTGAAAAAATCGATAGCTGTGAAATATTTACAAATATTTAACGAAATTTGAATTATGGAGTTTCGAGTTGCTACAACGGGCGGAAAACCTAGTCACGGACCCAAGTAATCAATTTCATTCTTTTAACCGTTTAACCGGTTAAAAACGGTCTATGAAGACTCATTTTTAGGTGTGATACAATCGATTGTATGACACCTAAAAATGGGTCTTCAAAGACCGTTTTTAACCGGTTAGAAGAATGAAATTGATTACTTGGGTCCGTGAATAGGTTTTCCGCACGTTGTAGCAACGCGAAACTCGATAATTCAAATTTCGTTAAATACTTGTAAATATTTCGCAGCTATCGATATTTTCATGAACCCCACCCTATGTAGCGCTATTCGGCTTGAAGCTGCGTACATGAAGTTTTGAGTGCGTTTTCAAAACCGGGCAGCCAGTTATTAAACGTTGTTTTCTTGCCCGAAACCGCACCTATGTGCCCTTTGGGCATGAAAACAGGCTCCGCCCTGCCTATGTAGCGCTGTTCGGCTTAAAGCCGTGGCCATAAAATTTGGGGTGCGTTTTCACATCCGTATAGCCAATTACTAGATGTGGATCTCATGCCTGAAACCGCACCTATGTGCCCTCAGGGCTTGAAAACAGGCTCCACCCAACTAATGTAGCGCTCTTGGGCTTGAAGCTGCGTTCATGAAATTTCGGGTGCGTGTTCACATGCGGACATTCGTATTCAAAATGTGGGTTCCGCGCCCGCAACACCACCTATGTGCCCTCAGGGCATAAAAATCCTATGCTTCAGGCGATATCGCACCTTGGACACGAGTCAATTTCGTGGAGTAAATTGCAAGGGATATAACAGTGAACAATGCTCTTCTCAAACAGTCAACTATCCACTATTCCTCTGAATTGCGATATTTTACACTTTTAGCGGGTTCGAGCCCGTGAATCCTAAATCGCCTAAAAATGCATCTTCGATTACGAAATTCCAGAACATCTGGGTCACTTCGTTGACAGGATAGTCCGCTCACTTGTAATGACCTCGATGACAGCGATTGCTCAACACCACTGCTGCTGACATATCCAGGAGCGCTTTGGTGACACACTTCACCTGGCCACGACTCCTTCTCCATGTCAGAGTCATTAACGATGGCCATGCTACTGTCGTCTATTGCCTTGCATGCTTCATCACCAGTGAATTGTAAGCTCTTCTTGTGTGTTCCTGCCTTATTTTTACATCTCCATTTCATTTCTAGCCTCATTTGTTTTTTCGCAGTTGTTTCTCACTATTCAGTTTCTTTTTTGATCTCCTGTCTCATTTTGCTCTCTCAGCATGATCTCTAGTTTTGTTTTGACCTCTTATTGTGATCTAATTTAGCCGTAATTTTTTATACTAACGGTATGGCTCTCAACCCCTCCCCGCCCTGATAGAAGTCCATCTTGGTTCTTAGTTGTCCGAAGGTCCGACCCCCCATCCCACCGGATGTCGACGGGTCCGACCCCCCTCTGTGATACATCACACCTCACGCCGAACCCTGATAGAGACAGGTCGATCGTGGTGAAGTATCCAGGGGCGAATGTCAGTTCGAATGGTCGGCTGGGAGCTCGAACGAAAGTTGTCGGGACCAACGCCGACGTCGAGCTTTTCACTCCTCGAGCGTTCGAATGCTGTTCCGATTGCTATTAGGCTGGGGTCGGACCCGTTGAGTGCCTGAGTATGCACTCCCCGCCCGGGGTTCAAAGGCAGTGTTGACGATCAAACTCGATTTTCTGTTTTTCCCGCCTATCGTGAAAACGGTCCCATTCTGATTCCGATGATGTTTCTAGAATCGTACAAAACCTTCTGGTAACGGAGTTATGGTCCCTCAAAAATTGAGTTAGGGAAGCATGGTGGACTAGTTGTCCGAGGCTTGTAACTTCCGTCTTCTGCAGCCAATGTATGCGAGCTGTTCTGAGTAAAGAGAGAAGTCGAGAATAAAGGTAAGAACGGGGCTTTTGATAGGAAACCATCGTTCATCTCACGATCTCGAGTGTTCTTTTGTTCACGTCAAGGGGAGGAAAGGGGCCGGACTTGCCCAAAGCGGCGGGGTTTGCCCACTTTTCTAAGCCGTTTTGGATAGCTTTTCGTCCCGTTTCTTCGACGCTATTCTGCTCCTGAGAGCCACGAGAAGCGTTGGTCATGAAAAATTCGAGGATGAAGTTTTTCGTGAACAGTGCCTTTAGGAATTTATGCGTTGACCTCAGCCAGAATCTTCTTTTGTGTACCTCCTTCTAATAATATGCGATATATGATTTTACCATTTGCTGTGCCTTTCAAGTATGTAGGCGCACTCCGAAATATGTAAGTCGCCATTGGGTCTGGATCAAACTTGTCACGGGAACGTGACTACCACCAAACTTGACATTCCGGAAAACCCTGGTGGGCAGCATGTGGTCGGAGTGAAAAAAGCGTGACCTGTAGCATTAAATCACAAATTATTCTGTTTAAAAAGTATAGACGCGTTTTTTCGGAAATGAAAGAAGATGGATATATTTCTCGTGACAGTTATCTGGCTCAAGCGTTGTGTAAGTAGGGATAGGTGCTCACATTTCACAGTCCAAATGCCTCTCGCTATCCGCCTCTCCTAGATATAGCGAGCCGAATAGCATACGGTGAATCGAGTGGGCATGAGCAACCCGATAATCGGTGAGCAATTCTGCCGTTTTTAGAGAAAAGCCGACTTGCACCAGTGCTCGGTCCGCTGATCGAATGCACAGCTCACACATGCGTGGCTGCCCTCTAATCACTGCTGCGCGCCTTATTCCGAGGAGCCATGCCGCTGTGAACTGTGCATTCGATGAACAGGACGGGGTGTGCGATGAGGCCGCCAACATCGCTGTTCTTGCAATACGTAACGTCCGCATGAATCGTGAAGAGACTTCGCGTTCACTGTTGAAGGTTGGTGCAAACTCAGTGCCATATGCTATAACATAGGTGCACCGAGTTTGCGCCAACCCTCAACAGTGAAAGCGAAGTCTCTTCACAATACATGGCGATGTTACAACCGCACTCGTCCTATCTTTCATTAACTGGTTTTACTGCATCTTGGTTGTTATAACCGTCTCAGGAAAGGCAGTCTACTGATCATGAGAATAAAGCGATATGAGAGCAAAACAGAGAGCTAAACGTAGGTAAAAAATATGCTGTTCAACATATTTTTCCGTGACCTCACGAATAGACGTTCAGTTTGTTACGATCGCACAATATTACTATGTAAGTCGGCCATATTGGAATAGAAACAGAACCTATAAGGCACTGAGAGTGCGATAAATCTGGAAAACTGTACATTCTCCAAGCAAGTTCCGGTCACTTCTTCTCTTTTCCAATATAATCCAAGAAGTACTGGTCGAGTCATATCCGCCCCTCCGTGTTGCGTGATTGGTGGGAGAATGTTCGCTCAATGGCTCAACTCGTACGCTCCAGTAGGTACATATCGGCGTAAGAAGTCGCCCGGGGTTAGTGTTCAGATCAGAGAGGTGCTCATACACGTTTATAAGTTGCCATCAGCACAAATCTCTCACGGAAGTGTGATGGTCTTTCTTTCTTTACTTTTCCATGTTTAGGGCCCGATATCATGATATCTTCATCATCAGTTAGGCTGTTTCCCTACTCCTTAGTCTATTTAGAGCTTCAGCCGCTGAACTCTGGAGAAAGACGTTGTTAGAATCGGGACACACCGCTCTCCTTTTCTTCTGTAGCATACCCTTTATCAGGGGGGCATCATCAATTATTTTTGCCATGTGAAGGTTTTCCTACCCGAAACCGAACAGTTTCGACTCCTGAACTGGCGCAGAAAGCAACTTCAACAATCTGAGCACTAATTCTTCGAGCGAGTCAATTAGCTGCAAGCATATAGAACTTCTTTGGCTCACAAAATCACTACTGGATCCTCTGCTAATTTGGGTCCGTCCAAGAATGGAAGGTTATAGCAGTAGAGATTTTCTCCCTTTCTCTTCTCAGTCAGGTTTCCAGTCAGTTCTTAATCTTTAATTATTTTGTTTGCGTAACTGAATAATTTTTGAATGAATAAAAACGATCGAGTGCACACATAGCTACTCGATTCGGCGCATCTACCCTCTATAAAACGTCGTAATTCACGTCATTCAAGGCGCGAGCTGCGCGCGCGATGCCTCAGCATCCATCTGCCCACCGCTCTCTTACTGTCTCTAACCTCCGCTCCGCACCAGCGCGCGTGGGAACCATGTAAATTTCGCCGTTTTATAGCCTGTAAATGATTTCGCCTGGCCTAGTAGAGGGTACTACAAGGCATTTGAGCTGTAAGTTTTGAATGCCTATACCCACTCCTTCGGGCCAAGAGTAGCGTACTTTTCTTAATGACACCAGATGTTGTGCACTACGGTTTTCCGGAAAGGCAAGTTCAGTGGTAGTCATACCTTCCGTGACAAATTTGGTCCAGACACAACGACTTATTTGGTGGTGCGTCTATACTTTTTAAGCGTACTGCATAATATTTTGCTTATAAACGTGTATGTGAATATAAAAATATAATCAAACTCAACTTTTGAATGCCAACTTCCCCAATTCCCGTAATTGTTGTTATGCATGTCCTGTCCGAGGCGCGTTGAAACAATTGGAGGAAACGCCTCGTTGCTCGTTCTTTACCTGCCTGCGTTAAGCACCTGCTGCACTGAAAAAGCTCAAATACCAAGAGCCCAGCGTAATTTGATGTAAAATGTAATATTAACGATTCGTGACGAACTTGATTAGTAAATTCAATTCTATGTTAGATTGTTAACAGCTGTTCAGTTGCTAGGGAATACGCAACTATAGATTTTAGTTTAATTGGCAGTTCCGTTGTCTATGCGACTGTGGATTTCAATTCAATGACCATGATAAAGTGAGCGAATGAAGGCATCAAAAATTAGCGGATTCCATTCATACATGGACGAACGATGAAAAAGTTTCTGAAAATTGAAATAAAATAAAACTCATAAATTTTAATTACTTTTGTATTCATGTTCCTCATTTTTTATTGATGTTACACGCATCACCGCTCAGCATCCTTTTGTGGTGAATGGGTCTATGCTTTTTGACACTACATTACTAGGGCTTACCTTGTGTTTACCGTGGGCTTTTATAAAACCATGTTTTTAGTTGTAGGAGTGGGACACAGCGTTGATAATTCGTTTCCTTAATCCCCTGAATGCCTCAAAGATTTACAGGGGTCTCGAAAAGTGGGCATTTTCATAGCTTTGCAAAGAGAAAATTGGTACACGAATGGCAATTTTTATGGCTTCCAAAAATTTGTCTCGTATTGAGCTTGACACTTTTTTCTATGGGTTGTTTTGGGTGCTGAATACGAATCTGAGGCACATTTGTCAGTATTTGAAAAATTCCATATGGTTTGCTCTGAAGCTTCAAAATGAGGGAAATTTCTCTGGCCAAATTCGACTTTTTACGATTTCGAGAATGCTTCGTTGAAATCGTCTTAAAACTTCTACATAGGGGTTACTTGGGTTGCCTAACACGAATCTGTGGTCGGTTTATCGGTTTTCTTTGTATTACGGTGTGTAACGGTGGGTATACGGTAGCTTGGTCGAAGTCTGGGGCGGTAGTAATTTGACCTTAAAGGCAGCATACACGCTCGCAAGCATAGTCGAGATAACAGCATAGATAGGTCCGCACGGCCCGTACTATGTCGTTAACGACGTTTGAATCGCTGAAAACTGTCCATAATGGCAATATTTGACAATGTTTGAGCAGTCTTGCCTTCCACGCCCGTATTTTCACACCCCTTCGAGTAACAGAATGAGAATCGATACTTGTGAAAACGTGTGATAATCGAGAGTGATAGCACTATCAAATGGGAGTGCACTAGAGAAATAGCTTGGTTTACTTGAGTATAACATGTCTGCATACCTATTCAGTCTCGTCCACTTTCGAGAATGCCGTTCTACTTTGGCTGACCTCTTGAAATGGAGGATTTTATCAGTGCACAAACATGTTATATTGAGGTAAATCGAGTTTTTTCTCTACTGCACTCCCTTTTTATAGTGCTATCATTCTAAGTTATCACATGTTTTCTCAAGTATCGAATCTCATTCTGTTACTCGAAGGGGTGTGAAAATACGGGCGTGGAAGACAAGATCGCTCAAACATTGTCAAATATTGTCATCCTGGACAGTTTTCAGCGCTTCAAACGTCGTTGACGACATCGTACAAGCCGTGCGGACCTATCTATGCTGTTATCTCTACTATGCTTGCGAGCGTGTCTGCTGCCTTTAAGTGTCCACGATAAAAACCATGTCTGATTTTTTGGTGGAGATCGGCAGCTGCGGGGCCTAACGCAACCCTAACGTTGAAAAAACTAAGAAAAATGTGCTTGGAACGGTCCCCTACGGCCCCAAAGTTGGACACCCGTCAGCTCGTCACCCCCAGATGCACGCCCATCGACGTGAACAAATGAAAGCTCGAGATCGTGAGATGAGCGATGAGTTCCAGTCATTAGCCCCGTTCTTCCCTTCATTTTCAAGTTTTCTCCTTACTCAGGTCAGCTCGCATGCATCGGCTGCAAAAGACGGAAGTTACAAGCCTCGGACAACTCGTCCACCATGTTTCCTTAGCTCGACTTTTGAGGGGCCATAACTCCGTTTCTAGAAGGTCTTGTACGATTCCAAGAACATCATTCGAATCAGCATGGGACCGTCTCCAAGATAGGCAAAAAACAGAAAAACGATTCCTATCGTGAACACTGCCTTTAAAACTCCCGTTCAAATTCTAAGACGGAGGTAAACCAAGACAGTTGGAAGTGAAATAAGACCATTTCCTTTTGAGTTAAACATAGGTTATCAGTTTTCGATTACAGTACCGGAGCTATAGCTTGTTAAGACGAAAAAAAGCAAAAAAGCAGAAAAACGATTCTTATCGTGAACACTGCCTTTAAAGGCAGCAGACACGCTTGAAAAAGGTGTTGAGATAACTACATTAGTGGGGTCGTGCAGGCCCTAGAAGAGCCCTCAGAAGTTGCAAGCGTTAAAAACGAGTCCAAATGACCGTATTTGAGCCGTAGTCAGTCACGAAATCATCCTTGCTCCACCCATCGATACGGGCTCCGCCCCTCCATACTGGTATTCAGTGTTCGATTGCGGCCACTTTAGATTACTTTTTAGGCTTCTAACGACGTAAGCGTTCCAGAAAGGGCCGTACGAGTACATTAGCGTCGTTTTCCCAACAAATTTGTTGCTAGCTCCGCTATTTCAGCCAGTGCCTTACAACTCGTCCATTTCTGGGCCAATATAGAACGTAACATTATATCTTAGATTCCGTCGATTTGTTTTCGTCTTTTTCGTTATTTCTGAATACTGACAGCTTCAGACCTTCAGTTTAATCCATAAAATTGATATCATTTTTGAGCGTGTCTGCTGCCTTTAAAGGCAGTGTTCACGATGAAAATCGTTTTTCTGCTTCTCCACCTATCTTGAAAACGGCTCCATGCTGATCCCAATGATGTCCCTGAAATCGTTCAAGACCTTCTGGGAACGGAGTTATGGTCCCTCAAAGATTGAGCTAAGGAAACATGGTGGACGAGTTGTCCAAGGCTTGTAACTTCGGTCTTTTACAGCCGATCTATGCGAGCTGACCTGAGTGGAGAGAGAAGCTGAGAATGAAGGGAAGAACGGGGCTAATGATTGGAAAACATCGCTTATCTCACGATCTCGAGCATTCATTTGTTCACGTGGGTGGGCGTGTGATGCGCTTTCGGGGTTTTCAATGCGCTCAAAGTTGCAACTTCGGGCTCTTTTGGGGCTCTTCCTGGCTCGTTTTCGTGCGTTCTTTCGACGTTAGCGTTACAGTCTGCCCCTCCACTACCGATTTCTAGTAGAAACTGAAACACATTTTTTATCGTGAACACTGCCTTCAAGTCAGAATTAAGAGTGATGCGCATCTTCCATTAATGTGGAGGTAATTGCTGTCCAAATGAAGAACCATCGCGTTATAAATGAGCACTTGTGGAGTTGTTGGCAAAACTAGCAGAGTTGAGAGCCTGCGAACCACTCCTATCCATTCGATGTTACGAGAGCGGCCCATTGCACTGCGCCATTGCGCCCAACAGTCTCTCGCTGATAAAGGGGATGAGATTATTCGCCAGTGAAGGCAATGCATGGCAACTACACAGCCGGGGTTCGATCCACTGCCTGTATTAGCGGAATGGGATATCGCTCACTTAGAAAGAGCATTCGTAGATTTTAAATCAACGAATTGTACAACCTCTAAGAATTTTCGGATAAACTGCTTCTCCGGATTTAATCTTTCCGGATATTTTTAGTGAATGATAGCTCCGAATGAGTCCGCTGGATTTTTTTTTGAATTGACGATTAAATTCGAAAATCAGAATTATGTTTAATTCCAAAGTGGCTGAAAGTTTTATCCGATTATTAAAACCGAATTTTCGATTAAATTCCGAATAATAAAGAGATCCAATGGAACTTCTTCTTGCTTGCTTATCATTGAAATGTCCTGTTCAATTCTAGAAAGTCAAATTACAGTAGCCACCTTTTGAAAAAAAGGGCAGCCCTACTTGGGGCAAAAAAAACAGTCCAATTCTCGTTAGTTTCTTGATTTGAGTTTTTGTCAAATTTTTAAAATATAGTATTGTACAATATGTTACGCAAATTTAAGGCCAACTTTGCTAGAGCAATTTTCATTATTGAAGCAGATTTCTTTCCCCGCAATAGATCTGCTAAAACGGCGACGGCGGCCCACCGATTCCAAACATTGAGTTTTAAATATAATGCATTACGGAATCGATACGTATGCTCTTTCGATAAATTAAGTGCATATAGGGCGATGTGAAGATACCTATTGGCACTAGAAATGTCTTCTTTTCGCAATGGTTCCCTAGCACATCAGCTGAAAGATTCAGAAAAAGTCCAGAAATTCTCGTCTGGTGAATTTCGCCCCGTAGCCGTCCAGTTCAGGGAAAAAAGTATAGAAAATGCATCTCGATTACTTGTGCAATTAATACGAAACGCTTCATCAAAGGTGTGGCTCGCGCGATGATTCTTGCCGTAGGTCCGGCGCTCGCGATGTTTCAGTGAATTGATTGCAAACGGGGTTCACCTCAAAATCAAAGCGATTCTGGGGAAAAAGTGGTCGCAAGCCCTATCCATAATCGGCGATTTGAACCTTGAATACGCCTAGGTTTTCAAAAATTGAACAGAAAACTGAATGTGCAACAAAATTCCCTTTTTCGAGAAATCGAACCCTTTTTCACCAATTTATTCAATTTCCTTCGTTTTAACAAGCTATAGCTCCGGTACTGTAATCGAAAACTGATAACCTATGTTTAACTCAAAAGGAAATGGTCTTATTTCACTTCTAACTGTCTTGGTTTACCTCCGTCTTAGAATTTGAACGGGAGTTTTAAAGGCAGTGTTCACGATAGGAATCGTTTTTCTGTTTTTTTGCCTATCTTGAAGGCGGTCCCATGCTGATTCCATTGATGTTTTTGGAATAGTACAAAACCTTCTGGGAACGGAGTTATGGTCCCTCAAAAATTGAGCTAAGGAAACATGATGGACGAGTTGTCCGAGGCTTGTAACTTCCGTCTTTTGCAGCCGATGTATGCGAGGTGACCTGAGTAAAGAGAGAAGTTGAGAATGAAGGGAAGAACGGGGCTATTAATCGGAAACCATTGCTCATCTCACAATCTCGAGCATTCATTTGTTCACGTCGGTGGGCGTGGAAAGTGCATCTGGGTGTGTCGAGCTGATGGGTGTCCAACTTTGGGGCCGTAGGGGACCGTTCCAAGCTCAATTTTCTTAGTTTTTTCAACGTTAGGGTTGCGCTAGATCCCGCAGCTGCCCATCTCTACCAAAAAATCAGACATGGTTTTTGTCGTGGACACTGCCTTTAAATGTACTCGGAGGACATTTTGCTCACGTCCAATTGAAATATATGTGTCTCCCCCACCACCTACTGTTTCTTGTGCTCTGGCCACCCTGCAATCAGCGACAGCCACCTGTCGCTGATGTTTCCAATCAGTGTCATCCATAAATTTGATGATGAAGTGTCGCTGATTTGGAACAGAGTTGCTCATTAAGAGTTGGCGCTTTTACCAGGGCATTCCCGCTGCCGAGATGTCGTACGTTCGTGTCGTGGCAGTGTGGAGGAAAGAAGACCACCTCCGTGCAAACCGACGTCAATCCCTCCGCGGAGAGGGTTTTTGTCATGGGAGAGGTGCTGGCTGGCCGCAGCTCTCCTGAAGATCCTACTGCAGAGAGCCGGCGTCGAGAGGAACCCAGGACCCGCGAAGAAGAAGAAGTACCCATGTGCCACATGCAACAGAGATGTCAATTGGTATGGAACCAGCGTACAATGTTTTGGATGGCAAAGGTGGGTGCACTTCTCTTGTTCGGGTCTCAGTTCTGTGAGGCTTCACGATTCTTCCTTTCGTTGTATTGTGTGCTCCGCCACAAGTAACTCCAATTCCTCATCTACCAACCGCCCCCTCTTTATTGTACATATCAATCTCAACGGCCTTCGCGCCAAGCTTTCTGAATTATCTCTCTTCGCCCGTTCTCATCACCCGGATGTTATCATGGTTCAAGAAACCAAACTCTCTCCCTCTGCTACCTCTCGACATCCAAACATCCCGGGCTATACTGCATATCATAATCCTAGGTCATCTCAGGGAGGCGGAGTCTCTACTTTTGTTCTGTCCTCTCTTCCCTCTCACATCATTCCAAACACTCCAGTGGATGGCACTCTCGAGTACATCCCCATCCATCTACCTCTAAAAACTCCACTTTCTCTTTTCAATATATACATTCCTCCTCCTACATCCTGTCCACCAACCTACAACCCTATCCCTCTACTCAAGCAGCTGTATGACTGCTCTCTATCTCCTTCAGTCGTCTTTGCGGGTGACTTCAATGCTCACACGTTCTGCTCATCGTTCGATTCTGATGCTAAAGGAAATGACGTCGAAGAATTTGCGGATGAGTGCGACCTGGTTATCCTTAACGATGGCCAGCCCACTCGTCTCCCTGCCTACGGTCGATCCTCCAGCCCAGACATCTCCCTTGTCTCTTCTAATCTCTCTAATGCCTGCTCTTGGTCTACATCCACAACTCTTTTCAGTGATCACATTCCGGTCTCTGTCAATATCGATCTCTCTAACTCTCTTGCTCCCTATACAGGTGTTCGTCATCGTTCTTATCTCAATTTAGGCCTTGCAGACTGGAGCCTGTTCAGGGAGGTTGCACTCCGCCAAGCGGCCGAATATCCGTGGAATGGCAATGTACACCAGAAGGAGCGCCACCTCTCTGATGCCATCCGGAAGGCGATGAAAGCTGCGATCCCCGAAGGTCGTGTCAAGACCTCCTTTCCCAATGTCACCAGATAGACACTGCACAAGATAAGGACAAGGGACGCAAAGAGAGCTGCTAATCATCTTGACCCAGACATTGCCGAGCTGGATAATGAGATCAGGATGGACCTTGATAGGCGCAAGAAAGAATCTTTGGAAACGTTCACTGAGAAGATGAACTTCAGAAGTGATGCTGCAGCAACGTGGAAGGCTTTGAAAAGGATCTCCGGAAAGTTCACCTCCGCCGACAATTCCATGATTGAATTCGACGGCGGAGTCTTCAAGTCAGGAAAAGAGGCTGCTCTTGGGAAGCATTTTTTCATAACTAAAACAGAAAGAGAGGGGCAGAATAGAATAACTGTTCGGGAACTCTGTAAATTGCCACTCATGGCTGAAGATGATGCAGTCACGCCCGCTCAGGTCGAGCAGGTTATCAAGGAAATGAGTAACTCGAAAGCAGTAGGGCCAGATGGTTTGAGCCCAGCAGTTCTAAAGAGACTGCCAAGTGAACTACTACCCCTGCTCGCTGTCGTCATTAGTACATCGTTTTGCACCTGTACATTGGAAAGTAGCACGCGTCATCCCGTTGCCGAAGCCGGGTAAATCACCATCCACGGCAAAAGGTTATATGGTTCAGTCTTCTCTAACCTATTGCCAAAGTTGCGGAAAAATTGGCTGTGGAGGAGCTTGCCGAACATAATAGCAAACAACAGCATCAACATGGTTTCCGTAAGCTACATTCCACCACCACGGCCCTGCTGGAAATTGTGAGCTATGTTTTGGACGGCTTCAATGCCATGAAACCTCAGCGTACCGTAGGTGTAGCCCTCGACCTAACAAAGGCTTTTGACACAGTAAACTTGGGCATTTTGTCGGAGAGCCTGTTAAGGTCTACCATTCCGCCCTGGCAGAAGCGGTGGATGACCGCATTCAACAAAGGACGTCGGGCAAATGTGCTATTTCAAGGGCACGTCTCCAATAGCATCCCAATTGCCGCCGGCGTACCTCAAGGAGGAGTTCTATCGCCTGCTCTTTTCAGTCTGTATATCGAAGATCTACCCGTTCCATCCCAAGACATCAAGGTCGTAGCATATGCGGATGATATTACTATACTATGCCGGGATCGCGACATAAATGTAGCTGCCAGTAAGATCAATGACTACTTGATCGAGTTGGAATGTTTTCTCGATAGCAAGATGCTTACGGTCTCTGCCGCTGAATCATCCGTCACCGTCATTTCCACTGATCCTGCGGAGCACAGAGCTCATCCCATGGTGAAATGGGATGAAACTCGCCTGCCGGCCGCCCGATTCCCTAAGCTGCTCGGACTCGTGTTGAATCCTTCGTTGAGGTTCCATAAGAACACTGAGCAGAAGCAAGCTGCAGTGAAAACAAGACTTAACGTCCCACGTGCTCTCGGCGGAACGTCCTGGGGGTGCAGTAAAGAAACTATCCTGACCACGTACAAGGCCATCGTACAGCCCTCCCTGGAGTATGCTGCACCAGTCTGGCAGCATATCGTGTCGGACACATCCTGGTCCAAGCTGCAGCGCATTCAAAATGGAGCATTGCGAATCGCAACAGGTTGTTCTAAAAGCTCTCCAGTAGAGCACCTACTCGCCGAAGCTCGCATCCTGCCAGTTAAGGACCATTGCCAACTCCACTCACATCAACTGTACATGAACATCCTGAAGCAGCCAAATCACCCGTCGCGAAGAGTATTAGACCCCGTCAGAGAGAGAAGTATAAGAAAGCCGTTTGCTGATGCTCACACAAAAATCAATATTATAGAGATGGACCAACGCACAACAAGTACGCCTCCGTCTCTTACGTGCTGAGCGTACCCAGTTCGTCAAGGATCACTTATGCAAGACCGCCGTAAGCTCCATTCTCGGAGTCGTGTCGCCTGAGGTCAGCGAAATCGAGATGGAACTCGGTAGGCGTGCCAGGTGCACCCTTGCCTCGTTGCGCTGAAGGCACTCCCCCATGCTTATGTCTTATTTACATAAGATCGATAGCAGCAGACCTGACGAGTGCCCGGATTGTGGTAATAAAGGCGCATACTACTGCGCACCTTTTCAACTGCCCAATGAGACCGTCATCGTTAATACCAGTAGATCTGTGGAAGAATCCGACGCTTGTGGCTCAGTTCCTCAATCTATGACAGGACCCTCTCTGTGGCTCCAGAAGAAGAAGAAGAAGGCATTCCCAGGTCACAACCAGCATGTTTGAGTTTGTGTAAGATTAAAGATAAGATGCAACTAAAATTAAAGATCTAAGTTGCATATTAAGCCAAAATACTACCGCCCCTGAGATTTGACTCAAAATTTCACTGTGGGTGTTATTTGGAAAAAAAGAACACGAATTCGAGGCCGGTTTTTTTGGTTTTCGAAATTTTAAGGTAAGTAACGCTAGTTAAAAGGCAATATGTCTGCTGTAACCTACAGTAACCCTAAGTCTGGAGAGGAATAGACCACAGACTCGGGTTCAGCGCCCTAAATAACCCTCAGTTGAATGTTTTGAGTCGGATCCGAAAAATTTTTTCTGAACACCCCAAAAATTCCCTGATGTCCCTTACTACAGAAGTGAAGCGATGAAAATGTCATTTTTTGGAGTCCCCGCAGCCATTTAGGGAATTTCAAGCACGGTTCATTTATGTACTGTCACAGACCTACAGCAACGACCACATGGTTTCCCAAATCGCCACTTTAACGGTAAAGGAGTCCTTGGTCAAGGGTATCATATGCTTTTGAGACACACGGTTGGGTCCTCCTGCACAGCGACAGCGACCGCCTGTCGCGGAGCTCTCGAACTTCAAACTTGTCCCTGTCGCAAGGCGGCAGCGACAGTGGCCGCTCGCATTTGCAGTATGTCAGCCCTCCGCGACACGTCGCTGCGACAGACGCGCGATAATTGGCGGTTGCCGCCACTATTTGTGCTAGATTGCATGCCTTTCACTCATGACAGCGACAAGGTAAACCATGCCCCTAAGGCCCCTGTCAGAGTTGGATGAGGCGACGTATCCAGCCCGGTCAATACACACAGAAAGGATTGGAAATGGGATGCAAAAGTCGCCCGGTGTCTTCCGCCGACACCCACCCGGTCGATACCTATGATTAAAATGATGGGTGAGGCTGAGAAAATCACACGGTGTATCCCGCCGACACCCCCTAACAACCCCCAGCACCCACCAACACCCACCCGGTCGATACGTAGGATTAAAATGATGGGGTTAGGTTGAGAAAATATCCGACGCGGTCAATATCCATGCAATACGTGGATGACGAGGGATGAGAAAAACGCCGGGTAGGCGGGTCGATAACAAAACGTAGCGTATCACCAGGAAGCTGTCCACCCTGCTACCTCCGTTTCTTCACTTTACTCTCCTTCACTATATCTCTAAACAGGTGCAATCCTGTTGGCCACGTAATCATCGTCATCAATTCCGCTGGGCTCTAGCCAGATACACCGGGTGATTTTTTCAACCTCACCCCATCATATTAATCATACGTATTCACCGGATGGGTGTTGGGGGGGTGTTGTTGGGTGTCGGTGGGTTACGGATGCAAATATGCAGCACCAACTCTGACAGGGGCCCAAAGCGCCGCATCGCCATAACTCACTTGAGCATTAACGGGCCGAGTTTTTTCCAGAGTAGGGTGTGTACATACACCTCTACTCACTCAGATAATAACACCGGCTAAGCGGGCAGAGATGTAGGCTCGCCGGCTGAGCGTTCAGGCTTATTTTGGGGGCGGAGCGTCTTACCGGGCGGGCATGCATTTTAACGGCTGAGGGGCATGGTTTCACGGGGTGAGCGGGCGGCATAATTCCACGGCGGAAAATATCACCGGGTCAGCGGGCAAACATATCATTACCGGGTCAGGAGCATGACGCTTCACGGGGTGAGCGGGCGGCATAATTCCACGGCGGAAAATATCACCGGGCCAGCGGGCACACATATCATTACCGGGTGAGGAGCATGGCTTCACGGGATGAGCGGCCGGCAAAAATCCACGGCTTAAAATATCACAGGGTCAGCGGGCACACATATCATTACCGGGTAAGGAGCATGACTTGACGGGCTGAGCGGGCGGCATAATTCCACGGCGGAAAATATCAGCGGGCACACATATCCTTACCGGGTGAGGGGCATGGCTTCACAGGGTGAGCGGGCGGCATTATTCCACGGCGTAGAATATCACCTGGTCAGCGGGAACACATATCATTACCGGGTGAGGAGCATGACTTCACGGGGTGAGCGGGCGGCGTAATTCCACGGCGGAAAATATCACCGGGTCAGCGGGCACACATATCATTACCGGGTGAGGGGCATGGTTTCACGGGGTGAGCGGGCGGCATAATTCCACATCGGAAAATATCAACGGGTCAGCGGGTGCACATATCATTACCGGGTGAGGGGCATGGTTTCACGGGGTGAGCGGGCGGCATAATTCCACGGCGGAAAATATCACCGGGTCAGCGGGCAAACATATCATTACCGGGTGAGGAGCATGGCTTCACGTGGTGAGCGGGCCGCATATTTCCACGGCGGAAAATATCAGCGGGTCAGCGGGCACACATATCATTACCGGGTGAGGAGCATGGCTTCACGGGGTGAGCGGGCGGCATAATTCCACGGCTGAAAATATCACCGGGACAGCGGGCACACATATCATTACCGGGTGAGGAGCATGAGACTTCACGGGGTGAGCGGGCGGCATAATTCCACGGCTGAAAATATCACCGGGTCAGCGGGCACACATATAATTACCGGGTGAGGAGCATGGCTTCACGTGGTGAGCGGGCGGCATATTTCCAAGGTGGAAAATATCACCGAGCCAGCGGGCACACATACCATTACCGCGTGAGGAGCATGGCTTCACGGGGTGAGCGGGCGGCATAATTCCATGGCGGAAAATATCACCGGGCCAGCGGGCACACATACCATTACCGCGTGAGGAGCATGGCTTCACGGGGTGAGCGGGCGGCATAATTCCACGGCGGAAAATATCACCGGGTAAACGGGCACACATACTATTACCGGGTGAGGAGCACGACTTGACGGGGTGAGCGGGCGGCATAATTCCACGGCTGAAAATATCACCGGGCCAGCGGGCACACATATCATTACCGGGTGAGGAGCATGACTTCACGGGGTGAGCGGGCGGCCTTAATTCACGGCTGAAAATATCACCGGGTCAGCGGGCACACATATCATTACCGGGTGAGGAGCATGGCTTCACGGGGTGAGCGGGCGGCATAATTCCACGGCTGAAAATATCACCGGGTCAGCGGGCACACATATCATTACCGGGTGAGGAGCATGGCTTCACGTGGTGAGCGGGCGGCATATTTCCACGGCGGAAAATATCAGCGGGTCAGCGGGCACACATATCATTACCGGGTGAGGAGCATGACTTCACGGGGTGAGCGGGCGGCATAATTCCACGGCGGAAAATATCACCGGGTAAACGGGCACACATACCATTACCGCGTGAGGAGCATGGCTTCACGGGGTGAGCGGGTGGCATAATTCCACGGCGGAAAATATCACCGGGTCAGCGGGCACACATATCATTACCGGGTAAGGAGCATGACTTCACGGGGTGAGCGGGCGGCATAATTCCATGGCTGAAAATATCACCGGGTCAGCGGGCACACATATCATTACCGGGTGAGGAGCATGGCTTCACGGGGTGAGCGGGCGGCATAATTCCATGGCTGAAAATATCACCGGGTCAGCGGGCACACATATCATTACCGGGTGAGGAGCATGGCTTCACGTGGTGAGCGGGCCGCATATTTCCACGGCGGAAAATATCAGCGGGTCAGCGGGCACACATATCATTACCGGGTGAGGAGCATGGCTTCACGGGGTGAGCGGGCGGCATAATTCCATGGCTGAAAATATCACCGGGTCAGCGGGCACACATATCATTACCGGGTGAGGAGCATGACTTCACGGGGTGAGCAGGCGGCATAATTCCACGGCTGAAAATATCACCGGGCCAGCGGGCACACATATCATTACCGGGTGAGGGGCATGGCTTCACGGGGTGAGCAGGCGGCATAATTCCACGGCTGAAAATATCACCGGGTCAGCGGGCACACACATCATTACCGGGTAAGGAGCATGACTTGACGGGGTGAGCGGGCGGCATAAATCCACGGCTGAAAAGATCACCGGGTTGGCGGGCACACATATCATTACCGGGTAAGGAGCATGACTTGACGGGGTGAGCGGGCGGCATAAATCCACGGCTGAAAATATCACCGGGTCAGCGGGCACACATATCATTACCGGGTGAGGGGCATGGCTTCACGGGCTGAGCGGGCGGCGTAATTCCACGGCTGAAAATACCACCGGGTTAGCGGGCACACATATCATTACCGGGTGAGGAGCATGGCTTTACGGGCTGAGCGGGCGGCATAATTCCACGGCTGAAAATATCACCGGGTCAGCGGGCACACATATCATTACCGGGTGAGGAGCATGGCTTCACGTGGTAAGCGGGCGGCATATTTCCACGGCGGAAAATATCAGCGGGTCAGCGGGCATACATATCATTACCGGGTGAGGAGCATGGCTTCACGGGGTGAGCAGGCGGCATAATTCCACGGCTGAAAATATCACCGGGTCGGCGGGCACACATATCATTACCGGGTGAGGAGCATGACTTCACGGGCTGAGCGGGCGGCGTAATTCCACGGCGGAAAATATCACCGGGTAAACGGGCACACATACCATTACCGCGTGAGGAGCATGGCTTCACGGGGTGAGCAGGCGGCATAATTCCACGGCTGAAAATATCACCGGGTTGGCGGGCACATATATCATTACCGGGTAAGGAGCACGACTTGACGGGGTGAGCGGGCGGCATAATTCCACGGCTGAAAATATCACCGGGCCAGCGGGCACACATATCATTACCGGGTGAGGGGCATGGCTTTACGGGCTGAGCGGGCGGCATAATTCCACGGCGGAAAATATCACCGGGTAAACGGGCACACATACCATTACCGGGTGAGGAGCATGGCTTCACGGGGTGAGCGGGCGGCATAATTCCATGGCTGAAAATATCACCGGGTCAGCGGGCACACATATCATTACCGGGTGAGGAGCATGGCTTCACGTGGTGAGCGGGCCGCATATTTCCACGGCGGAAAATATCAGCGGGTCAGCGGGCACACATATCATTACCGGGTGAGGAGCATGGCTTCACGGGGTGAGCGGGCGGCATAATTCCATGGCTGAAAATATCACCGGGTCAGCGGGCACACATATCATTACCGGGTGAGGAGCATGGCTTCACGGGGTGAGCGGGCGGCCTAAATTCACGGCTGAAAATATCACCGGGTCAGCGGGCACACATATCATTACCGGGTGAGGAGCATGACACTTTACGGGGTGAGCGGGCGGCATAAATCCACGGCTGAAAATATCACCGAGTCAGCGGGCACACATATCATTACCGGAAGAGGAGCATGACTTCACGGGGTGAGCAGGCGGCATAATTCCACGGCTGAAAATATCACCGGGTTGGCGGCACACATATCATTACCGGGTGAAGAGCATGACTTTACGTGGTGAGCGGGCCGCATATTTCCACGGCGGAAAATATCACCGGGTCAGCGGGCACACATATCATTACCGCGTGAGGAGCATGGCTTTACGGGCTGAGCGGGCGGCATAATTCCACGGCGGAAAATATCACCGGGTCAGAGGGCACACATATCATTACCGGGTAAGGAGCACGACTTGACGGGGTGAGCGGGCGGCATAATTCCACGGCTGAAAATATCACCGGGCCAGCGGGCACACATATCATTACCGGGTGAGGAGCATGACTTTACGGGGTGAGCAGGCGGCATAATTCCACGGCTGAAAATATCACCGGGACAGCGGGCACACATATCATTACCGGGTGAGGAGCATGACTTGACGGGGTGAGTGGGCGGCATAATTCCACGGCTGAAAATATCACCGGGACAGCGGGCACACATATCTTTACCGGGTGAGGAGCATGACACTTCACGGGGTGAGCGGGCGGCATAATTCCACGGCTGAAAATATCACCGGGTTGGCGGGCCCACATATCATTACCGGGCGAGAATCATGGCTTCACGGGGTGATCGGGCGGCTTAATTCCACGGCTGAAAATATCGCCGGGTCAGCGGGCACACATATCATTACCGGGTGAGGAGCATGAGACTTCACGGGGTGAGCGGGCGGCTTAATTCCACGGCTGAAAATATCGCCGGGTCAGCGGGCACACATATCATTACCGGGTGAGGAGCATGACTTGACGGGGTGAGCGGGCGGCATAAATCCACGGCTGAAAATATCACCGGGTCAGCGGGCACACATATCATTACCGGGTGAGGAGCATGGCTTCACGTGGTGAGCGGGCGGCAAAAATCCACGGCTGAAAATATCACCGGGTTGGCGGCACACATATCATTACCGGAAGAGGAGCATGACTTCACGGGGTGAGCAGGCGGCATAATTCCACGGCTGAAAATATCACCGGGTCAGCGGGCACACATATCATTACCGGGTGAGGAGCATGGCTTCACGGGGTGAGCGGGCGGCAAAAATCCACGGCTGAAAATATCACCGGGTCAGCGGGCACACATATCATTACCGGGTAAGGAGCATGACTTTACGGGGTGAGCGGGCGGCATAATTCCACGGCTGAAAATATCACCGGGTTGGCGGGCACACATATCATTACCGGGTGAGGAGCATGACTTCACGGGGTGAGCGGGCGGCATAATTCCACGGCTGAAAATATCACCGGGCCAGCGGGCACACATATCATTACCGGGTGAGGGGCATGGCTTTACGGGCTGAGCGGGCGGCATAATTCCACGGCGGAAAATATCACCGGGTAAACGGGCACACATACCATTACCGCGTGAGGAGCATGGCTTCACGGGGTGAGCGGGCGGCATAATTCCACGGCGGAAAATATCACCGGGTAAACGGGCACACATACTATTACCGGGTGAGGAGCACGACTTGACGGGGTGAGCGGGCGGCATAATTCCACGGCTGAAAATATCACCGGGCCAGCGGGCACACATATCATTACCGGGTGAGGAGCATGACTTCACGGGGTGAGCGGGCGGCATAATTCCACGGCTGAAAATATCACCGGGCCAGCGGGCACACATATCATTACCGGGTGAGGAGCATGACTTCACGGGGTGAGCGGGCGGCATAATCCCACGGCTGAATATATCATCGGGTTAGCGGGCACACAGGGCGGCATAATTCCATGGCTGAAAATATCACCGGGTCAGCGGGCACACATATCATTACCGGGTGAGGAGCATGGCTTCACGTGGTGAGCGGGCCGCATATTTCCACGGCGGAAAATATCAGCGGGTCAGCGGGCACACATATCATTACCGGGTGAGGAGCATGGCTTCACGGGGTGAGCGGGTGGCAAAAATCCACGGCTGAAAATATCACCGGGTCAGCGGGCACACATATCATTACCGGGTGAAGAGCATGACTTTACGGGGTGAGCGGGCCGCATATTTCCACGGCGGAAAATATCAGCGGGTCAGCGGGCACACATATCATTACCGGGTGAGGAGCATGGCTTCACGGGGTGAGCGGGTGGCAAAAATCCACGGCTGATAATATCACCGGGTCAGCGGGCACACATATCATTACCGGGTGAGAAACATGACACTTCACGGGGTGAGCGGGCGGCATAAATCCACGGCTGAAAATATCACCGGGTCAGCGGGCACACATATCATTACCGGGTGAGGAGCATGACACTTCACGGGGTGAGCGGGCGGCATAAATCCACGGCTGAAAATATCACCGAGTCAGCGGGCACACATATCATTACCGGAAGAGGAGCATGACTTCACGGGGTGAGCAGGCGGCATAATTCCACGGCTGAAAATATCACCGGGTTGGCGGCACACATATCATTACCGGGTGAAGAGCATGACTTTACGGGGTGAGCGGGCGGCATAATTCCACGGCTGAAAATATCACCGGGTTGGCGGCACACATATCATTACCGGGTGAAGAGCATGACTTTACGGGGTGAGCGGGCGGCATAATTCCACGGCTGAAAATATCACCGGGTTGGCGGGCACATATATCATTACCGGGTAAGGAGCACGACTTGACTTGACGGGGTGAGCGGGCGGCATAATTCCACGGCTGAAAATATCACCGGGCCAGCGGGCACACATATCATTACCGGGTGAGGGGCATGGCTTTACGGGCTGAGCGGGCGGCATAATTCCACGGCGGAAAATATCACCGGGTCAGCGGGCACACATATCATTACCGGGTGAGGAGCATGACACTTCACGGGGTGAGCGGGCGGCATAATTCCACGGCTGAAAATATCACCGGGTCAGCGGGCACACATATCATTACCGGGTGAGGAGCATGGCTTCACGGGGTGAGCGGCCGGCAAAAATCCACGGCTTAAAATATCACCGGGTCAGCGGGCACATATATCATTACCGGGTAAGGAGCACGACTTGACGGGGTGAGCGAGCGGCATAATTCCGCGGCTAAAAATATCACCGGGCCAGCGGGCACACATATCATTACCGGGTGAGGGGCATGGCTTTACGAGCTGAGCGGGCGGCGTAATTCCACGGCGGAAAATATCACCGGGTCAGCGGGCACACATATCATTACCGGGTGAGGAGCATGGCTTCACGTGGTGAGCGGGCCGCATATTTCCACGGCGGAAAATATCAGCGGGTCAGCGGGCACACATATCATTACCGGGTGAGGAGCATGGCTTCACGGGGTGAGCGGGCGGCATAATTCCATGGCTGAAAATATCACCGGGTCAGCGGGCACACATATCATTACCGGGTGAGGAGCATGGCTTCACGGGGTGAGCGGGTGGCAAAAATCCACGGCTGATAATATCACCGGGTCAGCGGGCACACATATCATTACCGGGTGAGGAGCATGACACTTCACGGGGTAAGCGGGCGGCATAATTCCATGGCTGAAAATATCACCGGGTCAGCGGGCACACATATCATTACCGGGTGAGGAGCATGGCTTCACGTGGTGAGCGGGCCGCATATTTCCACGGCGGAAAATATCAGCGGGTCAGCGGGCACACATATCATTACCGGGTGAGGAGCATGGCTTCACGGGGTGAGCGGGTGGCAAAAATCCACGGCTGAAAATATCACCGGGTCAGCGGGCACACATATCATTACCGGGTGAGGAGCATGACTTCACGGGGTGAGCGGGCGGCATAATTCCACGGCTGAAAATATCACCGGGTTGGCGGGCACATATATCATTACCGGGTAAGGAGCATGACTTCACGCGGTGAGCGGGCGGCATAATTCCACGGTGGAAAATATCACCGGGTCAGCGGGCACACATATCATTACCGGGTGAGGAGCATGACTTCACGGGGTGAGCGGGCGGCATAATTCCACGGCGGAAAATATCACCGAGTCAGCGGGCACACATATCATTACCGGGTGAGGACCATGACTTCACGGGGTGAGCGGGCGGCATAATTCTACGGCTGAAAATATCACCGGGTCAGCGGGCACACATATCATTACCGGGTGAGGAGCATGACTTCACGGGGTGAGCGGGCGGCATAATTCCACGGCTGAAAATATCACCGGGTCAGCGGGCACACATATCATTACCGGGTGAGGAGCATGACACTTCACGGGGTGAGCGGGCGGCATAATTCCACGGCTGAAAATATCACCGGGTCAGCGGGCACACATATCATTACCGGGTGAGGAGCATGACTTCACGGGGTGAGCGGGCGGCATAATTCCACGGCGGAAAATATCACCGAGTCAGCGGGCACACATATCATTACCGGGTGAGGAGCATGACTTCACGGGGTGAGCGGGCGGCATAATTCCACGGCTGAAAATATCACCGGGTCAGCGGGCACACATATCATTACCGGGTGAGGAGCATGACTTCACGGGGTGAGCGGGCGGCATAATTCCACGGCTGAAAATATCACCGGGTTGGCGGGCACATATATCATTACCGGGTAAGGAGCATGGCTTCACGGGGTGAGCAGGCGGCATAAATCCACGGCTGAAAATATCACCGGGTTGGCGGGCACACATATCATTACCGGGTGAGGAGCATGACTTCACGGGGTGAGCGGGCGGCATAGTTCCACGGCTGAAAATATCACCGGGTTGGCGGGCACATATATTTCATTACCGGGTAAGGAGCATGACTTCACGGGGTGAGCGGGCGGCATAATTCCACGGCTGAAAATATCACCGGGTCAGCGGGCACACATATCATTACCGGGTGAGGAGCATGACTTCACGGGGTGAGCGGGCGGCATAATTCCACGGCTGAAAATATCACCGGGTCAGCGGGCACACATATCATTACCGGGTGAGGAGCATGGCTTCACGTGGTGAGCGGGCGGCAAAAATCCACGGCTGAAAATATCACCGGGTCAGCGGGCACACATATCATTACCGGGTGAGGAGCATGACACTTCACGGGGTGAGCGGGCGGCATAAATCCACGGCTGAAAATATCACCGGGTCAGCGGGCACACATATCATTACCGGGTGAGGAGCATGGCTTCACGGGGTGAGCGGGCGGCATAATTCCACGGCGGAAAATATCACCGGGTAAACGGGCACACATATCATTACCGGGTGAGGAGCATGACTTCACGGGGTGAGCAGGCGGCATAATTCCACGGCTGAAAATGTCACCGGGTTGGCGGGCACACATATCATTACCGGGTGATGAGCATGACTTCACGGGGTGAGCGGGCGGCATAATTCCACGGCTGAAAATATCACCGGGCCAGCGGGCACACATATCATTACCGGGTGAGGGGCATGGCTTTACGGGCTGAGCGGGCGGCATAATTCCACGGCGGAAAATATCACCGGGTCAGAGGGCACACATATCATAACCGGGTGAGGAGCATGACTTCACGGGGTGAGCGGGCGGCATAATCCCACGGCTGAATATATCATCGGGTTAGCGGGCACACATATCATTACCGGGTGAGCGGGCGGCATAATTCCACGGCTGAAAATATCACCGGGCCAGCGGGCACACATATCATTACCGGGTGAGGAGCATGACTTCACGGGGTGAGCGGGCGGCATAATTCCATGGCTGAAAATATCACCGGGTCAGCGGGCACATATATCATTACCGGGTAAGGAGGACGACTTCACGGGGTGAGCGGGCGGCATAATTCCATGGCTGAAAATATCACCGGGTCAGCGGGCACACATATCATTACCGGGTAAGGAGCATGACTTGACGGGGTGAGCGGGCGGCATAATTCCACGGCTGAAAATATCACCGGGCCAGCGGGCACACATATCATTACCGGGTGAGGAGCATGACTTCACGGGGTGAGCGGGCGGCATAATCCCACGGCTGAATATATCATCGGGTTAGCGGGCACACATATCATTACCGGGAGCATGACTTCAGAGCGGGCGGCATATTTCCACGGCGGAAAATATCAGCGGGTCAGCGGGCACACATATCATTACCGGGTGAGGAGCATGACTTCACGGGGTGAGCGGGCGGCATATTTCCACGGCGGAAAATATCACCGGGTCAGCGGGCACACATATCATTACCGGGTGAGGAGCATGACACTTCACGGGGTGAGCGGGCGGCATAATTCCACGGTTGAAAATATCACCGGGTTGGCGGGCACACATATCATTACCGGGCGAGAATCATGGCTTCACGGGGTGATCGGGCGGCTTAATTCCACGGCTGAAAATATCGCCGGGTCAGCGGGCACACATATCATTACCGGGTGAGGAGCATGACTTCACGGGGTGAGCGGGCGGCATAATTCCACGGCTGAAAATATCACCGGGTCAGCGGGCACACATATCATTACCGGGTGAGGAGCATGGCTTCACGTGGTGAGCGGGCCGCATATTTCCACGGCGGAAAATATCACCGGGTCAGCGGGCACACATATCATTACCGGGTGAGGAGCATGACACTTCACGGGGTGAGCGGGCGGCCTGAATTCACGGCTGAAAATATCACCGGGACAGCGGGCACACATATCATTACCGGGTGAGGAGCATGACACTTCACGGGGTGAGCGGGCGGCATAATTCCACGGCTGAAAATATCACCGGGTTGGCGGGCACACATATCATTACCGGGTGAGGAGCATGACTTCACGGGGTGAGCGGGCGGCATAATTCCACGGCTGAAAATATCACCGGGTCAGCGGGCACACATATCATTACCGGGTGAGGAGCATGACACTTCACGGGGTGAGCGGGCGGCATAAATCCGCGGCTGAAAATATCACCGAGTCAGCGGGCACACATATCATTACCGGAAGAGGAGCATGACTTCACGGGCTGAGCGGGCGGCATAATTTCACGGCGGAAAGTATCACCGGGTAAACGGGCACACATACCATTAGCGGGTGAGGAGCACGACTTGACGGGGTGAGCGGGCGGCATAATTCCACGGCGGAAAATATCACCGGGTCAGCGGGCACACATATCATTACCGGGTGAGGAGCATGACACTTCACGGGGTGAGCGGGCGGCATAATTCCATGGCTGAAAATATCACCGGGTCAGCGGGCACACATATCATTACCGGGTGAGGAGCATGGCTTCACGGGGTGAGCGGGCGGCCTAAATTCACGGCTGAAAATATCACCGGGACAGCGGGCACACATATCATTACCGGGTGAGGAGCACGACTTGACGGGGTGAGCGGGCGGCATAATTCCACGGCTGAAAATATCACCGGGCCAGCGGGCACACATATCATTACCGGGTGAGGAGCATGACTTCACGGGGTGAGCGGGCGGCATAATCCCACGGCTGAATATATCATCGGGTTAGCGGGCACACATATCATTACCGGGTGAGGAGCATGACTTCACGGGGTGAGCGGGCGGCATATTTCCACGGCGGAAAATATCACCGGGTCAGCGGGCACACATATCATTACCGGGTGAGGAGCATGACTTCACGGGGTGAGCGGGCGGCATAATTCCACGGCTGAAAATATCACCGGGTCAGCGGGCACACATATCATTACCGGGTGAGGAGCATGACTTCACGGGGTGAGCGGGCGGCATAATTCCACGGCGGAAAATATCACCGAGTCAGCGGGCACACATATCATTACCGGGTGAGGAGCATGACTTCACGGGGTGAGCGGGCGGCATAATTCCACGGCTGAAAATATCACCGGGTTGGCGGGCACATATATCATTACCGGGTAAGGAGCATGACTTGACGGGGTGAGCGGGCGGCATAATTCCACGGCTGAAAATATCACCGGGTCAGCGGGCACACATATCATTACCGGGTGAGGAGCATGACTTCACGGGGTGAGCGGGCGGCATAATTCCACGGCTGAAAATATCACCGGGTTGGCGGGCACATATCATTACCTGGTAAGGAGCATGGCTTCACGGGATGAGCAGGCGGCATAAATCCACGGCTGAAAATATCACCGGGTTGGCGGGCACACATATCATTACCGGGTGAGGAGCATGACTTTACGGGGTGAGCGGGCGGCATAGTTCCACGGCTGAAAATATCACCGGGTTGGCGGGCACACATATCATTACCGGGTGAGGAGCATGACTTTACGGGGTGAGCGGGCGGCATAGTTCCACGGCTGAAAATATCACCGGGTTGGCGGGCACATACATTTCATTACCGGGTAAGGAGCATGACTTCACGGGGTGAGCGGGCGGCATAATTCCACGGTGGAAAATATCACCGGGTCAGCGGGCACACATATCATTACCGGGTGAGGAGCATGACTTCACGGGGTGAGCGGGCGGCATAATTCCACGGTGGAAAATATCACCGGGTCAGCGGGCACACATATCATTACCGGGTGAGGAGCATGACTTCACGGGGTGAGCGGGCGGCATAATTCCACGGCGGAAAATATCACCGGGTCAGCGGGCACACATATCCTTACCGGGTGAGGACCATGACTTCACGGGGTGAGCGGGCGGCATAATTCCACGGCTGAAAATATCACCGGGTCAGCGGGCACATATATCATTACCGGGTGAGGAGCATGACTTCACGGGGTGAGCGGGCGGCATAATTCCACGGCTGAAAATATCACCGGGTCAGCGGGCACACATATCATTACCGGGTGAGGAGCATGACTTCACGGGGTGAGCGGGCGGCATAATTCCACGGCTGAAAATATCACCGGTTTGGCGGGCACATATATCATTACCGGGTGAGGAGCATGACTTCACGGGGTGAGCGGGCGGCATAATTCTACGGCTGAAAATATCACCGGGTCAGCGGGCACACATATCATTACCGGGTGAGGAGCATGACTTCACGGGGTGAGCGGGCGGCATAATTCCACGGCTGAAAATATCACCGAGTCAGCGGGCACACATATCATTACCGGGTAAGGAGCATGACTTCACGGGGTGAGCGGGCGGCATAATTCCACGGCGGAAAATATCACCGAGTCAGCGGGCACACATATCATTACCGGGTGAGAAGCATGACACTTCACGGGGTGGGCGGGCGGCATAATTCCACGGCGGAAAATATCACCGAGTCAGCGGGCACACATATCATTACCGGGTGAGAAGCATGACACTTCACGGGGTGGGCGGGCGGCATAATTCCACGGCTGAAAATATCACCGGGTTGGCGGGCACATATATCATTACCGGGTAAGGAGCATGACTTCACGGGGTGAGCGGGCGGCATATTTCCACGGCGGAAAATATCAGCGGGTCAGCGGGCACACATATCATTACCGGGTGAGGAGCATGGCTTCACGGGGTGAGCGGGCGGCCTATATTCACGGCTGAAAATATCACCGGGACAGCGGGCACACATATCATTACCGGGTGAGGAGCATGACTTCACGGGGTGAGCGGGCGGCATAATTCCACGGCGGAAAATATCACCGAGTCAGCGGGCACACATATCATTACCGGGTGAGAAGCATGACACTTCACGGGGTGAGCGGGCGGCATAATTCCACGGCGGAAAATATCACCGAGTCAGCGGGCACACATATCATTACCGGGTGAGAAGCATGACACTTCACGGGGTGGGCGGGCGGCATAATTCCACGGCTGAAAATATCACCGGGTTGGCGGGCACACATATCATTACCGGGTGAGGAGCATGACTTCACGGGGTGAGCGGGCGGCATAATTCCACGGCTGAAAATATCACCGGGTCAGCGGGCACACATATCATTACCGGGTGAGGAGCATGACTTCACGGGGTGAGCGGGCGGCATAATTCCACGGCGGAAAATATCACCGAGTCAGCGGGCACACATATCATTACCGGGTGGGAAGCATGACATTTCACGGGGTGGGCGGGCGGCATAATTCCACGGCAGAAAATATCACCGGGCCAGCGGGCACACATATCATTACCGGGTGAGGAGCATGACACTTCACGGGGTGAGCGGGCGGCATAATTCCACGGCTGAAAATATCACCGAGTCAGCGGGCACACATATCATTACCGGAAGAGGAGCATGACTTAACGGGGTGAGCGGGCGGCATAATTCCACGGCTGAAAATATCCCCGGGTTGGCGGCACACATATCATTACCGGGTGAAGAGCATGACTTCACGGGGTGAGCGGGCGGCATAATTCCACGGCTGAAAATATCACCGGGCCAGCGGGCACACATATCATTACCGGGTAAGGAGCATGACACTTCACGGGGTCAGCGGGCGGCATAATTCCATGGCTGAAAATATCACCGGGTCAGCGGGCACACATATCATTACCGGGTGAGGAGCACGACTTGACGGGGTGAGCGGGCGGCATAATTCCACGGCTGAAAATATCACCGGGCCAGCGGGCACACATATCATTACCTGGTAAGGAGCATGACTTGACGGGGTGAGCGGGCGGCATAATTCTACGGCTGAAAATATCACCGGGTCAGCGGGCACACATATCATTACCGGGTGGGGGGCATGACTTGACGGGGTGAGCCGGGGGGATAATTCCACGGCTGAAAATATCACCGGGTCAGCGGGCACACATATCATTACCGGGTGAGGAGCATGACTCCACGGGGTGAGCGGGCGGCATAATTCCGCGGTGGAAAATATCACCGGGTCAGCGGGCACACATATCATTACCAGGTGAGGAGCATGACTTCACGGGGTGAGCGGGCGGCATAATTCCATGGCTGAAAATATCACCGGGTCAGCGGGCACACATATCCTTACCGGGTGAGGACCATGACTTCACGGGGTGAGCGGGCGGCGTAATTCCACGGTGGAAAATATCACCGGGTCAGCGGGCACACATATCATTACCGGGTGAGGACCATGACTTCACGGGGTGAGCGGGCGGCATAATTCCACGGCTGAAAATATCACCGGGTCAGCGGGCACACATATCATTACCGGGTGAGGAGCATGACTTCACGGGGTGAGCGGGCGGCATAATCCCACGGCTGAATATATCATCGGGTTAGCGGGCACACATATCGTTACCGGGTAAGGAGCATGACTTGACGGGGTGAGCGGGCGGCATAAATCCACGGCTGAAAATATCACCGGGTCAGCGGGCACACATATCATTACCGGGTGAGGAGCACGACTTGACGGGGTGAGCGGGCGGAATAATTCCACGGCTGAAAATATCGCCGGGTCAGCGGGCACACATATCATTACCGGGTGAGGAGCATGACTTCACGGGGTGAGCGGGCGGCATAATTCCACGGCTGAAAATATCACCGGGTCAGCGGGCACACATATCATTACCGGGTGAGGAGCATGACTTCACGGGGTGAGCGGGCGGCATAATCCCACGGCGGAAAATATCACCGGGACAGCGGGCACACATATCGTTACCGGGTGAGGAGCATGACTTCACGGGGTGAGCGGGCGGCATAATCCCACGGCTGAATATATCACCGAGTCAGCGGGCACACATATCATTACCGGGTGAGGACCATGACTTCACGGGGTGAGCGGGCGGCATAATTCTACGGCTGAAAATATCACCGGGTCAGCGGGCACACATATCATTACCGGGTGAGGAGCATGACTTCACGGGGTGAGCGGGCGGCATAATTCCACGGCTGAAAATATCACCGGGTTGGCGGGCACATATATCATTACCGGGTAAGGAGCATGACTTCACGCGGTGAGCGGGCGGCATAATTCCACGGTGGAAAATATCACCGGGTCAGCGGGCACACATATCATTACCGGGTGAGGAGCATGACTTCACGGGGTGAGCGGGCGGCATAATTCCACGGCGGAAAATATCACCGAGTCAGCGGGCACACATATCATTACCGGGTGGGAAGCATGACATTTCACGGGGTGGGCGGGCGGCATAATTCCACGGCAGAAAATATTACCGGTTTAGCGGGCACACATATCATTACCTGGTAAGGAGCATGACTTGACGGGGTGAGCGGGCGGCATAATTCCACGGCTGAAAATATCACCGGGTTGGCGGGCACATATATCATTACCGGGTAAGGAGCATGACTTCACGGGGTGAGCGGGCGGCATAATTCCACGGCGGAAAATATCACCGAGTCAGCGGGCACACATATCATTACCGGGTGAGGAGCATGACTTCACGGGGTGAGCGGGCGGTATAATCCCACGGCTGACAATATCACCGGGTCAACGGGCACACATATCATTACCGGGTGAGGAGCATGACTTCACGTGGTGAGCGGGCGGCATATTTCCAAGGTGAAAAATATCACCGAGCCAGCGGGCACACATATCATTACCGGGTGAGGACCATGACTTCACGGGGTGAGCGGGCGGCATAATTCTACGGCTGAAAATATCACCGGGTCAGCGGGCACACATATCATTACCGGGTGAGGAGCATGACTTCACGGGGTGAGCGGGCGGCATAATTCCACGGCTGAAAATATCACCGGTTTGGCGGGCACATATATCATTACCGGGTGAGGAGCATGACTTCACGGGGTGAGCGGGCGGCATAATTCTACGGCTGAAAATATCACCGGGTCAGCGGGCACACATATCATTACCGGGTGAGGAGCATGACTTCACGGGGTGAGCGGGCGGCATAATTCTACGGCTGAAAATATCACCGGGTCAGCGGGCACACATATCATTACCGGGTGAGGAGCATGACTTCACGGGGTGAGCGGGCGGCATAATTCCACGGCTGAAAATATCACCGGGTTGGCGGGCACATATATCATTACCGGGTAAGGAGCATGACTTCACGGGGTGAGCGGGCGGCATAATTCCACGGCGGAAAATATCACCGAGTCAGCGGGCACACATATCATTACCGGGTGAGGAGCATGACTTCACGGGGTGAGCGGGCGGCATAATTCCACGGCTGAAAATATCACCGGGTCAGCGGGCACACATATCATTACCGGGTGAGGAGCATGACTTCACGGGGTGAGCGGGCGGCATAATTCCACGGCTGAAAATATCACCGGGTCAGCGGGCACACATATCATTACCGGGTGAGGAGCATGACTTCACGGGGTGAGCGGGCGGCATAATTCCACGGCTGAAAATATCACCGGGTCAGCGGGCACACATATCATTACCGGGTGAAGAGCATGACTTCACGGGGTGAGCGGGCGGCATAATTCCACGGCTGAAAATATCACCGGGTTGGCGGGCACACATATCATTACCGGGTGAGGAGCATGACTTCACGGGGTGAGCGGGCGGCATAATTCCACGGCTGAAAATATCACCGGGTTGGCGGGCACATATATCATTACCGGGTAAGGAGCATGACTTCACGGGGTGAGCGGGCGGCATAATTCCACGGCTGAAAATATCACCGGGTTGGCGGGCACACATATCATTACCGGGTGAGGAGCATGACTTCACGGGGTGAGCAGGCGGTATAATTCCACGGCTGAAAATATCGCCGGGTCAGCGGGCACACATATCATTACCGGGTGAAGAGCATGACTTCACGGGGTGAGCGGGCGGCATAATTCCACGGCTGAAAATATCACCGGGTCAGCGGGCACACATATCATTACCGGGTGAGGAGCATGACTTCACGGGGTGAGCGGGCGGCATAATTCCACGGCTGAAAATATCACCGGGTCAGCGGGCACACATATCATTACCGGGTGAGGAGCATGGCTTTACGGGCTGAGCGGGCGGCATAAATCCACGGCTGAAAATATCACTGGGTCAGCGGGCACACATATCATTACCGGGTGAGGAGCATGACACTTCACGGGGTGAGCGGGCGGCATAATTCCACGGCTGAAAATATCACCGGGTCAGCGGGCACACATATCATTACCGGGTGAGGAGCATGACTTGACGGGGTGAGCGGGCGGCATAATTCCACGGCTGAAAATATCACCGGGTCAGCGGGCACACATATCATTACCGGGTGAGGAGCATGACTTCACGGGGTGAGCAGGCGGCATAATTCCACGGCTGAAAATATCACCGGGTTGGCGGGCACACATATCATTACCGGGTAAGGAGCATGACTTGACGGGGTGAGCGGGCGGCATAAATCCACGGCTGAAAATATCACCGGGTCAGCGGGCACACATATCATTACCGGGTGAGGAGCATGGCTTCACGGGGTGAGCGGGCGGCCTGAATTCACGGCTGAAAATATCACCGGGTCAGCGGGCACACATATCATTACCGGGTGAGGAGCATGGCTTTACGGGCTGAGCGGGCGGCATAAATCCACGGCTGAAAATATCACCGGGTCAGCGGGCACACATATCATTACCGGGTGAGGAGCATGGCTTCACGGGGTGAGCGGGCGGCATAAATCCACGGCTGAAAATATCACCGAGTCAGCGGGCACACATATCATTACCGGAAGAGGAGCATGACTTCACGGGGTGAGCGGGCGGCATAATTCCACGGCTGAAAATATCACCGGGTTGGCGGGCACACATATCATTACCGGGTGAGGAGCATGACTTCACGGGGTGAGCGGGCGGCATAATTCCACGGCTGAAAATATCACCGGGCCAGCGGGCACACATATCATTACCGGGTGAGGAGCATGACTTGACGGCGTGAGCGGGCGGCATAAATCCACGGCTGAAAATATCACCGGGTCAGCGGGCACACATATCATTACCGGGTGAGGAGCATGGCTTCACGGGGTGAGCGGGCGGCCTGAATTCACGGCTGAAAATATCACCGGGTCAGCGGGCACACATATCATTACCGGGTGAGGAGCATGACTTCACGGGGTGAGCGGGCGGCATAATTCCACGGCTGAAAATATCACCGGGTTGGCGGGCACACATATCATTACCGGGTGAGGAGCATGACTTCACGGGGTGAGCGGGCGGCATAATTCCACGGCTGAAAATATCACCGGGTCAGCGGGCACACATATCATTACCGGGTGAGGAGCATGACTTCACGGGGTGAGCGGGCGGCATAATTCCACGGCTGAAAATATCACCGGGTCAGCGGGCACACATATCATTACCGGGTGAGGAGCATGACTTCACGGGGTGAGCAGGCGGCATAATTCCACGGCTGAAAATATCACCGGGACAGCGGGCACACATATCGTTACCGGGTGAGGAGCATGACTTCACGGGGTGAGCGGGCGGCATAATCCCACGGCTGAATATATCATCGGGTTAGCGGGCACACAGGGCGGCATAATTCCACGGCTGAAAATATCACCGGGTCAGCGGGCACACATATCATTACCGGGTGAGGAGCATGACTTCACGGGGTGAGCAGGCGGCATAATTCCACGGCTGAAAATATCACCGGGTTGGCGGGCACACATATCATTACCGGGTAAGGAGCATGACTTGACGGGGTGAGCGGGCGGCATAAATCCACGGCTGAAAATATCACCGGGTCAGCGGGCACACATATCATTACCGGGTGAGGAGCATGGCTTCACGGGGTGAGCGGGCGGCATAAATCCACGGCTGAAAATATCACCGGGTCAGCGGGCACACATATCATTACCGGGTGAGGAGCACGACTTGACGGGGTGAGCGGGCGGAATAATTCCACGGATGAAAATATCGCCGGGTCAGCGGGCACACATATCATTACCGGGTGAGGAGCATGACTTTACGGGGTGAGCAGGCGGTATAATTCCGCGGCTGAAAATATCACCGGGTCAGCGGGCACACATATCATTACCGGGTGAGGAGCACGACTTGACGGGGTGAGCGGGCGGCATAATTCCACGGCTGAAAATATCACCGGGCCAGCGGGCACACATATCATTACCGGGTGAGGAGCATGACTTCACGGGGTGAGCGGGCGGCATAATCCCACGGCTGAATATATCATCGGGTTAGCGGGCACACATATCATTACCGGGTGAGGAGCATGACTTCACGGGGTGAGCGGGCGGCATAATCCCACGGCTGAATATATCACCGGGACAGCGGGCACACATATCATTACCGGGTGAGGAGCATGACTTCACGGGGTGATCGGGCGGCATAATTCCACGGCTGAAAATATCACCGGGTCAGCGGGCACACATATCATTACCGGGTGAGGAGCATGACACTTCACGGGGTGAGTGGGCGGCATAATTCCACGGCTGAAAATATCACCGGGTTGGCGGGCACACATATCATTACCTGGTAAGGAGCATGACTTGACGGGGTGAGCGGGCGGCATAATTCTACGGCTGAAAATATCACCGGGTCAGCGGGCACACATATCATTACCGGGTGAGGAGCATGACTTCACGGGGTGAGCGGGCGGCATAATTCCACGGCGGAAAATATCACCGAGTCAGCGGGCACACATATCATTACCGGGTGAGGAGCATGACTTCACGGGGTGAGCGGGCGGCATAATTCCACGGCTGAAAATATCACCGGGTCAGCGGGCACACATATCATTACCGGGTGAGGAGCATGACTTCACGGGGTGAGCGGGCGGCATAATTCTACGGCTGAAAATATCACCGGGTCAGCGGGCACACATATCATTACCGGGTGAGGAGCATGACTTCACGGGGTGAGCGGGCGGCATAATTCCACGGCTGAAAATATCACCGGGTTGGCGGGCACATATATCATTACCGGGTAAGGAGCATGACTTCACGGGGTGAGCGGGCGGCATAATTCCACGGCGGAAAATATCACCGGGTCAGCGGGCACACATATCATTAAAGGGTGAGGAGCATGACTTCACGGGGTGAGCGGGCGGCATAATTCCACGGCGGAAAATATCACCGAGTCAGCGGGCACACATGTCATTACCTGGTAAGGGGCGTGACTTGACGGGGTGAGCGGGCGGCATAATTCCACGGCTGAAAATATCACCGGGTTGGCGGGCACATATATCATTACCATGTAAGGAGCATGACTTCACGCGGTGAGCGGGCGGCATAATTCCACGGTGGAAAATATCACCGGGTCAGCGGGCACACATATCATTACCGGGTGAGGAGCATGACTTCACGGGGTGAGCGGGCGGCATAATTCCACGGCGGAAAATATCACCGAGTCAGCGGGCACACATATCATTACCGGGTGAGAAGCATGACACTTCACGGGGTGGGCGGGCGGCATAATTCCACGGCTGAAAATATCACCGGGTCAGCGGGCACACATATCCTTACCGGGTGAGGACCATGACTTCACGGGGTGAGCGGGCGGCATAATTCCACGGTGGAAAATATCACCGGGTCAGCGGGCACACATATCATTACCGGGTGAGGAGCATGACTTCACGGGGTGAGCGGGCGGCATAATTCCACGGTGGAAAATATCACCGGGTCAGCGGGCACACATATCATTACCGGGTGAGGAGCATGACTTCACGGGGTGAGCGGGCGGCATAATTCCACGGCGGAAAATATCACCGGGTCAGCGGGCACACATATCATTACCGGGTGAGGAGCATGACTTCACGGGGTGAGCGGGCGGCATAATTCCACGGTGGAAAATATCACCGGGTCAGCGGGCACACATATCATTACCGGGTGAGGAGCATGACTTCACGGGGTGAGCGGGCGGCATAATTCCACGGCGGAAAATATCACCGGGTCAGCGGGCACACATATCCTTACCGGGTGAGGACCATGACTTCACGGGGTGAGCGGGCGGCATAATTCCACGGTGGAAAATATCACCGGGTCAGCGGGCACACATATCATTACCGGGTGAGGACCATGACTTCACGGGGTGAGCGGGCGGCCTAAATTCACGGTGGAAAATATCACCGGGTCAGCGGGCACACATATCCTTACCGGGTGAGGACCATGACTTCACGGGGTGAGCGGGCGGCATAATTCCACGGCGGAAAATATCACCGGGTCAGCGGGCAAACATATCATTACCGGGTGAGGAGCATGACGCTTCACGGGGTGAGCGGGCGGCATAATTCCACGGCGGAAAATATCAGCGGGCACACATATCCTTACCGGGTGAGGGGCATGGCTCCACAGGGTGAGCGGGCGACATAATTCCACGGCGGTGAATATCACCTGGTCAGCGGATACACATATCATTACCGGGTGTGGGGCATCGCTTCACGGGGTGAGCGGGCGGCATAATTCCACGGCGGAGAATATCACCTGGTCAGCGGGTACACATATCATTACCGGGTAAGGAGCATGACTGGACGGGGTGAGCGGGCGACATAATTCCACGGCGGAGAATATCACCGGGTCAGCGGGTGCACATATCATTACCGGGTGAGGGGCATGGTTTCACGGGGTGAGCGGGCGGCATAATTCCACATCGGAAAATATCAAAGGGTCAGCGGGTGCACATATCATTAACGGGTGAGGGGCATTGCTTCACGGGGTGAGCGGGCGACATAATTCCACGGCGGAGATTCATCACCGGGTCAGCGGGTGCACATATCATTACCGGGTGAGGGGCATGGTTTCACGGGGTGAGCGGGCGACATAATTCCACGGCGAAGAAAATCACCGGGTCAGCGGATACACATATTATTACCGGGTGAGGGGCATGGCTTCACAGGGTGAGCGGGCGGCATAATTCCACGGCGGAGAATATCACCTGGTCAGCGGGTACACATATCATTACCGGGTGAGGAGCATGGCTTCACGGGGTGAGCGGGCGACATAATTCCACGGCGAAGAATATCACCGGGTCAGCGGATACACATATTATTACCGGGTGAGGGGCATGGCTTCACGGGGTGAGCGGGCGGCATACTTCCACGGCGTAGAATATCAACGGGTCAGCGGGTACACATATCATTACCGGGTGAGGGGCATTGCTTCACGGGGTGAGCGGGCGACATAATTCCACGGCGGTGAATATCACCTGGTCAGCGGGCACACATATCATTACCGGTGAGGGGCATGGCTCCACAGGGTGAGCGGGCGGCATTATTCCACGGCGTAGAATATCACCTGGTCAGCGGGAACACATATCATTACCGGGTGAGGGGCATGGTTTCACGGGGTGAGCGGGCGGCATACTTCCACGGCGTAGAATATCAACGGGTCAGCGGGTACACATATTATTACCGGGTGAGGGGCATGGCTTCACAGGGTGAGCGGGCGGCATAATTCCACGGCGGAGAATATCACCGGGTCAGCGGATACGCATATTATTACCGGGTGAGGGGCATGGCTTCACGGGGTGAGCGAGCAGACATTATTCCACGGCTGAGAATGTCACCGGCTGAGCGGGCATACATTACCGGCTGAGGGGCATGGCTTCACGGGCTGAGCGGGCGAAGATAAATCCACGGCTGAGCATATCACCGGCTGATCGGGCAGACATAGCATCACGGGCTGAGGGGCATGGCTTTACCGGCTGAGCGGGCAGACATAAATCCACGGCTGAGCATATCACCGGCTGAGCGGGCGGGCATATCATTTTACCGGCTGAGGGGCATGGCACCGGCTGAGCGGGCAGACATAAATCCACGGCTGAGCATGTCACCGGCTGAGCGGGCGGGCATAGCATTACCGGCTGAGGGGCATGGCTTTACCGGCTGAGCGGGCAGGCATAAATCCACGGCTGAGCATGTCACCGGCTGAGCGGGCGGGCATAGCATTACCGGCTGAGGGGCATGGCTTTACCGGCTGAGCGGGCAGACATAAATCCACGGCTGAGCATATCACTGGCTGATCGGGCAGACATAGCATTACCGGCTGAGGGGCACGGCTTTACCGGCTGACCGGGCAGACATAAATCCACGGCTGAGCATGTCACCGGCTGAGCGGGCGGGCATGCGTTTTACCGGCTGAGGGCATGGCTTTACCGGCTGAGCGGGCAGACATAAATCCACGGCTGAGCATGTCACCGGCTGAGCGGGCGGGCATGCGTATTTACCGGCTGAGGGGCATGGCTTTACCGGCTGAGCGGACAGACATAAATCCACGGCTGAGCATGTCACCGGCTGAGCGGGCGGGCATGCGTTTTACCGGCTGAGGGCATGGCTTCACGGGCTGAGCGGGCAGACATAAATCCACGGCTGAGCATGTCACCGGCTGAGCGGGCGGGCATGCGTTTTACCGGCTGAGAGGCATGGCTTTACCGGCTGAGCGGGCAGGCATAAATCCACGGCTGAGCATGTCACCGGCTGATCGGGCAGACATAGCATTGCCGGCTGAGGGCATGGCTTTACCGGCTGAGCGGGCAGACCTTAAATCCACGGCTGAGCATGTCACCGGCTGATCGGGCAGACATAGCATTACCGGCTGAGGGGTATGGCTTTACCGGCTGAGCGGGCAGACATACTCAGATAATAACACCGGCTGAGCGGGCGGAGAAGTAGGCTCGCCGGCTGAGCGGGCAGGCTTATTTTGGGGGCGGAGCGTCTTACCGGCTGAGCGGGCGAGCATGCATTTTACCGGCTGAGGGGCATGGCTTTACCGGCTGAGCGGGCAGACATAAATCCACGGCTGAGCATGTCACCGGCTGATCGGGCAGACATAGCATTACCGGCTGAGGGCGCATGGCTTTACGGGCTGAGCGGGCAGACATAAATCCACGGCTGAGCATGTCACCGGCTGATCGGGCAGACATAGCATTACCGGCTGAGGGGCATGGCTTTACCGGCTGAGCGGGCAGACACTAAAGCAAACCAGGCTCATGTACGGAGCGGGCGAAATGGACTTCGAGCTGATTCGGGTGTTGGCATTCGAACGGATGGTCATCCACATGATTTGGATCATTGACCCCTCACCCCTTACGGTTAGTTGTGACCGTGGGGACGTGACAGCAGGTCAATTCATGATTTTGAAGCAAGTAAGGCTTGCCGCTTCAGAAATGAAACGCAAGCCTCGAACTTGCTGGGAATAGGGAGAGCCTACTAGGGGCTTCATCTAGTCTTGCAGATCGATATCATTCACGTGGTAAGCAACTAATACCGGCAGAGCGGACCTCCATTTACCGGCTGAGGGGGCAGTGAATGCGGGCTGAGGGGCAACCATTAACCGGCTGGGGACAGTGAATGCGGGCTGAGGGGGCAGCCACTTACCGGCTGAGGGGACAGTGAATGCAGCCTGAGGGGCAGCCATTTACCGGCTGAGGGGACAGTGGATGCGGGCTGAGAGGGGCCACGACTTGCCGGCTGAGCGCTCCACCATTAGCCGGCTGAGGGCAGTGAATACCGGGGCATGCCCGGGTACAATCCACGGCTGAGCATGTCACCGGCTGATCGGGCAGACACCAGCATTACCGGCTGAGGGAGCATGGCTTTACCGGCTGAGCGGGCAGACATAAATCCACGGCTGAGCATGTCACCGGCTGATCGGGCAGACATAGCATTGCCGGCTGAGGGGCATGGCTTTACCGGCTGAGCGGGCAGACATAAATCCACGGCTGAGCATGTCACCGGCTGGTCGGGCAGACATAGCATTACCGGCTGAGGGGCATGGCTTTACCGGCTGACCGGGCAGACATAAATCCACGGCTGAGCATGTCCCCGGCTGAGCGGGCGGGCATGCGTTTACCGGCTGAGGGCATGGCTTTACCGGCTGAGCGGGCAGACATAAATCCACGGCTGAGCATGTCACCGGCTGAGCGGGCGGGCATAGCGTTTTACCGGCTGAGGGGCATGGCTTTACCGGCTGAGCGGGCAGACATAAATCCACGGCTGAGCATGTCACCGGCTGATCGGGCAGATATAGCATTGCCGGCTGAGGGGCATGGCTTTACCGGCGGAGCGGGCAGACATAAATCCACGGCTAAGCATGTCACCGGCTGAGCGGGCGGGCATGCGTTTTACCGGCTGAGGGCATGGCTTTACCGGCTGAGCGGGCAGACATAAATCCACGGCTGAGCATGTCACCGGCTGAGCGGGCGGGCATGCGTTTTACCGGCTGAGGGGCATGGCTTTACCGGCTGAGCGGGCAGACATAAATCCACGGCTGGAGCATGTCACCGGCTGATCGGGCAGACATAGCATTGCCGGCTGAGGGGCATGGCTTTACCGGCTGACCGGGCAGACATAAATCCACGGCTGAGCATGTCACCGGCTGAGCGGGCGGGCATGCGTTTTACCGGCTGAGGGGCATGGCTTTACCGGCTGAGCGGGCAGGCATAAATCCACGGCTGAGCATGTCACCGGCTGAGCGGGCGGGCATGCGTTTACCGGCTGAGGGGCATGGCTTTACCGGCTGAGCGGGCAGACATAAATCCACGGCTGAGCATGTCACCGGCTGATCGGGCAGACATAGCATTGCCGGCTGAGGGCATGGCTTTACCGGCTGAGCGGGCAGACATAAATCCACGGCTGAGCATGTCACCGGCTGATCGGGCAGACATAGCATTGCCGGCTGAGGGGCATGGCTTTACCGGCTGAGCGGGCAGACATAAATCCACGGCTGAGCATGTCACCGGCTGAGCGGGCGGACATAGCGTTTTACCGGCTGAGGGGCATGGCTTTACCGGCTGAGCGGGCAGACATAAATCCACGGCTGAGCATGTCACCGGCTGATCGGGCAGACATAGCATTGCCGGCTGAGGGCATGGCTTTACCGGCTGAGCGGGCAGACATAAATCCACGGCTGAGCATGTCACCGGCTGATCGGGCAGACATAGCATTACCGGCTGAGGGGCATGGCTTTACCGGCTGAGCGGGCAGACATAAATCCACGGCTGAGCATGTCACCGGCTGAGCGGGCGGGCATGCGTTTTACCGGCTGAGGGGCATGGCTTTACCGGCTGAGCGGGCAGACATAAATCCACGGCTGAGCATGTCACCGGCTGAGCGGGCGGACATGCGTTTTACCGGCTGAGGGGCATGGCTTTACCGGCTGAGCGGGCAGGCATAAATCAACGGCTGAGCATGTCACCGGCTGATCGGGCAGACATAGCATTGCCGGCTGAGGGCATGGCTTTACCGGCTGAGCGGGCAGACATAAATCCATCGGCTGAGACATGTCACCGGCTGATCGGGCAGACATAGCATTACCGGCTGAGGGCATGGCTTTACCGGCTGAGCGGGCAGACATAAATCCACGGCTGAGCATGTCACCGGCTGATCGGGCGGGCATGCGTTTTACCGGCTGAGGGGCATGGCTTTACCGGCTGAGTGGGCAGACATAAATCCACGGCTGAGCATGTCACCGGCTGATCGGGCAGACATAGCATTACCGGCTGAGGGGCATGGCTTTACCGGCTGAGTGGGCAGACATAAATCCACGGCTGAGCATGTCACCGGCTGATCGGGCAGACATAGCATTACCGGCTGAGGGGCATGGCTTTACCGGCTGAGCGGGCAGACATAAATCCACGGCTGAGCATGTCACCGGCTGATCGGGCGGGACATAGCATTGTTGCCGGCTGAGGGGCATGGCTTTACCGGCTGAGCGGGCAGACATAAATCCACGGCTGAGCATGTCACCGGCTGATCGGGCAGACTATAGCATTACCGGCTGAGGGGCATGGCTTTACCGGCTGACCGGGCAGACATAAATCCACGGCTGAGCATGTCACCGGCTGAGCGGGCGGGCATGCGTTTTACCGGCTGAGGGGCATGGCTTTACCGGCTGAGCGGGCAGACATAAATCCACGGCTGAGCATGTCACCGGCTGATCGGGCGGGCATAGCATTACCGGCTGGGTGGCATAGCATTACCGGCTGACCGGGCAGACATAAATCCACGGCTGAGCATGTCACCGGCTGATCGGGCAGACATAGCGTTGCCGGCTGAGGGGCATGGCTTTACCGGCTGAGCGGGCAGACATAAATCCACGGCTGAGCATGTCACCGGCTGAGCGGGCGGGCATGCGTTTTACCGGCTGAGGGGCATGGCTTTACCGACTGAGCGGGCAGACATAAATCCACGGCTGAGCATGTCACCGGCTGAGCGGGCGGACATGCGTTTTACCGGCTGAGGGGCATGGCTTTACCGGCTGAGCGGGCAGACATAAATCCACGGCTGAGCATGTCACCGGCTGAGCGGGCGGGCATGCGTTTTACCGGCTGAGGGCCATGGCTTTCCCGGCTGAGCGGGCAGACATACATCCACGGCTGAGCATATCACCGGCTGATCGGGCAGACATAGCATTGCCGGCTGAGGGGCATGGCTTTACCGGGTGAGCGGGCAGACATAATTTCACGGCTGAGCATGTCACCGGCTGATCGGGCCAGACATAGCATTTTACCGGCTGAGGGGCATGGCTTTACCGGCTGAGCGGGCAGACATAAATCCACGGCTGAGCATGTCACCGGCTGATCGGGCAGACATAGCGTTGCCGGCTGAGCGGGCATGGCTTTACCGGCTGAGCGGGCAGACATAAATCCACGGCTGAGCATGTCACCGGCTGAGCGGGCAGACATGCATTGCCGGCTGAGGGGCATGGCTTTACCGGCTGAGCGGGCAGACATAAATCCACGGCTGAGCACGTCACCGGCTGATCGGGCAGACATAGCATTACCGGCTGAGGGGCATGGCTTTACCGGCTGAGCGGGCAGACATAAATCCACGGCTGAGCATGTCACCGGCTGATCGGGCAGACATAGCATTACCGGCTGAGGGGCATGGCTTTACCGGCTGAGCGGGCAGACACTAAAAACAAACCAGGCTCATGCGGAGCGGGCGAAATGGACTTCGAGCTGATTCAGTGTTGGCATTCAGACGCATGGTCATCCGGCTGGATCGGGCCCTCACACACGGTTCATGATTTGTGACCGGCTGAGGGGTCGTGACAGCAGGTCCAATTCGCGGTGCGAAGACAGGTAAAGCTTGCACTTCCAGAAATGAGCATGTCAATCGAACTTGCTGGGGAATAGGAGAGCCTACTGAGGGGCATGGCTTACCGGCCGAGTCTTGCAGATCGATATCATTCACGTGGTAAGCAACTGTCACCGGCAGAGCGGACCTCCATTTTACCGGCTGAGGGGCATGGCTGAATGCGGAGCTGAGGCAGACATAAATCCACGGCTGAGCCATGTCACCGGCTGAGCGGGGACAGTGGTGCCGGCTGAGGGGCATGGCTTTACCGGCTGAGCGGGCAGACATAAATCCACGGCTGAGCATGTCACCGGCTGAGCGGGCGGACATGGATTTTACCGGCTGAGGGGGCATGGCTTTACCGGCTGAGCGGGCAGACATAAATCCACGGCTGAGCAGTGAATCACCGGCTGATCGGGCAGACATTTAGTCAGCCGGTATTGCCGGCCCCCTGAGCCGGGCTGAGATGGCTTTACCGGCTGAGCGGGCAGACATAAATCCACGGCTGAGCATGTCACCGGCTGATCGGGCAGATATAGCATTTTACCGGCTGAGGGCATGGCTTTACCGGCTGAGCGGGCAGACATAAATCCACGGCTGAGCATGTCACCGGCTGATCGGGCAGACATAGCATTACCGGCTGAGGGCATGGCTTTACCGGCTGAGCGGGCAGACATAAATCCACGGCTGAGCATGTCACCGGCTGAGCGGGCGGGCATGCGTTTTACCGGCTGAGGGGCATGGCTTTACCGGCTGAGCGGGCAGACATAAATCCACGGCTGAGCATGTCACCGGCTGAGCGGGCGGGCATGCGTTTTACCGGCTGAGGGCATGGCTTTACCGGCTGAGCGGGCAGACATAAATCCACGGCTGAGCATGTCACCGGCTGATCGGGCAGACATAGCGTTACCGGCTGAGGGCATGGCTTTACCGGCTGACCGGGCAGACATAAATCCACGGCTGAGCATGTCACCGGCTGATCGGGCGAGACATAGCATTTTACCGGCTGAGGGGCATGGCTTTACCGGCTGAGCGGGCAGACATAAATCCACGGCTGAGCATGTCACCGGCTGAGCGGGCGGGCATGCGTTTTACCGGCTGAGGGCATGGCATGGCTTTACCGGCTGAGCGGGCAGACATAAATCCACGGCTGAGCATGTCACCGGCTGATCGGGCAGACATAGCATTTTACCGGCTGAGGGGCATGGCTTTACCGGCTGAGCGGGCAGACATAAATCCACGGCTGAGCATGTCACCGGCTGAGCGGGCGGGCATGCGTTTTACCGGCTGAGGGGCATGGCTTTACCGGCTGAGCGGGCAGACATAAATCCACGGCTGAGCATGTCACCGGCTGAGTGGGCGGGCATGCGTTTTACCGGCTGAGGGGCATGGCTTTACCGGCTGAGCGGGCAGACATAAATCCACGGCTGAGCATGTCACCGGCTGATCGGGCAGACATAGCATTACCGGCTGAGGGGCATGGCTTTACCGGCTGAGCGGGCAGACATAAATCCACGGCTGAGCATGTCACCGGCTGAGCGGGCGGGCATGCGTTTTACCGGCTGAGGGGCATGGCTTTACCGGCTGAGCGGGCAGACATAAATCCACGGCTGAGCATGTCACCGGCTGATCGGGCAGACATAGCATTGCCGGCTGAGGGGCATGGCTTTACCGGCTGAGCGGGCAGACATAAATCCACGGCTGAGCATGTCACCGGCTGAGCGGGCGGGCATAGCGTTTTACCGGCTGAGGGCATGGCTTTACCGGCTGAGCGGGCAGACATAAATCCACGGCTGAGCATGTCACCGGCTGAGCGGGCGGGCATGCGTTTTACCGGCTGAGGGCATGGCTTTACCGGCTGAGCGGGCAGACATAAATCCACGGCTGAGCATGTCACCGGCTGATCGGGCAGACATAGCATTGCCGGCTGAGGGGCATGGCTTTACCGGCTGAGCGGGCAGACATAAATCCACGGCTGAGCATGTCACCGGCTGAGCGGGCGGGCATGCGTTTTACCGGCTGAGGGCATGGCTTTACCGGCTGAGCGGGCAGACATAAATCCACGGCTGAGCATGTCACCGGCTGAGCGGGCGGACATAGCATTTACCGGCTGAGGGCATGGCTTTACCGGCTGAGCGGGCAGACATAAATCCACGGCTGAGCATGTCACCGGCTGATCGGGCAGACATAGCATTGCCGGCTGAGGGGCATGGCTTTTACCGGCTGAGCGGGCAGACATAAATCCACGGCTGAGCATGTCACCGGCTGAGCGGGCGGGCATGCGTTTTACCGGCTGAGGGCATGGCTTTACCGGCTGAGCGGGCAGACATAAATCGGCTGAGCATGTCACCGGCTGATCGGGCAGACATAGCATTTTACCGGCTGAGGGGCATGGCTTTACCGGCTGAGCGGGCAGACATAAATCCACGGCTGAGCATGTCACCGGCTGAGCGGGCGGGCATGCGTTTTACCGGCTGAGGGGCATGGCTTTACCGGCTGAGCGGGCAGGCATAAATCCACGGCTGAGCATGTCACCGGCTGATCGGGCAGACATAGCATTGCCGGCTGAGGGGCATGGCTTTACCGGCTGAGCGGGCAGACATAAATCCACGGCTGAGCATGTCACCGGCTGAGCGGGCGGGCATGCGTTTTACCGGCTGAGGGCATGGCTTTACCGGCTGAGCGGGCAGACATAAATCCACGGCTGAGCATGTCACCGGCTGAGCGGGCGGGCATGCGTTTTACCGGCTGAGGGGCATGGCTTTACCGGCTGAGCGGGCAGACATAAATCCACGGCTGAGCATGTCACCGGCTGATCGGGCAGACATAGCATTGCCGGCTGAGGGGCATGGCTTACCGGCTGAGCGGGCAGACATAAATCCACGGCTGAGCATGTCACCGGCTGAGCGGGCGGGCATGCGTTTTACCGGCTGAGGGGCATGGCTTACCGGCTGAGCGGGCAGACATAAATCCACGGCTGAGCATGTCACCGGCTGAGCGGGCGGACATAGCATTTTACCGGCTGAGGGCATGGCTTTACCGGCTGAGCGGGCAGACATAAATCCACGGCTGAGCATGTCACCGGCTGATCGGGCAGACATGGCGTTGCCGGCTGAGGGCATGGCTTTACCGGCTGAGCGGGCAGACATAAATCCACGGCTGAGCATGTCACCGGCTGATCGGGCAGACATAGCATTGCCGGCTGAGGGGCATGGCTTTACCGGCGGAGCGGGCAGACATAAATCCACGGCTAAGCATGTCACCGGCTGATCGGGCAGACATAGCATTTACCGGCTGAGGGCATGGCTTTACCGGCTGAGCGGGCAGACATAAATCCACGGCTGAGCATGTCACCGGCTGATCGGGCAGACATAGCATTGCCGGCTGAGGGCATGGCTTACCAGCTGAGCGGGCAGACATAAATCCACGGCTGAGCATGTCACCGGCTGAGCGGGCGGGCATGCGTTTTACCGGCTGAGGGCATGGCTTTACCGGCTGAGAGGGCAGACATAAATCCACGGCTGAGCATGTCACCGGCTGATCGGGCAGACATAGCATTGCCGGCTGAGGAGCATGGCTTTACCGGCTGAGCGGGCAGACATAAATCCACGGCTGAGCATGTCACCGGCTGATCGGGCGAACATAGCATTGCCGGCTGAGGGGCATGGCACCGGCTGAGCGGGCAGACATAAATCCACGGCTGAGCATGTCACCGGCTGATCGGGCAGACATAGCATTGCCGGCTGAGGGGCATGGCTTTACCGGCTGAGCGGGCAGACATAAATCCACGGCTGAGCATGTCACCGGCTGATCGGGCAGACATAGCATTGCCGGCTGAGGGGCATGGCTTTACCGGCGGAGCGGGCAGACATAAATCCACGGCTGAGCATGTCACCGGCTGAGCGGGCAGGCATAGCGTTTTACCGGCTGAGGGGCATGGCTTTACCGGCTGAGCGGGCAGACATAAATCCACGGCTGAGCATGTCACCCGGCTGATCGGGCAGACATAGCATTGCCGGCTGAGGGGCATGGCTTTACCGGCTGAGCGGGCAGACATAAATCCACGGCTGAGCATGTCACCGGCTGAGCGGGCGGGGTTGCGTTTTACCGGCTGAGGGCGGCATGGCTTTACCGGCTGAGCGGGCAGGCATAAATCCACGGCTGAGCATGTCGCCGGCTGAGTGGGCGGGCATGCGTTTTACCGGCTGAGGGGCATGGCTTTACCGGCTGAGCGGGCAGACATAAATCCACGGCTGAGCATGTCACCGGCTGATCGGGCAGACATAGCATTGCCGGCTGAGGGGCATGGCTTTACCGGCTGAGCGGGCAGACATAAATCCACGGCTGAGCATGTCACCGGCTGAGCGGGCGGGCATGCGTTTTACCGTCTGAGGGGCATGGCTTTACCGGCTGAACGGGCAGACATAAATCCCACGGCTGAGCATGTCACCGGCTGACCGGGCAGACATAGCATTACCGGCTGAGGGGCATGGCTTTACCGGCTGAGAGGGCAGACATAAATCCACGGCTGAGCATGTCACCGGCTGATCGGGCAGACATAGCGTTGCCGGCTGAGGGGCATGGCTTTACCGGCTGAGCGGGCAGACATAAATCCACGGCTGAGCATGTCACCGGCTGATCGGGCAGACATAGCATTGCCGGCTGAGGGGCGGCATGGATTACCGGCTGAACGGGCAGACATAAATCCACGGCTGAGCATGTCACCGGCTGACCGGGCAGACATAGCATTACCGGCTGAGGGGCATGGCTTTACCGGCTGAGAGGGCAGACATAAATCCACGGCTGAGCATGTCACCGGCTGATCGGGCAGACATAGCGTTGCCGGCTGAGGGGCATGGCTTTACCGGCTGAGCGGGCAGACATAAATCCACGGCTGAGCATGTCACCGGCTGATCGGGCAGACATAGCATTGCCGGCTGAGGGGCATGGCTTTACCGGCTGAGCGGGCAGACATAAATCCACGGCTGAGCATGTCACCGGCTGATCGGGCAGACATAGCATTGCCGGCTGAGGGCATGGCTTTACCGGCTGAGCGGGCAGACATAAATCCACGGCTGAGCATGTCACCGGCTGAGCGGGCGGGCATGCGTTTTACTCATGAGGGCGGCGACTGGTTTGAGCGGCAGGCATAATCCAATGAGCATGCCACTGGCTGATCGCAGACATAGCATTGCCGGCTGAGGGGCATGGCTTTACCGGCTGAGCGGGCAGACATAAATCCACGGCTGAGCATGTCACCGGCTGAGCGGGCGGGCATGCATTTTACCGGCTGAGGGGCATGGCTTTACCGGCTGAGCGGGCAGACATAAATCCACGGCTGAGCATGTCACCGGCTGAGCGGGCAGACATAGCATTGCCGCCTGAGGGGCATGGCTTTACCGGCTGAGCGGGCAGACATAAATCTACGGCTGAGCATGTCACCGGCTGATCGGGCAGACATAGCATTGCCGGCTGAGGAGCATGGCTTTACCGGCTGAGCGGGCAGACATAAATCCACGGCTGAGCATGTCACCGGCTGATCCGGGCAGACATAGCATTGCCGGCTGAGGAGCATGGCTTTACCGGCTGAGCGGGCAGACATAAATCCACGGCTGAGCATGTCACCGGCTGATCGGGCAGACATAGCATTGCCGGCTGAGGGGCATGGCTTTACCGGCTGAGCGGGCAGACATAAATCCACGGCTGAGCATGTCACCGGCTGATCCGGGAGACATAGCATTGCCGGCTGAGGGGCATGGCTTTACCGGCTGAGCGGGCAGACATAAATCTACGGCTGAGCATGTCACCGGCTGAGCGGGCGGGCATGCGTTTTACCGGCTGAGGGGCATGGCTTTACCGGCTGAGCGGGCAGACATAAATCCACGGCTGAGCATGTCACCGGCTGATCGGGCAGACATAGCATTGCCGGCTGAGGGGCATGGCTTTACCGGCTGAGCGGGCAGACATAAATCCACGGCTGAGCATGTCACCGGCTGAGCGGGCGGGCATGCGTTTTACCGTCTGAGGGGCATGGCTTTACCGGCTGAGCGGGCAGACATAAATCCACGGCTGAGCATGTCACCGGCTGACCCGGCAGACATAGCATTACCGGCTGAGGGGCATGGCTTTACCGGCTGAGAGGGCAGACATAAATCCACGGCTGAGCATGTCACCGGCTGATCGGGCAGACATAGCGTTGCCGGCTGAGGGGCGGCATGGATTACCGGCTGAACGGGCAGACATAAATCCACGGCTGAGCATGTCACCGGCTGATCGGGCAGAACATTGGCTGAGGAGAAGAATGCAATGGCTACCGGCTTTGATTTCGCAGACATAAATTCATCGGCTGAGCATGGGCCCGGCTGAGGGCATGGCTTTACCGGCTGAGCGGGCAGACATAAATCCACGGCTGAGCATGTCACCGGCTGATCGGGCAGACATAGCATTGCCGGCTGAGGGGCATGGCTTTACCAGCTGAGCGGGCAGACATAAATCCACGGCTGAGCATGTCACCGGCTGAGCGGGCGGGCATGCGTTTTACCGGCTGAGGGGCATGGCTTTACCGGCTGAGCGGGCAGACATAAATCCACGGCTGAGCATGTCACCGGCTGATCGGGCAGACATAGCATTGCCGGCTGAGGGGCATGGCTTTACCGGCTGAGCGGGCAGACATAAATCCACGGCTGAGCATGTCACCGGCTGATCGGGCAGACATAGCATTGCCGGCTGAGGGGCATGGCTTTACCGGCTGAGCGGGCAGACATAAATCCACGGCTGAGCATGTCACCGGCTGATCGGGCGGGCATAGCATTTTACCGGCTGAGGGGCATGGCTTTACCGGCTGAGCGGGCAGACATAAATCCACGGCTGAGCATGTCACCGGCTGATCGGGCCAGACATAGCATTGCCGGCTGAGGGGCATGGCACCGGCTGAGCGGGCAGACATAAATCCACGGCTGAGCATGTCACCGGCTGAGCGGGCGGGCATGCGTTTTACCAGCTGAGGGGCATGGCTTTACCGGCTGAGCGGGCAGACATAAATCCACGGCTGAGCATGTCACCGGCTGATCGGGCAGACATAGCTTTACCGGCTGAGGGGCATGGCTTTACCGGCTGAGCGGGCAGACATAAATCCACGGCTGAGCATGTCACCGGCTGATCGGGCAGACATAGCATTGCCGGCTGAGGGGCATGGCTTTACCGGCTGAGCGGGCAGACATAAATCCACGGCTGAGCATGTCACCGGCTGATCGGGCAGACATAGCATTGCCGGCTGAGGGGCATGGCTTTACCGGCTGAGCGGGCAGACATAAATCTACGGCTGAGCATGTCACCGGCTGAGCGGGCGGGCATGCGTTTTACCGGCTGAGGGGCATGGCTTTACCGGCTGAGCGGGCAGACATAAATCCACGGCTGAGCATGTCACCGGCTGGTGGGGCAGACATAGCATTGCCGGCTGAGGGGCATGGCTTTACCGGCTGAGCGGGCAGACATAACATCTACGGCTGAGCATTTCACCGGCTGAGGCGGGCGGGCATGCGTTTTACCAGCTGAGGGGCATGGCTTTACCGGCTGAGCGGGCAGACATAAATCCACGGCTGAGCATGTCACCGGCTGATCGGGCAGACATAGCATTGCCGGCTGAGGGGCATGGCTTTACCGGCTGAGCGGGCAGACATAAATCCACGGCTGAGCATGTCACCGGCTGATCGGGCAGACATAGCATTGCCGGCTGAGGGGCATGGCTTTACCGGCTGAGCGGGCAGACATAAATCCACGGCTGAGCATGTCACCGGCTGATCGGGCAGACATAGCATTGCCGGCTGAGGGGCATGGCTTTACCGGCTGAGCGGGCAGACATAAATCTACGGCTGAGCATGTCACCGGCTGAGCGGGCGGGCATGCGTTTTACCAGCTGAGGGGCATGGCTTTACCGGCTGAGCGGGCAGACATAAATCCACGGCTGAGCATGTCACCGGCTGATCGGGCAGACATAGCATTGCCGGCTGAGGGGCATGGCTTTACCGGCTGAGCGGGCAGACATAAATCCACGGCTGAGCATGTCACCGGCTGATCGGGCAGACATAGCATTGCCGGCTGAGGGGCATGGCTTTACCGGCTGAGCGGGCAGACATAAATCTACGGCTGAGCATGTCACCGGCTGAGCGGGCGGGCATGCGTTTTACCGGCTGAGGGGCATGGCTTTACCGGCTGAGCGGGCAGACATAAATCCACGGCTGAGCATGTCACCGGCTGATCGGGCAGACATAGCATTGCCGGCTGAGGGGCATGGCTTTACCAGCTGAGCGGGCAGACATAAATCCACGGCTGAGCATGTCACCGGCTGATCGGGCAGACATAGCATTGCCGGCCGAGGGGCATGGCTTTACCGGCTGAGCGGGCAGACATAAATCCACGGCTGAGCATGTCACCGGCTGAGCGGGCGGGCATGCGTTTTACCGTCTGAGGGGCATGGCTTTACCGGCTGAGCGGGCAGACATAAATCCACGGCTGAGCATGTCACCGGCTGACCGGGCAGACATAGCATTACCGGCTGAGAGGGCAGACATAAATCCACGGCTGAGCATGTCACCGGCTGATCGGGCAGACATAGCATTGCCGGCTGAGGAGCATGGCTTTACCGGCTGAGCGGGCAGACATAAATCCACGGCTGAGCATGTCACCGGCTGATCGGGCAGACATAGCATTGCCGCCTGAGGGGCATGGCTTTACCGGCTGAGCGGGCAGACATAAATCCACGGCTGAGCATGTCACCGGCTGAGCGGGCGGGCATGCGTTTTACCGTCTGAGGGGCATGGCTTTACCGGCTGAGCGGGCAGACATAAATCCACGGCTGAGCATGTCACCGGCTGATCGGGCAGACATAGCATTGCCGGCTGAGGGGCATGGCTTTACCGGCTGAGCGGGCAGACATAAATCCACGGCTGAGCATGTCACCGGCTGAGCGGGCGGGCATGCGTTTTACCGTCTGAGGGGCATGGCTTTACCGGCTGAGCGGGCAGACATAAATCCACGGCTGAGCATGTCACCGGCTGAGCGGGCGGGCATGCGTTTTACCGGCTGAGGGGCATGGCTTTACCGGCAGAGCGGGCAGACATAAATCCACGGCTGAGCATGTCACCGGCTGAGTGGGCGGGCATGCGTTTTACCGGCTGAGGGGCATGGCTTTCCCGGCTGAGCTGGCAGACATAACTCCACGGCTGAGCATGTCACCGGCTGAGCGGGCGGGCATGCGTTTTACCGGCTGAGGGGCATGGCTTTACCGGCTGAGAGGGCAGACATAAATCCACGGCTGAGCATGTCACCGGCTGATCGGGCAGACATAGCATTGCCGGCTGAGGGGCATGGCTTTACCGGCTGAGCGGGCAGACATAAATCCACGGCTGAGCTTGTCACCGGCTGAGCGGGCGGGCATGCGTTTTACCGGCTGAGGGGCATGGCTTTACCGGCTGAGAGGGCAGACATAAATCCACGGCTGAGCATGTCACCGGCTGATCGGGCAGACATAGCATTGCCGGCTGAGGGGCATGGCTTTACCGGCTGAGCGGGCAGACATAAATCCACGGCTGAGCATGTCACCGGCTGATCGGGCAGACATAGCATTGCCGGCTGAGGGGCATGGCTTTACCGGCTGAGCGGGCAGACATAAATCCACGGCTGTGCATGTAACCGGCTGAGCGGGCGGAGGTTGCGTTTTACCGGCTGAGGGGCGGCATGGATTACCGGCTGAGCGGGCAGGCATAAATCCACGGCTGAGCATGTCACCGGCTGAGCGGGCGGGCATGCGTTTTACCGGCTGAGGGGCATGGCTTTACCGGCTGAGAGGGCAGACATAAATCCACGGCTGAACATGTCACCGGCTGATCGGGCAGACATAGCATTGCCGGCTGAGGGGCATGGCTTTACCGGCTGAGCGGGCAGACATAAATCCACGGCTGAGCATGTAACCGGCTGAGCGGGCGGGCATGCGTTTTACCGGCTGAGGGGCGGCATGGATTACCGGCTGAGCGGGCAGACATAAATCCACGGCTGAGCATGTCACCGGCTGACCGGGCAGACATAGCATTACCGGCTGAGGGGCATGGCTTTACCGGCTGAGAGGGCAGACATAAATCCACGGCTGAGCATGTCACCGGCTGATCGGGCAGACATAGCATTGCCGGCTGAGGGGCATGGCTTTACCGGCTGAGCGGGCAGACATAAATCCACGGCTGAGCATGTCACCGGCTGAGCGGGCGGGCATGCGTTTTACCGTCTGAGGGGCATGGCTTTACCGGCTGAGCGGGCAGACATAAATCCACGGCTGAGCATGTCACCGGCTGATCGGGCAGACATAGCATTGCCGGCTGAGGGGCATGGCTTTACCGGCTGAGCGGGCAGACATAAATCCACGGCTGAGCATGTCACCGGCTGAGCGGGCGGGCATGCGTTTTACCGTCTGAGGGGCATGGCTTTACCGGCTGAGCGGGCAGACATAAATCCACGGCTGAGCATGTCACCGGCTGAGCGGGCGGGCATGCGTTTTACCGGCTGAGGGGCATGGCTTTACCGGCTGAGGAGGGCAGAACGCCAAATCCACGGCTGAGCATGTCACCGGCTGATCGGGCAGACATAGCATTGCCGGCTGAGGGGCATGGCTTTACCGGCTGAGCGGGCAGACATAAATCCACGGCTGAGCATGTAACCGGCTGAGCGGGCGGGCATGCGTTTTACCGGCTGAGGGGCGGCATGGATTACCGGCTGAGCGGGCAGACATAAATCCACGGCTGAGCATGTCACCGGCTGACCAGGCAGACATAGCATTACCGGCTGAGGGGCATGGCTTTACCGGCTGAGAGGGCAGACATAAATCCACGGCTGAGCATGTCACCGGCTGATCGGGCAGACATAGCATTGCCGGCTGAGGGGCATGGCTTTACCGGCTGAGCGGGCAGACATAAATCCACGGCTGAGCATGTCACCGGCTGATCGGGCAGACGTAGCATTACCGGCTGAGGGGCATGGCTTTACCGGCTGAACGGGCAGACACTAAAGCAAACCAGGCTCATGTAAGGAGCGGGCGAAATGGACTTCGAGCTGACTCGGGTGTTGGCATTCGAAGTTCATGATTTTCAAAGCAAGGTAAGGCTTGCCGCTTCAGAAATGAAACGCAAGCCTCGAACTTGCTGGGGAATAGGGAGAGCCTACTAGGGGCTTCATCTGGTCTTGCAGATCGATATCATTCACGTGGTAAGCAACTAATACCGGCAGAGCGGACCTCCATTTACCGGCTGAGGGGACAGTGAATGCGGGCAGAGGGGGCCACCACTTGCCGGCTGAGCGCTCCACTATTTACCGGCTGAGGGGGCAGTGAATACCGGGGCATGCCCGGGTACAATGTTTAGTCAGCCGGTATTGCCTGCCCCCTCAGCCGGAGTTACTGCCTGAGCAGGCTGGTTGCAAAACTTCTATAGTTCTCAACGTAATCCCCACAAAGGCTAATCAATTGGGTAGCCCTCGACGCCCGGATCATTGAATATTGACCTAGCTTCGCTTAAATTTGAGTTTGAAGCGAGTTACACAAAAATACGCGAAAACCCGACATCGTTCGCTTTCTCACCAAATCGTACGAGCGGTAGTGTAGCTGCGGATAGCGCGAGCGGTCGAGTCGCGGCATGCATAGGCTAATTTTCTGTGAAGGGGACGTTTGGCCGTAGTTTTTGACTTCTGTAAGCCGAGATCTTGAGGAGAAACGGCCGCATGTCCGGTTCAGGAGTCGTACTTCATCCTAAAAACGTTTCTATCGTAGCGCAAAGTATTTAGTCTGATGGTGGATCGCTCTAGCTCTGACTGATGAATCATTCTGTTTTCATCAGTACTTGAATGCATCGTTTTAGGTTCCCGACACTGAATATTTGGAGCCATACAGCCGTCACAAGCTCTGAACCATGCCTGTGTCTAAAGGAAACGAAATGGAGGAAGGACAGCGAACTCATTCAGGGGATCCTCAAGGAATTACCATGAAAACCATGGTAAAAACCTGACGAAATATTTAGTGAATATAAACATTTATTACAACCAGTAACGTAACAGGTTAATTTCAATACTTTTTCTCAAATCACCGTTAATTCACTGGAAAACCTGTGCAGACAGTGAAGATGAAAGAGGTCTTGGAGAATTTTGAGAGTAAACACAGTACTGCTCTCTTCGCTGGTTCTCAAAATTCCTCATTGCCGGGAATGTCGAATTTCGAAGAAAACTCTTCCACTTTCTAAAATCGTGGACAGTGCAGAATCAAGGCTAAAAATAATGGGGAAGTCTCAGATCCAACCTGAGCAAGCTCTTGAATATCCTTTAGGAAGTCCTGGTTGGACTCAGTGAATGCCTTGAACTCCTTGATTGTCTTACCATATTGTCCCTGATACCTGCAACACAACTTCCAGTCCTAAATTGAATAAACTTGATGCAGCGAAAGTTTTACACTCAGGTTGAGTATCCCACCTTCATGGATGAATTGAGCAACCTGCTCAAAATCCTTTCTGTGAACCCACGAGCTAAGAGCAGGAGTTCCGAGTCGGATTCCCCGGGACGAAGAGCAGAAACATCTCCAGGACAGGTATTCTTGTTGCATGCGATATGGGCCAGATCCAACACGTGTTCTGCTTTGGCGCCCTCGATTCCCTTCGGTCTCAAATCAACCAAGCACAAATGGTTGTCGGTCCCACCTGCAAAGGATCTACGTTGAAGTTTTGAAAATTTCTAATCTCATCCAGCGTGTTTCTGACACTTTACGCACCTCTTGGATTACCACACAACTGTTCCCTGAACTAGGCTGCTACAACCCGTGTCAGAACGAAACTTCCATGGTCAGCCGCTAGTCACGAGCGAACACACTGCTCCCTCCGCCTCTTTCCCTCGTTCCGCACACGTGCGCGAAGGGACCATGGTAATATCGTTTTGGCACAAACTGTATGGCCTTGCATAGAAAAAATCAATTTTGTGGTTATGTTTCTGGTGGAGATTGCGCTAATACTCGAGCAAACAAACAGAATCAAAAGCTTCTTTGATTGAGCGGAGATGGAAGCGTATGACTTTATGTTAATGATGATGACATGAAAAAGACGTAAACCTGATCGGCTTCTGGAATTTCTAGTCTGATAAGGTCCCGTTATAGATTGGACGACAGTCCAACGTAGAGTCCCCTACGTCGTAGTTAGTCACTCCTAAGGTCGTCCATGCACCAGCATGGGCCGCTCTCAACGGGATGTCGTAAACTAGACGCAAAATACCGTGCTGTACCGATTGCCACAAAGCCATATATGAAATGCTTTTCAACTTTTATTTTAGAGTTTGAGTCGGTCGGTCTGATATAGAAATGCAACTGATATCATCATTTCATGCCGTTGTGGCAATCGGTACCGCACGGTATTTGGAGTGGTGTTGATGGTATTAATAGGGCTCGCATATCGACCGGGCGGGACTACGGATAATCGTCTAAGTATGACGTGGGCTTAAAGGCAGGGTTCACGATAAAAACACATTTTGGGTTATCTCGATGAAAATGTAGGTCTAGTAATTACAAAAGCAAAACTAAGAGAAAAAACCCGGAAATTAGCTGGAAAAATGCACAAAAACAAGCCAGGACGGCTAATTACTGGTGTCGGCCAGCCCACCAATCAACGAGAATTTCATGAATTTCTTGCGTTTCTGTCTTTCAATTTGCTCCTAAAGTAGCCAGTGATCTCTAGAAGTGCTCAACAAATACCTTAGAAGAAAATAGAAGATGGCAAAACAAGCTTTCACGGAAATCTTGATATTCGGGGGCGGGAGGACACCAGGCAATAACTTGTTCCTGAGCATTTTTTCTCCAATTTTTCACTTATTTTCACTTTTGTGATAGCCGGATCTACCTTTCCATGAGGATAGCACAATAACCGATTTTATCGAGAACCCTGCCTTTATTAAGTGGACGATGTCGCAACGGTCGATCGTCATTCGCAGACGAAAGTACGCTGACTGGTGGTGTAGCGAACGACGCACAAGTCGCCACAAATGATCGCGTCCCCTCTACTCGCTAGACTAGAGTTTACAAAAGAACCATACATGATGTTTTTGATTTGCGAGCATATTAAGTCTGAAAAGACGCCGAATGAATCAACGATATTCCAGCTTGTCCGACCAAATCAGAACAATCCTAGTCTAGGTACAAGGGCTATTCAAGACACTTAATCCGTGGAAGCGGATCATCTACAAGAAAAAGAGGAATGGAAGGTGTTTTGTCAGATGTCAGTGTAAAAACTAAGACGTACTAGAACTCGGAAACCTCTAGATCGAAGCGAATAATAATTCGAATGATCCGCATTCGAATATATTCAAGCATATCCAGGTAAGACTCAATGATCAACATATGCAGATACATCAGGCAAATTTAACTATTCGATTTCTTAACCAAGTATGCTTCGGAAATCGCTTGAAAACATGCATGTTCGGAGGAATTGAACAAATATTCGAACAGTTATCCGAATGTTCCATAAACTTGAAAATAAAACATTAATTGGATGTGATTCTTCAGTCCAACATAATTCTTACCTCAGACTAAGAAAAATTCTGTTCGTTTGGACATTTCATACACGCCTTTTATGCTATTTCACAACAATAGTAAATAAAGGGAAGGAATTAACATTAAGGCAAAACTACCTGTGGCTAAGGTGTATCCCAAAGAGATGAGTTTCTCTGATAGGGCCTTCGAGTTCGCCAACACCTGCTTCGAGTACTGCACGAATTCTTCACTAAGGCATTGCTTCAGCGCCACGGCAATAGCTAGATAAAGTCAATGTCAGATAATACCTATGCATCTCATTCTACTCAATCAGAACTGTGCTATGCTATTCAAGAAGCAAATATCCTGTGTTTTGAAGTGAAATTTATTTCCGTTCATCGCGTGCGTCTGCGCGCGTATCCAGCGTCTCCTTTTCCCCACACTTTCTCGCAGTCTATCCCCTCGCACCGTACAAGCTCACGAAGGAACAGAGTACGTTTGGCTACGAACAAGAGGATATGTAGATCTTGTAGAGCCCTGTCAGGCACACAACCATTAATGGAGGTCACACGAATACATGGCTAATATTAGGTTATAACATAAGTCTCGGAAGATTTTTTTATTTATTTTTATCTTCATTGCTTCGCACATTCAATCCACAATATAATCACCATAACTATCTACAACCTTACTCCATCTAATAGGCAAGTCGCTGATTCCCTTTTCCCAGAACCCAGGAGTATGTATGTGCATCGAAGAAGTCAGCGACTGCCAGAAATGCGTCATCAAGTTTAGAATATTTTTTCTTGGCTAGGAACGATTCGAGAGGGCATAGCAAATGATAGTCAGAGGGAGCTAGATCAGGGAATAGGGTGGGTGAAGGACCGTATCCAAGCCGAGCTCCGTTAGTTTGTCCCGCGTGACATGAGATCGGTCGAGCGTTATCATGCAGCAGGTGTACCGAAGTCTTTCCTAGCCGCTTTTCTCCTATTGCTTCCTTCAACTTCTGAAGTTGCTCACTGTAGACTGTTGCGGTAACTGTCTGACCTTCCGGTAGTAGCTCATAGAAAAGCACACCGCGGGAATCCCAGAAGCAACAAAGCAAAACCTTCTTGGAATGAAGGTCCGGTTTTGACTGAGTTGGCGGCTGTTCTCCTAGAGGAAGCCAGAAGGCACTGCGTGCACCCGCGTCGTACAGTATCCAACTCTCATCTCCAGTCACGACATCCTCCAGAAAGTCCTTCCTGTTGGAGCGGGAGAGAAAAATATTCTAAACTTGATTATGTATTTCTGGCCGTCGCTGACTTCTTCGATGCACAGACTCCTGGATTCTGGGAAAAGGGAATCAGCGACTTGCCTATCAAATGGAGTAAGGTTGTAGATAGTTATGGTGATTATAATTTGGATTGAAAGTGTGAAACAATAAAGATTTTTTAAAAAAATCTTCCAGGACTTATGTTACAACCTAATACAATGTAGGTACAGCGCAAGTTCATGAATACCCAGTAAGCCCGGAGAACACGTGGTTTGCCATTTACACAGGGAAGTACCAATTGTGAATTTACTACGAACATATATTCATTCAACTTTATTCTTCGTAAAATCTCGGTAACCCTCCAAAACTTCATTCCTATATTCCTTTCCGAACCCTTCTTCGCGTCCTCTCGTATCTGGAGACACCGCATGTGACCCGTTTCGTCACCTGCCCTCGATGATCCTAGCTTTGATGGATGTTGTCGCATGTTATTCGGATGTAACTGGGATCGGAATAAAATCAAGAAGTTTATTTTTTTTTCTTCGTGACAATCCATGAAGCATTTTCTGCGGGGGGAAATGGCGGCACTGCGGACTCTAGTTTAGAAGCGAGCGGTCCCGACGCGGCTTCTATTAAGCTGAGCACATCTTCAAATCCTCTAAGATATGTACCTACATATGTCGTCCTATGATAGCCGCGATGTTCGCAGTACTGTCAATTCTTATGAAGAGAACTGTGAGCAGTGAGCGCTACGATTGACGCTATCCTAACATAGTGTAGACAGCTCTATGCGATGCAGCAATCATCACACAGATCGAGATCGCCATAGACTCGTGCGGAATGGGCTAAGGGTGGAACACTCAGTTCGCAACTCTATAGGAGTGGACGACTTCTTAAAAGCACAGCCCAACTTCATGGGCGAAATCTGAGATTTCCACATGATTTTGAGGTAGATTCACCTCATATAACATCTGCTGAATGCGAGCTCTCGATTCCTCCGAATAAGCGAGATATAAGATATCCTCCGAATAAAGAAACTGCAGTTCCATCCCGTTGTTTTCAAGTGGATAGCTGAGTTTCTCAGTGGTAGAACTTTTCAAGTGAGGCTAGGGGAGATCTATTCTGAAACCAAAGCTGTTGTGAGTGGAGTACCTCAGGGAGGTGTCTTGTCACCCATTCTTGTCATCATTTTCACAGCTGACTTGCCCGAAACCGTCCAAGGTCCAGGGGTCAAAATCAAAATGTATGCTGATGATGTCAAAATGCATAAGGTGATATCTGATCCAGAGGATTCCGCCAACCTTCAGAACTCCATAGATTCTTTAGTGAGATGGACTAAAAAGTGGCAGTTGCCTTTGTCTCCACAGAAGACTACTTTTCTGCAGCTGAAATTTCACCAACGTGCAGCTGTCTCCTCGTACTCAGTTGATGGCGTAACTATTTCGGCTGTGAATTCCGCGAAAGACCTTGGTTTTCATTATAATGACAAACTCGATTTCACTGAGCAAATCAAAGTTCGGTGTAAGCAAGCCAAGCTGCGAACAATTTTCAAAGGTCCTTCCAGTAGGAATAAGTCCGTTCTCCTTCGAGCATACAAGGCGTATGTTCGCCCACTCGTAGAAGCCAGCGTTACCGTATTCAGCCCCTCATTGAAAAGAGAGACATTCATGACATTGAAAAAGTTCAAAACAATTTTACTCGGAAGCTTCTTGCACGTATAGGTGGGTTTTTGTACGAAAGAATCCCAAAAGCCTCTATTAGGAACAGATACTTGAATCTACCTTCGCTTAAATCTCGGCGTAGAGTTTTTGATGTATGCATGGTTCATAAATGCCTTTACAACCATAATACGCTTAAAATCAAGCGTTTGTTCAATTTGAAGCACTCTCGAACTAGAGGAAACCCATTCAAAATTCATTAACCTCGGCCACGTACCAGTTTGTATGCCAGCTCCTTCAAGCGGGCAGGTCATACTCTGACCTCACAAAAAATATGCTCTCAGGGCTGACCTTGAGCCAATTCAAAAATCGTGCTAAAGAGATCTTTCTCGATTTCGAATCCTAGTCACTTGAGATAACCGTTATTTTCGCTTATATAATTATATATATATATATATATATATATATATATATATATATATATATATATATATATATATATATATATATATATAAATATATATATATAAATATATATATATATATATGTGTTGTACTTGCTTCGTTTTGATTTGATTCTCGTTATGAGTGATTTTTCTCACATTTGCCTTTCGCGAATGTAATAAACTTATAACTTAATAGCGAGACCTAGCGAAGTTTTCGCTCAAAGAAACTTCTGCGTAAGCCAACTACATGAGACGGATTAGTTTGTTAGAACGGTGCTGACTGACTTCCGTCTGCCCGAAAAATGCTGTCAGTATGGACTCTCCTGAGCAGAACAGGCTGACGGACATTTACAGCAGGGCGTGGGGGTATGAAAATGTGGGATCAAAAAGCAAAACATAAGAAGCCAGCGGTAGATAGTCGGCTGCTACCGGCATAAAATTCACAAACCCTTCCATCCTTCCTTCCCTTACGTCGCTACCCAGTGCCCTTTCTTTCGATTTGTAAAGTTCCCAAGCGATTATTCTCGCTTTACCATCTCTGTCATGATAAGGACAAACGCATTCTCATTTTATATGTTTCCCTAGTTGACCAACACTATGCCCTTGTTTTCAATGAATGAAATAAGTAGGTGGTTGTTTATGATTTTGTGGTGCCAATTTTGATAAGCTCAGACTGGCAACACATATAAGTTAGGGAATCGAAATGACTGAGCGGTTGCAATGAGTGACGAACAGAGAAGGTGCGGACGTGGAGCTGTTGCTTGTTTCCTAAGGCTGGCAAGGAAATGTCTCCGGAGATCTGCGTCATTCTCAAAACGCGTCGCACGCTTCTCAAGATTCATGTTTTCCTATCTGTTTTCTTCGCCAAAAAGGGTAAAATTTAGCAAGAACAAAAATTTAAAAAAAACCTTTTTTCAAATTATACACTTTTAGTGAAGTCCTGCACACTCCCACTGCGAGCCTTCTAGCATTCGATGACCTCCTACACACCACCACTCGGGACCTGCGCATTTTCTATGACGCGCTGCACACTCCCACTGGGGTCCTGCACACTTCCACTGGGGACCGGCGGAATTCTACGACGTCCTGCACACTCCCGTTGGGGTCTTGCACACTTTCTATGAGATCATGCGCACTCCCACTTGGGTCCTGCGCACTTTCTATGACGTCCTGCACACTCCCGCTCGGGTCTTGAACACTTTCTATGACGTCCTGCGCACTCCCACTCGGGTCCTGCACACTTTATACGACGTCCTGCACACTCCCGTTGGGGTCTTGCACACTTTCTATGACGTCCTGCACACTCCCACTCGGGTCTTGCAGACTTTCTATGACGATCTGCACACTCCCACTGGTGTCCTGCACCGTGCCAATGGGGACCTGCGCACTTTCTATGACGATCTGCACACTCCCGTTGGGGTCTTGAACACTTTCTATGACGTCCTATCCTGCGCACTTTCTATGACGTCCTGCACACCTATTAGGGTACTGCACATTTTCTATGACACCCTGCACACTCACATTTGGGTGTTTCACACTTTCTATGACGCTCTGCACACTCCCACTGGTGTCCTGCACAGTCCCACTGGGGACCTGCGCACTTTCTATGACGTTTTGCACCCTGCTATTAGAGTTCTGCACATTTTCTACGACGCCCCGCACACTCCCATTTAGGTCCTGCACACTTTCTATGACGTCCTGCACACTTCGACTGGGGTCCTATCCGCTTTCTATAACGTCCTGCACATTCCCATTAGGGTCCTGCACACTTTCTATGACGCCCTGCACACTTCGACTGGGGTCCTATCCACTTTCTATGACGTCCTGTACATTCTCATTAGGGTCCTGCACACCTTCTATGACACCCTGCACACTCCCATTTAGGTCCTGCACACTTTCTATGACGCCCTGCACACTTCCACTGGTATCTTGCCCACTTTCTATGACGCCCTGCACACTTTCTATGACGCCCTGCACACTCCCATTTGGGTCCTGCGCACTTGTTATGACGTCCTGCACACTTCTAATGGGGTCCTGCCCACTTTCTATGACGTCCTGCACATTCCCATTAGAGTCCTGCACACTTTCTATGACGCCCTGCACACTCCCACTGGTGTCCTGCCCACTTTCTAGGACGTCCTGCACGCTCCCACTGAGGTCCTGCATACTATCGGTAACGCCCTGCATACCCGCAAACCCTAGCGATTCTGTACGGCGTCCCATCCATTACTATTAAATACCTACCGACCTGATGAGTGCTTAGCCCTCCTAGCGTTAGACGGCTCATAGAAGTTTTCATGACCCACGGCCAAAAGTGCGCCCCACGGACAAAGTCGATTGCCCCGAGGCGCGCAAGAGATGATTCAAGCTGATTTTTTGGGAACCCAGATATGTCCTACCCACCTACGTAATGGTACCATTTTATAACATTTCTGATCGGCCATTCCTAAGATCGGCGAGACACACACACACACACACACACACACACACACACACACACACACACACACACACACACACACACACACACACACACACACACACACACACACACACACACACACACACACACACACACACACACACACACACACACACACACACACACACACACACACACACACACACACACACACACACACACACACACACACACACACACACACACACACACACACACACACACACACACACACACACACACACACACACACACACACACACACACACACACACACACACACACACACACACACACACACACACACACACACACACACACACACACACACACACACACACACACACACACACACACACACACACACACACACACACACACACACACACACACACACACACACACACACACACACACACACACACACACACACACACACACACACACACACACACACACACACACACACACACACACACACACACATACACACACACACACACACACACACACACACACACACACACACACACACACACACACACACACACACACACACACACACACACACACACACAACGGGAGATAACAGTTTTAAGTATAAGGATACAAGCGGCGTCGCCGGCTGACGCCGGCCTCTGCCGCTGGGGTCCGACTACGCCGGCCCATTTGCCGGCTTCGCCGGCATCTTGAGTATAATCGACTTCCGCTGATTCTATGTGAGTTGGCGTTCAGAAGTTTTCACGCTTGCCGGCTATCGCCGGCCTCTGTCGCTGGAGTCCGGTTGCGCCGGCCCATGAGCTGGTTTCGACGACAACGCTCGAGCAATCAGAAGTTACTAAGCATTTCAAACTTAGCAAACCTTGCTAACCTACTTTCTTATGCAGTTGCACACCGACCCTTCTGTAGTTTTAAGAAGTCCTAAAATGGTAGCTCATTTATATCCATTTCTGTCATGATAAAGACTACCGCTGTTTCAGATTTAGTAAGGGCCTCCATGACCAACCGACACCCTGCTACTTTTATTGCCAAATGAAGTATAATGATGTTTGTGTTTTCTGGATGCATATTTTGATTAACTCACATTTCCATCGTATATAAACCCGATTAAGAAAGGTTGGTGCATATAAACAGCTAAGCAGTTGAAAAGTGGTTAAGAGGGAGGGGACGTGAAGAAAGGGGTGGTATAGTGGAGTCCACCAAGAGTGTCTCATTTACTTATCAATGAGAAGCGGTCGATTGGAGATCAATGAACATGAAACTCATTGCAGCACAACCGCTCTTGCTCAATCGGTATCGAGCGTGTTGGTATGGGATTGATGCACATTGATCCCCAGCCGACCGCTTCTCATTGATAAGTAAATGAGACACTCTTGATGGACTCCACTATATACACTCTCTTATAGATGCACAAACGATTGTGAAGTTCTGCGCTCACCCACTTCGGTCCCGCACACTTTCTACGGTGTCCGGCGCACTCCCACTTGGATCCCGCATACTCCCTATGGCGTCTGGCGCACTCCCACTTGGGTGCCACACACTTTACACGGCATCCGGCTCACTTCCACTTCGGTCCCGCACACTTCCTACGACGTCCGGCCCACTTGCATTTGGGTCCCACACACTTCCTGCGGCGTCCTGCGCATTCCCACTTGAGTCCCGCAAACTTTCTACGGCGTCCCGCGCACTCCCACTTGGGTCACGCACACATTCTTCGGCGTTTTGCGCAGTTCCACTTGGATCCCGCACGCTTCCTACGACGTCCGGCGCACTCGCATTTGGGTCCCACACACTTCCTACGGCGTCCCGCGCATTCCCACTTGAGTCCCGCACACTTTCTATGGCGTCCCGCGCACTCCCACTTGGGTCACGCACACTTTTTACGGCGTTCTGCGCACTCCTACTTGGGTCCCGCACACTTTCTATGGCGTCCCGCGCACTCCCACTTGGATCCCGCATACTCCCTACGGCGTTTGGCGCACTCCCACTTGGATCGCGCATACTCCCTACGGCGTCTGGCGCACTGCCACTTGGGTCCCACACACTTTCTACAGCGTCCGACGCACTCTACTCTGGGTCCCGCACACTTCCTACGACGTCCGGCGCACTCGCATTTGGGTCCCACACACTTCCTGCGGCGTCCTGCGCATTCCCACTTGAGTCCCGCACACTTTCTACGGCGTACTGCGCACTCCCAATTGGGTCTCGCACACATTCTTCGGCGTTTTGCGCAGTTCCACTTGGATCCCGCACGCTTCCTGCGGCGTCCTGCGCGTTCCCACTTGAGTCCCGCACACTTTCTATGGCGTCCCGCGCACTCCCACTTGGGTCACACACACTTTTCTACGGCGTCCGGCGCCCTCTACCTTGGGTCCCGCACACTTTCTATGGCGTTCTGCGCACTCCTACTTGGGTCCCGCACACTTTCTTCGGCGTCTTGCGCACTTCCACTTGGGTCCCGCACACTTTCTCCGGCGTCCTGCGCACTCCCAATTGGGTCCCGCACACATTCTTCGGCGTTTTGCGCAGTTCCACTTGGATCCCGCACGCTTCCTACGACGTCCGGCGCACTCGCATTTGGGTCCCACACACTTCCTGCGGCGTCCCGCGCATTCCCACTTGAGTCCCGCACACTTTCTATGGCGTCCCGCGCACTCCCACTTGGGTCACGCACACTTTTCTACGGCGTCCGGCGCACTCTTCCTTGGATCACGCACACTTTTTACGGCGTTCTGCGCACTCCTACTTGGGTCCCGCACATTTTCTATGGCGTCCTGAGCACTCCCACTTTGGTCCCGCCCACTTCCTACGGCGTCCGGCGCACTCTACCTTGGGTCCCGCACACCTTCTACGGCGTCCTGCGCACTTCCACTTGGATCCCGCATACTCCCTACGGCGTTTGGCGCACTCCCACTTGGATCGCGCATACTCCCTACGGCGTCTGGCGCACTGCCACTTGGGTCCCACACACTTTCTACAGCGTCCGACGCACTCTACTCTGGGTCCCGCACACTTCCTACGACGTCCGGCGCACTCGCATTTGGGTCCCACACACTTCCTGCGGCGTCCTGCGCGTTCCCACTTGAGTCCCGCACACTTTCTATGGCGTCCCGCGCACTCCCACTTGGGTCACACACACTTTCTCCGGCGTCCTGCGTACTCCCACTTGGGTCCCGCACACTTTTCTACGGCGTCCGGCGCCCTCTACCTTGGGTCCCGCACACTTTCTATGGCGTCCTGCGCACTCCCACTTGGGTCCCGCACACTTTCTTCGGCGTCTTGCGCACTTCCACTTGGGTCCCGCACACTTTCTCCGGCGTCCTGCGTACTCCCACTTGGGTCCCGCACACTTTCTACGGTGTCCGGCGCACACTATCTCGGGTCCCACACACTTTCTACGGCGTCCGGCGCACTCTACCTTGGGTCCCGCACACTTTCTACGGCGTCCTACGCACTTCCACTTGGGTCCCGCACACTTTCTACGTCGTCCGGCGCACTCTACCTTGGGTCCCACACACATTCTACGGCGTCCGGCGCACTCTACCTTGGGTCCCACACACTTTCTACGGCGTCCGGCGCACTCTACCTTGGGTCCCGCACACTTTCTACGTCGTCCGGCGCACTCTACCTTGGGTCCCACACACTTTCTACGGCGTCCGGCGCACTCTACCTTGGGTCCCACACACTTTCTACGGCGTCCGGCGCACTCTACCTTGGGTCCCGCACACTTTCTACGTCGTCCGGCGCACTCTACCTTGGGTCCCACACACTTTCTATGGCGTCCGGAGCACTCTACCTTGGGTCTCACACACTTTCTACGGCGTCCTACGCACTTCCACTTGGGTCCCGCACACTTTCTCCGGCGTCCGGCGCACTCTACCTTGGGTCCCACACACTTTCTACGGCGTCCGGAGCACTCTACCTTGGGTCCCACACACTTTCTACGGCGTCCTACGCACTTCCACTTGGGTCCCGCACACTTTCTCCGGCGTCCTGCACACTCCCACTTGGGTCCCGCACACTTTCTACGGCGTTCGGCGCACTCTACCTTGGGTCCCACATACTTTCTACGTAGTCCGGCGCACTCTACCTTGGGTCCCACACACTTTCTACGTAGTCCGGCGCACTCTACCTTGGGTCCCACACACTTTCTACGGCGTCCGGAGCACTCTACCTTGGGTCCCACACACTTTCTACGGCGTCCTACGCACTTCCACTTGGGTTCCGCACACTTTCTACGTCGTCCGTCGCACTCTACCTTGGGTCCCACACACTTTCTACGGCGTCCGGCGCACTCTACCTTGGATCCCGCACACTTTCTACGGCGTCCGGCGCACTCTACCTTGGGTCCCGCACACTTTCTACGTCGTCCGTCGCACTCTACCTTGGGTCCCACACACTTTCTACGGCGTCCGGCGCACTCTACCTTGGGTCCCGCACACTTTCTACGTCGTCCGTCGCACTCTACCTTGGGTCCCACACACTTTCTACGGCGTCCGGCGCACTCTACCTTGGGTCCCGCACACTTTCTACGGCGTCCTACGCACTTCCACTTGGGTCCCGCAAACTTTCTACGTCGTCCGGCGCACTCTACCTTGGGTCCCACACACTTTCTACGGCGTCCGGCGCACTCTACCTTGGGTCCCGCACACTTTCTACGGCGTCCTACGCACTTCCACTTGGGTCCCGCACACTTTCTTCGGCGTCCTGCGCACTCCCACTTGGGTCCCGCACACTTTTTACGGCGTCCTACGCACTTCCACTTGGGTCCCACACACTTTCTACGGCGTTCTGCGCGCTCTTGAGCCCGTACCCGTAAGGTCGCCCGTCTTGAAAGTCAAGCCGAATAAACGGTCAAACAAACACACAGAGAAACGCACACATACATACATACATACATACATACACACACACGCATACACAAATTCACCAAAATATATATCGTAGGATACATACATACATACATACATAAACACACACGCACACACAAATTTACCAAAATATATATCGTAGGATAGGAGGAAGCCACTCTGGGGCGCTCACATCAGGAAGCCACTTTCGCAAGCCCCTTTTACAATCTTTCGAGTTTGAAGGCAGTGTCCACGATAAATTTCGTTCTCGGTTTTTGGCCGGAAATCGAAAGTTCAGCGTCTCATTGGAGCACTGGGGTCGAAAGAACGAACGAAAACGAGCCCGAAAAAGCTCCATACGGCTCCGAAAACCGCTTGCGCTGGCCCTTCCGTTCGCGGTCGAGTTTTCCAAGGAACAGTTTGGTCCGCTTCTACATTAGCATTGGAGCGCGAGCGAGGCTGAGTTTTAGCATTGGGGCGCATTTGCGCACGCTGTGTACTTCAGGCCCGTCTTCGGTCACTTACCACCCCACGACGGCGCGGCAGCCTCCGTCTCGCGCGATGGGTGCTGCGTCAGGGAAAGAGAGTGAGCGCGCAGAGACGGAGTGCGGCCAGCAGCTCGGCTGCCGAACGAGCCCGCCGCCAGCAGCTCGTCGACGTTATGGGTGCAAACGATTCTTCGGAGAGTTTGGTGGATGATTTCGTAAATGGTGTGACTTTCACGTGAGGGGCTGACATCAGTTGCTCTCATCGATTGGTCAATGTAGTGACCGGCAACTCACATCATTTCTCAACAAAAATCTCGAACAATTTTGAGGCTGAGCTCCACAAAGTTCTGCAAAAAGGTGTCGCTTTTTGAACACCATTTGTTATTGCAAGAGAGCGAAATAAAACTCCAAAAGTTTCAAGCGAGTGCAACCTTGACGACTTGGGACGACGACTTTGCTACAACTTTATGTAGATTGATTGAATAGCTCTTGCTCATCTGCATTTCGTAGTTTTGATCCCAAGGGATGCTCGTGATACCCTTTGCTAGTTACGAGTTTACCGCGTTTCCTGGCAAGTATTTTTTTTTAAGTTCTCTACTTAAAGTACGACTTGAGAAGAAATTCTTCCTTTTTCGTAACTCGAAGATTAAAATATTCGACTTGATTCATTCATTTAATCAGTGATACGGTCGTTTTGATTGAGTAAGGTGACCATATTTTATTTGAGCACTCATTCATTCCATGAACCTAAAACTTATATCGTTAGTGGAAGCTAGGCCTCCGCAGTAGAAAATTAAGCACTCCGATTGTATGTAAGTTAGTACTCAGGTTTATAGTAAAAATTATATAATATTAGATACGAATTGTTTGCCTATTATCTCAAACAACTAGCAACTCTGTGGCTCTTTACTGAAAGATACTTAGAGATTTAATTGTTTGAATCATCTTTGAATATACAGTTTTTATGCTTATTTATTTAATGAAATATATAATTAGAGGGAAAATCAAGAAAAGGGAAAATAAAATAAAAATAATGGGAACAAAAAGAAAAAGAACGAGCAGAAAAGAGAAGAAGAAGAGAGAAAAGAAGAAGAGGATGAAGAAGTAAGTTGAAGGAAGAGAAGAAAAAGCGAAAAAGATGAATATGGAGAACAACAAACCAAATCAGAAAGGAAAAGAAGAGAAAATATGAATAGGTTGAAGAAAAGGAGAAGTAGCGGAAAAGAAGATGTTGAAGAAAATGAATAAGAACAAAAGCCAAGGGAAAATATAGAGAAAAGAAGGAAGAGAAAAGGAAAGATGAAGGAGAAGTGATTGAAGAAATTGATGACGGTGTTACAACAAAAGGTGGGGTCAAAATAAGAAAAGTCTAGTATTTAAGTGTAAATACAAACCAGTAAACATAGTAAATGGTGATCGCGTTCTACTTCACTGGATTGACACAAGATAAGAACACGAAAAACATTCAAGTTCAACCAAATTTCACGACACGTAACTGTCTACTTAATCCCTCTTCTTGTCCTTAAATCTTATACAGCATTCTGCTTTCTTTCATTTCTTGTTTTTCCTTTTTCCTGTAATCAGTTTCTTCTTATTATTCCTTTTCTTCTTCTTGCTTACTTCTTTTTTCCTTTCTTTTAACCTTCCTTTCTTACTTTCTTTCTTTCTATCTTTCTTTCTTTCTTTTTTTCTCTCTTCCATCCTTCCTTCCACCATTCATTCCTAGTGTTATTTTCTCCACTTTCATCTTCTTCTTTTCTCTTTCTGCTCTGCTACGTCAAAATCTTATTTCTCCTCCGTCTTCCTCTTCTTTTACATCTTCTTCTCTCCATATTGTTTTCTTCCATCACTTTTTTTCCTTTGTCTTCACCTCTTTTTTTGCTTTCATCGTCATTTCTTTGCAATTTTTCGTTTTTCCTCTTTTTCTACTCATATTCTTTCTCTAATGCTTCTTTTTTGCCTTCAACTTCTTCATCATGTCTGATCCTTTTGCCTCTCTCTCTTTGATTATCCGCCTCAAATGTTCTCTTTTTTTGTTTTTCGACTTTTTCCTACAACTTCTTAATTTTTCCCTTTATTCCTCCGTTGTTGACTCTGGACGTTACAGTGGTTCTCGGAGCCAAATTCCGGTCCGCTTTTGCGGACAACGTCTGTTCCATTACACAACCGAATGATTATCGTGCTGGGACCACTTGGTCCCGACACGATTCACCTTTTCTCCCAGCATGATTATCACGCGTCGCGTGGCGCAAAATCCGTAGTCCTCAATCGCGGACCGGAAGTTGGGTCCGAGAACGACACTATATTATATCTGCATCATGAAACTAGAAAAATTGTCCTTTATATAGTCACCTATGCGAACAGGTTAAAGGAAAGAAGAAAAGGAGAATCAGGAAGGATAAGAACAACAGAAAAAAAAAGAAAGACGATGAAACGGGTTAACAAAAAGAAGAAGTAGTAGAGAAAGAAGAGCAGCAATAAGGAGAACGACGTAGAGGACTAGAAAAAAGGGAGAGAAAAAGAGAAGGAGATGAGGAGATTGAAGGAAAACAAGTGGATAAAAGATGTGTAGGAAAGAGAGAAGGAGCAAAAAAAGAGAATTGAGAGATGAGTGAAGCAACGATGGGGTAAATATAAAGGAAAAAAGGAGGGAACGAAGAAAAAGATGAGGATGAAATAAGATTAAGAGGAAGGAGGACAAGAGAAGACGAGAATAGTGAAACTAGAAGAAGTAGAAGTTGAAGAAGATGCGTAATTCAAAAAAGAACGATGACATGAGAAAAGGAAGAAAGAGGAAGTGACAAGGAAAACAAAAAGCAAAGCAAACAGAAGTTACCAAGTCATGTTGAAGAGAAATGAAGTGAATGGCAAGGTGTCATGAAAGTTTTATTGAACTCAAATGTTCATTAGGTTCGTATCTTGTTTCAATAGTCGAATTTAATACTGTCCACTATTCTTTGTGCATGTTCAATAAAAAAATGAGTTTATTAAATTTGCTCAAGCTTTTCAAAGATTGCTGGTGATGCAGTTTTTTAACAAAGCCTTTCGAGATGATTTGAAAATATTTTCGAATGCACATTTCAGCATTGTGACGGATAGACGTCTCTCCTCTTCAAATTATTATTATCTTTGTTGTTTCCAAACATTTTTCAAAGTAGAGGCATTCTGTTTGTTATACTATTACCTTCAACGTCCCGTAGTGTTCTATAATTTCCGTAAATAGCATTATGATAAGTACAAATCAACTTCTTGTGCGGTTTTGTTCCCCGTTAAAGAAGGAAATGGAACGGCAATGCCTACTTAATTTGCAGTGCTACGATGGAATTTTGAAAAACTGCATTCCTGACTCGAATAAATAATTTGTAGAATAAAAAGCACACAACTGGATGCCTTAATCTTCTGTTTTAATAGGAGGAAAATAGCTAGGTGGCTGTCGGCCTCCTCTGTAGATGGCCATGGTACAAGCCTTCCGCCAGTATCCTCGAAACCGTACCTTAAAGGCATCGTACACGATGAAAACCATATTTGGGCTTTTGATGTTTTCGTGTTGTACTTTCCCTATAGTGACTAACGGTAGCAAAACGCCCCCTCAAAAACGTCAAGTTTTTGAGAAAAACCCATTTTTAGAAAGTTCATAGCAAATTTGAATTTCGCGCCGGCATCAACTTGGAATAGTTGCGCAGAGAATGCAAGGAACAGTTTTACTCTTCGTTCCTTGGCGCAGCGTTGGAAGCAATTCACCAAGGATGCCGCTCAACTACGACTTCAGCGAAATTAAAATGGGCTACCCACCTGCTGCGTCCAGTGCTGCCGGCTGCTTTCGATCGATACCGAATTCGAAATCGACTGGCGTGTGTATTGCGCCCTACGACGAGTCAAGGCACACCCGCCTTCAGCAGCCCAGGAGTTTTGTTCCTTGTAACAACGTATCGACCCCAAGGCCGGCCCCCCAAACCCAGGAAGCCATTTTGAGGTAAGCGAATCTTCACTCAGAGACGGTTTTGTAACTCCAAACTTTCTGAGTGACATTGTCATGGCCTACTAGTCCGAATGAACGCATAAACCCAAATTCGGTTTTCATCGTGGACGATGCCTTTAAACCGCCGGAGTTCAATTAAGGAAAAGCATTTTTAAACCAAAGTGTCTGAATAACCATGGCAGAAGAGCATTTATTTTTGAATCAGTTGAAGTTTGATGGGAAACTCAGAACATTTTCGTTTACTTGATTTCGACTTTGAGAACAACTTTCTGCTTGTCGCCGTAACGAACCACGGTATAGTTGTTCTTACGTGGATAACAACTTGAGACTCACCAACTTGTCATCAACAATTGCTCTTACTGTATGAACAACTCTATAACAAGTTAGCAGCCTAATGCTGTTATCTAGTTGTTGGTACCGTATAGCAGAATGTAGCTGACAAGTATAGTCTATAAACTTGTAAACAACACTTTGCCATCCACCCAAACACTACTCTGTCGCGGGAGAGGGTCTCTCTACACACCGAGGGAGGAGTTGTCCCGCGTTTTGCGGCTCTAATTCCACTCGGGACCGCTTCGCTTGCATTGAGTCGCGTGACGTGTCGAACTGCAGAAACGGGACAACTCCTCCCTCTGTGTGTAGAGAGACCCTCTCCCCTCTGTCGCTGCATTGATTTCTAGCAGTGAGATATACTAGGAATCAATGAAGGGATAAAGTAGTTTTCCCAGTTGGCTCAAACCTTATCTCATGTGTAGAACACTAACCAGGGCTTACCTTACATTTCCGGTGGGCTTTTATAAAACCATGCGTTGATAGTTGTAGGTATGGGACACAGCATTGATAATCCATTTTCTAAATCCCCTAAATGCCTCAGAGATTTAATTTACAGAAGATTTCCAAAAGTGGGCATTTTTTTAGCTTTGCGTAGATAAAAGGGGTACACGAATGGCAATTTTCAGGATGTTCAAAAAACTAACTGAGATTGGGCTGAAAACTTGTTTTTAGAGGTTGAGCAACGGCAGTTAAAAGGCTTTATGCCTACCGTAACCTACAGTAACCCTGAGTCTGGCGAGGACTAGACCCTTTTCAGCGCTCTAAATCACCCCCATATGAAAGTTTTTAGCCGAATCCAAAACTTTTTTCTTAACACCCCAAATATTCCCTGATGGCTGTACCTTACCTTTTTGTGAAGCAATGAAAAGGCCATTTTTCGGAAACCCCGCAGCCATTCAAGGAATTTCAAGCACGGATCGTCTACGTACTGTCACAGACCTACAGCAACGACAACATGGTTTTCCAAATCTCCACGGGAAGTTTGAAGCAGTCCCTAGTAAGATACGGATCGCAACTCCTAGAAAACACCGTTCTGTTGACTCGCAGGTAACCCTCACGGCGGCGGCGGGGTGTAACTCGTCCAAACGCACGCACGTGTTATCCGTGGATTATGAACAGAAATTGAAACCTCCGGGTGTGCGAAACTCTTGTATGAAAGTGCGCACCTTCACAGCCTTCACAGCTACAGAAGTCTGCTCTTTAATATTCCCCATTATTGCGGCGCGACTTTTCCCGCCGGACTATGCGTAGCCCTATAGTCCGACGCATGGTGCAGGCGGCTGGCAGCGAGGGGCACTAAAATGACCGCGCGGTCGCTCCTATTCCAATTTGAAATTGATACCTTAACCTTGAAGCGTACCTCAGAATCGTGGGTTTACACACTAAATTAGCCCTGGAGCACGAAAACTGCTTGGGCAAGATCTTCGCAGCTGCCTAGAACCACCCTGAGAAAAGTCGTACCCGTTTTTCAAAGTCTGGCGGCAAGGTAATGGTACTCCCATGAAATTTTTGGTTTACGGAAAATTTGCCCGATGCGTAGCGCGTGGAGAATATGCCCGCGAGGCCACTCATTGCAATATGACCACTCATTGCTAGCATGATGTTTTCTAGCGCAAGCGAAATCTCGCCCTCGAGACGGAAATTTTCTGCCCTCCTTGCGGGTATTTTCTCCCCAGCTTGCGGGTAAATTCTCCCCTCCAGGCGGGCATTTTCTCCTCCCCCCCCCCCTCGCGGGCGAATTCTCCTGCTGAAATGTACGCGTGCGGCTCGGGCAAAATCTCACGTAATCCCGTACAGGATTTACCTCTCAAAAGCGGAAATCGCGGAGCAAATTTCACGCCAGAAAGGAAACCTTCGGGAAATGTGAAATTCCTGAAAATTTAGCTTCCTAGCAAGACTAGCGATTTGGCGACACCATACAGAAGTAAAAAAAAGTTTAAAAAATATCTTGAAATATCTATCTTTAAAAATGTTTTGGCGTGAAATAGCTTTGAGTATTAAAAAGGCTAGGAAATGAAGTGAAATAACTAAAAATACGATCAGGCGGTCAATTATAGACCAGCTATCGAGAAGTAGGGACAGACGAGGGATCGGATTTTACAAGCTTCTCCGTTGAACCTATCGAAGGAAAATCAAGCGGGCAACAAAAACATTAAGCCGTTTTTTTAAAGCTGTAATAAGGGAATCAGCGTAGGTCAAGGTAGGTAAACGCAACGCTCCAGTCCATATCGCGCTAGAGTTTGCTTGGATAAGTTTAACGGAGAAGCTTGTAAAATCCGATCCCTCCTCTGTTGCAACATCTAAATGGTTTGTCTATGGTTGACCGCCAAACTACTACTTTTAAATAGTTTGTCTATGATTTTTGGCTGAGACTTCTAAAAAAAGGTCGAATAGAAAAGGATTCGCATTGCCAAACTGTAATAGAAGAATCAGTAGAAGAAGCCAAACAAGGCAATATGAAAAAAGAGGAAACAGAAGATAGGGAGCAATGTGAGAGTGTAAAAAATGGCAATCGAGAATCTTCCATGTTTCGAAACCGGCGCTCGCCGTCATTCGAATTGTACTTTAAGTGAATTAAAGCTTGTTTCTACCCTTATATCATCTCTAATCGGCCGGCAAAGTGGATTTCAAGTCTCTTTCCCCTGTGGATGAGCGCTATGTGGGGATACAGTTGTTTTGAAGCCAATTCATTGTTGATAGTCTCTGGCAAAAGTCGATCCTTAGTTGAAATGAAGTGGTTTCAAGCTAAATTAGTCGAAATAAAGTTGATTTCGCTGGTGATTGCTGGAAATCAAGTAATCCAAAAAGTTCTGAGAATCTGAAATAATTTCTCCAATTTCACCTCGGACAATCCCGGATAAAGTGAGATTTTCAAATGCTCAACAATTTTGTTACAAAATTGGTATCGCACGATTGCTACCACGGATCTCAATTAAAAGCCAGTATTTTGTTGGAACAAAAAACTAGTGATGAAAAGAGGAATATCTTTTCGGAGGGTTTTGATAGTTACTGTATTTGGGAGACCTGTCTCTTGAACAGCTTTTTTTGAGAAATGATTCTTCTTTTTCCCAATAAAACTTTTTCAGTTTCCTCTGTTTATCGCGACAAAACATTTTTCTCACAACCAAGTAGAGAAAACAAGACATTGACTACGATGAAATTCAAAAACAACAAAGAGCGTTAAAGTTCGAAGTTCTTTTTTATACTTACTGTTTTATTTACTATCCGTCTTGTGATTCCCTTCTAATATATGTTTCCCTTCTAAATCCCTCCATAACTCATCACGTGTCATTTGACCACTTTACAATTCCAGCTATCGTGAGAGCCTCCCCCTGTACGGTATGACGGAATAGAGCCGCCGTCGCGCGCAGCTGGCAGCCTTCCACTCTGTCTGCGAAGAGACACGAGACGACGAGGGTGCCAGCCGCGCTCGATACCGTTTCGCAACAGCCGCCGCTCGGTCGGGTGGTAAGTGCCCCGTATTCCTTCAGGCCCATGCCCGCGCAACTCATCCACCGTTGAAATGTGACTTTCAAGAAGAAGAGCTGATTTTGAATGTTTCGCAGCGTTTTTCATGATTCTTTCTTCACTGATGAAACATTCAGACTCTAAACCTTCGTTTTCTGGTGGAAACTCCAAAACGATTTTTATCGTGGACACTGCCTTTAATAGTGGCGAGATGAGAGATGGTTCCCGACCAATAGCCCCGCTCTTCCTATCATCCTCAGTATACTTGGGCAAAACTGCTCAAATGTTCGAATGTATTCGAAAATCATTTTTTCGAATTGCAAATTTTCTTTGAATTTCCAAGAAATGATTTCGATTTTTCGAATAATTTTTTTCTATTTTTCGGAAAAATTTTCTTGAATTTACAAATTATAGCTTCGATTTTGAAAATAAGTTTTGAACTGTCATTTACTGTGACTAGTACTGTGTGGAAATATTCATCGGTTACACTTTTAATCTCAACCCATTTTTAATCAGGATGGCAGCAGAATCTGTCCCTGGGGTTGGATTGTGTCGGAACTGGTTAAGAGGACCTACCACAATGCTGGCACAAGAAGCTTGGCTTCAGGCGGGACTTGATCAGCCCCATCCCTTTCTGTGGGAGCGCCTTATCGCACCCAAGCGCCGAGACCCTAGCGCCGCTCTCTTTGCATAGATGAGCACGCGCACATGGAACCCTTACGCCCTTTCACGCTTTTGCCGGAAAATGCTTTTTGGGTGGCAACTAGCTTCTTTGAACATGTGAATGCTGGCGAACTGCCCAGGTCGGCAACCGATTCGCGATTGGGACTGGTAACGAAACAGTAAAGCGCGGCAAACGCCGCTGTAGCGGTTATAACGATCAAGAACGCTTTCTCCGCCACCGCCTCATTTTATCATTTTTCCCAAGGAGCGGCATTTGACGCTGTAGAAAAGGTATGAAAGGACGATCGATATTGTGTAAGGTCATTCTTGTATTTGTATTGCTTGTAGTGTATAGGATGCTAAATAATACTTGTTTATTATTGCGTGTGAGCTGTAAACTGAGCGTCGTAACGGCTGTGCACAGTTGTTGCTCTCCCTTATAAATAAGGGGGAGCGACGCCGCCTGAGGCGGCAGGAGGACAGGAGCAGTACGGAGGCTGTTGCGACGCTCAGTGGTATAATGTAGGTTTGCATCATGTTTGTTCTGTATTCCAACTGGTATAATAATGGCTCATGTTAATGAAATATTTGTTCAAGTCTTGTGTCAGGGACAAGATTGAATATGTTGTCCTCGGAGAGCTATAAGATTAAAAAAGCTAGGATGTAGTTGAGTTCAGGTGAGAGTGTTACTCCCCAGTTGACTTATGCCAATTAGGGACCATTGGCATAACATGGAGGTCCCGGCTCGGGTCATCCTTTAACGATGGCTCGATAAAAGAACTACCAATTCTCTACCGCTACCAATTTCCGATAATATCTTATAACGCTAAAATTTTCTCCATGTATTTATAACATTCTGTTTCTTCCTATGTAGCTTCAGTAGGAGTAATAATCTATTCGGAACTCTGAGAACTATATTCTGGTGTACTTTTCAACTCTCAAATTTTTATGTTCATTTGACACAGATACTCTGGGTTAGGCGTAGCTGAGGATAGAACCCTAGCCAAATTCCCCCTGCCCTCCCTCCTGACCCCCTCGTTTTGTTTATTACCGTTATTGTCCAGCTATCAATTTTGCTCTTCTTAGTATTTACCTTCTCCAGCACTGTTTTAGTGTAGGCTTTATTCTAATCTGTAGCAGCACTTTGTAAGCGCAAAAGTCACACCTGCTCATTTTACGCAAGGAAAATCAGATAACTATTTTATGTGTGACGAGAACATCAGTTCTCACATTAGTAGTTTGCTGAGCAGAATGAAACCCCGGCCGGGTCAAACCACACCTTGCGTAAGTAAATGTAATATAATACTATAATATCGTGGTTGCAGAATGGAAAAGCGCCGTAGATTTAGTATGGCTTAATACGTCTGAGCTTTACAGTGCGAGAGCAGGATACTTTACTTGTAATTATTTCACCTTAACGGTAATGAAATTTCACTCGTTTCCAGATATTCACGTAGTCTAGGAAGAGTCTATATCCTAGTAAAGAGTAGGACCAAGATTTTCTGACATAGAATGAGAGCTAAATCAGCTTTTTGTAATACTACTAGTCTAGCTATAGCACCGGCCGTGACTTCCTCGCAAACAACCGGTTGTAATGAGGTAGGTGTTCTTACGCAAGTGAACAGCCCCTCAGTCGGTGAATGATGTAGGGTACAAACGCTTATCCCCTCCTAGTAAACATGCTCACGGGCTTGATTAACTATCTCCATAAGATGTAAACAGACTACGCAGCGGTATATATAGGTGTACACCTTGGCCAAGGATTCCTTTCTGCCATCTGCAATTGTTCACCGACCAGTACTGTGAGTTTTTATAATTCATTTCCATTTATCGATAGTTTTCATTAATTAATTTTGTGGCATTCGATCTGGACCTATTTTATTCGAGAAACTTTAGAATTTTACTTTTTAATTGAAGAAAACACTCATTCATATCCCTTTATCTCCTATTCTTCTTTTTTACTCCCTTTCTATAAGCCGATAAGAACTTGTTATAATTCTCATCAAGTTTCAATAGAAATACGCCAAACTGAATCAAGGACGAAACCAGAACCTAGGGAAGGACGAAAGAACTGTTAGAAGGGAAAGGTTTAATAAACTAAGAGAAGCATATTGGAGAAACCTGGATACCCTAGAGGAAGAATCAGCCGCAGAAATAAATTTAGAGGACACGCTGGACTCAGATAAAAAGCCAGATCTGAAACCTACTAGTCTTAAGATAAATAAGATGACTTCCCCATCTCTATTTGATTCGTGTAAGCTTTTAGACCACCGAGTTGATAAATTCTCCGGAGATGATGATAAGACCTTCGAGGAGTTCGTGGATGAATATAGCGAAATAGTTGAACGGTTAGGCATCCCACTAGAACATGCGAAATCGATAATGCCGTTATACCTCAAAGGTGGAGCAAAACTGAAATTTTCGGCACTCGATGAAAATGAAAAAGCTTCATGGGCGTCTATGGTCACCGCGCTAGCTAAGCAATTCGAAAGTGAGGCCCTTCTGAGTAACATACGCGGCGAGCTGCTTCATATGAAGCAAGGCAAAGATTCTATAGGAGAATTCGCGCAGATGATCCTGACAAAGACTAAGATAGCATTCCAAGGGGAGGATAAAAGTGTCTCTCGAAAACTGGAAAAGAACATAAAATTTTGGAACAAGAGCGACTGGAGGAACGAAAATTGGTGGACTCCATTAATTCTTTGGCACTTAACGACAAAATAAATGAGCTTGAAAAACAGATTAATAATCTTCAATCTCCTGTTCCTCATCGTGGCCAAAATCGAATGGGTACAGGACAAAGAGGCACAGTAACAAATCCACGCGGTAGATTCCCGACACTAACCGCAAATAACCAGCAATTTCGCCCCCTTTTACCAACCGTAGGGGATTCCACTCAAATCGTAGATTCGGATTTGGTCGAGGACGAGGTAACTCGAACTCTAGGCAGTACTTTTGGAATCAAAGCAATCCTATACCATATTATACCTCATCTTATCAACAGGGACTCCAGAATAATCCTAATAATTCTCAGTATCAATCTCTTTCAAATGCACCTTTTAACAATACCACTCCCGATTTTCATGTGCCGACTGAAAATAATTCTATTCGGTCATACACTAATTTTCAACCAACATATAATACTCGGTTACCAACAATTTTACCCAACCCCAACTTTTTTTGCATTTTTACCTTGATTTTCCTTTCTCTATTCTCAGTAGCTTCGAGCAATTACCAGATTTGCGGCACAACCCCTTTCTCTAACTTATTAGTTCTCCCAAAACTAGTAAAGTGTTCGGCAAACCCAGATGAACCGATGCTACGAACAAAAGTATCACTTTATACACAACGGAACGACCCTTTGAGAATTACAGCGTATAAATGCTATGGTGACTCGATTAATGTAGAAATGCATAATATCCTCCACATTAGAACAACACGTAAGGTAATAGGACGTCAGCGAAGGCATCTAGCACCCGAAGATTGCCGCAGAGCTTTAGTAGAAGGAAAAATTAAGGACCATGAACTTGAAGAAATCTACCCAGACCTCCGAAGCACAAAGGAAATTGAAGAAGTGGGAGTATCTATTTCTTTGTGGGGTACCACGGTTTACACGCGCAATGTCTATTCTGTTGCAAAGGGTGAAATTGTTTCTTTTGACGGAACCACTGTTTCTAGCATCCTAGGTAATCTAGATAATTGTACATTATCAGCCGGCCATTGTCTCACAAAAGAGGAAACCATCATCTGGGAGCCAATGATTAATCTTCCTAGTTGCCACCTCAAGTCAATTGGGAGTTATGATGCGCTAGTAACCCTTCGGTATTTGTTGATCGAAGAACATGAGCTCGCATTTGAATTTAGCAATGATTATCTTACTCGAACACGGATACTTCAAAATTGCCGTCTCTCCCAAAGTTATTTGACAACATCACAACATATACTGGCGTTTCCAGATATCCCCGTAGACGTAATGCTCAAAGATTACATAATTCAAAAGTCTTTGCTAAAACGCCAAAAACGTGATTTACGTTACGTAATGGACATTGAGAATAGAAAATCAACTTATGAAAGGGTGCCACCTCAAAAAACTCTATTAGTAGAGATTTTATTCAAACAAAATTCATTAGAAAACATTCCTCCGTTTGAGACAAGACCAATTAAAGATGAAAGACTGTTATATGAGATGAAAAAATGGAATATGAGCAATCGAGATTTTGCACGAAGTTATTACTACTCGCTTGAGGACGAACGAATTAGTATCCTCCGAACGATGCGATATTGCGAGTATAGATTCCGACAACTCGTGCTGTTGCGTTCTCTGCAGTCTCAAAGATCATTAAATTATGCCGAAAAAACTGTGAAGAGAGACTTACTCAAAGGATTTACTGATATTTTTGACGACTACCTTAATAATGAGTTTGGGAAAGTAGAACTGCAATTATCTTCACGGCTTGGAATGAGCCCAAATCTGAGCTTACCCTACTTTGGCCCCAAGAATTTGCCGGTCTTAACCACACCATATCCATCATTGATCCCAACAACAACAGAACCTTCCACAACGTTACCTCGTTTAATAGCCACTAATATTACCAGTCGTAAGCAAATACCCTACGTTCCTTCTAGTACACGTAAGATGATCTCTCAAACTATGCACCGGAAATCCACTCTGAGTCCTCTATATAGTCTTGAATCTACAACATTAAAACCCAAATTAGATAGTAAGAAAACTAGTGGGGAGCCAGAAAAACACGGTCAGATATTAGCCACTGTTGATGAAGAATTGAATTTTGATGACCTTCTCCTTCCTGAGGAGGATGAAGAACAGGTTCCCCCATACGACAGACAACAGATAGTTCCCACAGTAGTCACACCCCAAGCCTCAACTAGGACCCGAGCTATTTTAGTTTTTAATGTTCCTCTGAGAAGAACTTTCAATAATATCTGTGTGAGGCAGTATTTGAATAATCAGAAGATGCACGCTCTAAGTACAGTGGATCCTACTTGGGCTGCACGCATTCTTTTGGATCGCACAGATATCATCGCGACAATAGAAAATGGAGCATTTTTGGTGACTCAGTGCTCACAAGTGAATATAACTCAAATGTCTGCTGATCATAGAATCAATGATACCTGCTACCATCTTACACCAGTACAGATTGGAGAACAGATTTGGTTTATTGTACCTGGGTCAAATGATTTAGTGCAGTTGGCAGAAATCATCTGTCCTTATAGCCCACCCAAGTCTTCCAGATTCTCTCAGTATCTTTTGCCACCTAATATGTTACCAAACAAAAACGCCCGACCATTCATCTTTGACGCGCCATTTCTGTATCATCACCCCGTACAAAATTTTGCTCATTTTACGCGCTTTCAATTACAGGCATTACAACAAGGTTACAACAAAATGTATCATAAACTCTATAAAAGAGGAATATTGGTATGGGCACAGCAGTTACTGAGTCTGTTCGTTCAGTGTATGATATACCTACTACAAAACTGACCGAGGGTGTAGAAAATATAAGATGGTCTATTATTAATCTTGTATTATGGATAACCATCCCCGCACTCATTGTGGTTTTGCTAGTAGTAATTTGCTTTCGTTACGCGAAGTTTTACTTTTTGCGCAAAACTGGCGCCACAGCGACCACAGCCCTCATAGAACTAGGTGGTAGCTTAGTATCTAGGAAGTCGGGTCGAGACCGTGGGCGACAGATCAATACTATTTCTGTCAACCCCGATTCTATTGAACTCGAAAACCGATTGTTTGTCCCGCGGATTTACTCCTTGCTATCCTCAGTAGATTCTTTTCACCCTTGCCTCCCATATATACGAATTTCTATTAACAATACACCTTTTGTAGCTTTAGTAGATAGCGGAGCCTCTATTTCTTATATGAAAGCTTCGATCGCGAGATCATTTGCAGGATTAGGAATAGTAACAGATACTACGAGTGTCCCAGCTCGCGCAGTAAATGGTAGTAAGGTAACCCTAGTAGGGACAATAGAATTACCCATTCAGATCGGATCACAAAAAGTTCGTCATTCTCTCCACGTTTCGGCTGACGATGAATGCCCAGCACCAATTCTTCTGGGATCAGATTTCATTCTTAGTCTAAACCAACGAGGATTACAAGTCACTTTTGATCTCCACAACAAACACCTTATGATAGGTAAGGGTATTCATCCAATGATTCAAATAAATAGCGTCTCCCACGTACTAAGATCTGTCTTCAGTGTTCGTATGATAGACACCATGGTTTTGAATAAAAGAACGAAAACCCTAGTGGAAGTCGTCATAGATGGCTTCTCCTCTCACGACTCTGTTGACTTTGTAATTGAGGATAATAAACGGCCCTCTGATTTCGTTTATGCCGTGGGAAGATGTTTAGTAACACCTCAGCCTAATGGTCGTTGTTGGATTATGGTACTAAATCCATGTTTGACAGCGGTAACTCTTTACAAAGGCATGAATATCGCGCATGCATTCCCAATTTCGAATCCTGTAGCGCAGATATCGTCCGCAATATGTACTGTAACGTCTGAACCATATATTCCACCAGAAGCTGATTGGGAGCAAGATTTACAATACTTTCCAGTACAACATCCCGTCTTTTATGACATCGCCAATGAAATTGACCTAACTAAATCGGCGCTTACGGACGTTTACAAAGAAAGACTCCGTGATATAATTCGTACTCATGCAAACGCATTCGTAGGCCCTGATGGACATTTAGGCCATTACAATGGCCCTATTAAGCATAGGGTAGATTTGGTAGAAGGTGCAACAATCCCAGCTAGAAAAGTATATAGGGTGCCATTAGAGAAAAGACAAGAAATTGAGCGACAGGTCTCCCAAATGCTAAAAGACGGCATCATACGCGAATCCAACTCGCCTTTTTGTGCTCCAATAGTTCTCGTCAAAAAACGAGACGCAAATAGTTGGCGGTTCACAATCGATTTTCGAGGATTGAACGCCATCACGAAACCTCAACAATCAATTTTGCCCAACGTCCAGGATATTATTGACCTTTGCGCTAACAAATGTCTTTACTCCTCACTTGATTTTCAACATGGCTTCCACCAAATCCCGCTAGAAGAATCCCATTGTGAAAGGACAGCTTTTGCCTGCTTTTTGGGAGCTTTTGAATATATACGAATGCCTATGGGTCTTAAAGAAGCGCCAGCCACCTTCCAAAGAATAATGGATGAATTCAAGAAACATCTCCGCGCTCAAGTCTTCATTTATATTGATGACTTGATAATAACTTCCGAAACTCCTGAAGAACACCTGGAGCACATAGATGAAGTTCTTGGTAAAATTGAGCAGATAGGAATGAAGATGAAGGCTCCGAAGTGCGATTTCGCACAGGAAGAAATTAAGTTCTTAGGCTTCGTCTTGAGTAAAGACGGAATTCGCCCGAACCCTGACAAAACGAAGGCTATATGCGACTACCCAATACCTAAAAATGCTACCGAAGTCAAATCTTTTCTGGGAATGTGCTCGTTCTTTAGACGCTTTGTACAGAATTTTGCCCAATTGGCCGCCCCTCTATTTGAGTTAACGAAAAAGGATGTTCCTTTCGTATGGACAGCGCCTCATCATCTTTCTTTCTTTAAACTTAAGCTAGCTCTAACGACACCCCCAGTATTAGTAGCGCCACGGTTGGGAAGCCCTTTCATTATCGAAACCGATAGTTCAGGCAAAGGCGTCGCAGGCGTTTTGAAACAAGAGCAGAATAACCAAACATGCATTATTGCTTATGCTATTCGTACTCTCAATATCCATGAATCTCGCTATCCCGCCATTGAATTAGAAGCATTAGGTCTTGTTTTCGCAGTAAAGAAGTTTCGTCCCTATATCGATGGTGCACGCACTACTGTAATCACAGACCACGCACCACTGAAGGCCCTGCTTCACAGAAAATACCTTACTGGAAGATTAGCGAAGTACCAAATAGTGCTACAAGAATTTGACATTGAGATTATTTATCGTCCTGGAAAGAAAAACGTTGTGTGCGATACGCTTTCTAGGAATTTACCAGTAGCTAATGCCATTACATTGGAAACTAACACGCCCCTTAACGCTCGCACCATGAATGACATCCGGGAGGAACAAAGTAACTGTTTTTGGATAGCTGAATTTAAGCAAGCTGTGATAGATGGGAGTAAAGATCCTGATTTCAATGATTACATGGTCCTGGACGATATTCTTTACAAAATTCCACCTAACTTATATCATGATCCAGTTTTAGTTCTTCCTGAAGACTCTAAGCTTAAAGGCGGTCTGATCAGAGACGTACATTCGTCGCAAATGGGTGTTGCTCATTTAGGAATTAGCAAAACTTCAAAAGCTCTGGCAAAGATCGCTGTTTGGAATAATATGGTGAAGGACGTAATGGATTTTGTTAGTAAGTGTGAACAGTGTCAGTTGGGAAAAGATCCCGCAGCATATAGAGTGAGTGAACCCCTACATAACTTTCCCGTTCCAAAACATCCATGGGATCGAGTACACTCTGATGTCATTGGCCCGTTGCCGTTAACCCTTGAGGGAAACAGATATATAATTGTTTTTGTAGATGCCTTTTCAAAATTTATCGTAGCAGAACCTATCCCTGATCAAAAGGCTGTTACAACTAGTAATAGTTCTGTGAATCGTTTTGTTGCACGCTTTGGACCCCGCGCGTACTCGCGACTGACCACGGAACGAACTTTATGAGCGAAACTTTTCGTGATACCCTCTCGAGCCTTCATATTATACATAAAACAAGTACTCCTTACCATCACGAAAGCAACGGTCAAGTTGAGCGCGCTAACAGGACTATAGAAGAATTGATCTCCATGGCAATAGCCCAACGAAATGAACAATGGGACAGCGTAATTTTTTTAGCGGTCCACGCCTGTAATTGTGCGGAGAACTCAACAACCAAATTTTCTCCATATTCAGTAATTCATGGCCATGAGCCATTGAATATCTACCGTCTTGCACTAGATTTGCCCTCGCGACGATTTGTTGATGACGCTGACTATAAAAACCAACTAATTGATAATCTGCAGAATATATCGCGCACGGTTTACGAAAACATTACCGCAGCTCAAACTACGCAGAAGCATAATTACGATCTTAGGAAGAGAACAAATCCTGCGGAATTTCAAATCGGACAGCAAGTTCTCATACGTAAGGATATAGGAAGCAAAATTTCATCCCGCTTCGAAGGCCCGTTTCCCATTATAGACATGGACCGCCCAAACGTAGTTATTCGTGATGGCCGTCGTGAACGGACCATCCACATGAATCGTATAAAACTCTATCACCCCCTAGATCAATTAAGCAAGTATTTGATCGTATGAAACCACTTTTTTTAGCTTATTAATAGAATAGTCTCTTCATAATGAACTCGTGACTTCAAAATCATTATCAACATTTTATTTAAATTTAATCTCTAGTAACCAATCCTAGGCGAATTTCAAGAATATCAGAGGGAAAATATATCTCTAAACATCAGTCTCTCTGTAATTCAGAGTGTGAGTAGTAGGTACTGCGTACTATAATAATTCTTGCAAACGCAGAAAAGTCGACGAGAACTGCGTTTTCTATTCCTAATTTCTGTCTACTTAACTTCTCACATTAGATATGTGTAATACGTAGAAGCGCATAACTGTGAGTAAACCAATGAAATCGCAAGGAAAATTAGTATTGATTCATTAGAGAATAAAGAGAAGACGAGAGAAAATAAGCAGTAGTCTTACGAGCATTTCGTAATCCCGGAGGTGACGAGTAGTCGCGCATTTAAATTGCGACACTGACATGGTCACTGTCATCACCAAGTTATCTCGTATCACGTTAGAATACACTCCTTACGTAATGGTCGACATAGGACCGACTACCATTATTGATAGTATCAAGATTCATGAAACGATTAGGGTTAGTTAGGTTTAGCAATGAAGTTTGAAAAAAAGGGTAATAGGCCATTGTTTTTTTTTCATCTATTACTTTTTTACTCCTTTTGTTTTTTCAGCAAAAAAAAACACAATGCCAATCGTTCACAATAAACAAGGCTGGAAGTCTACCGAATCCCATCGTTCATCACGTGAATCGTCCTCCTCTGATGAGAAAGATATCGCGTACCGTCATCGCCCAACCTACCACTCTGATCTACAAACCAAGCGGCATGATGAATGTGAGGACCAGGAAGATCTACTTGACATTCCAGATTGTGAAACATGGGATTTGTTCGCGTCCAAAAAGCGTGATGAGATAATGCCATCTCGGCCGTTTGAAAGCAGTCTTTTCAGCATCTCCAGATCTAGCGCCACGTCCTTAGATTTGGTCCCTAACTATACCGTTGAGAATGCGGCCTCCCCTGAACTTACTACGGCCAAAGCGCCGCCCCATAAGCCTGTTTCAGTAGTCACCAAGCAGAAAAAACCCAAACAAGCTGATAGGTACTGGACTGTTCCGTCCGCGGTCGACAGGCCGCGCACAGTTAAGAAGTCAAAGAATTCGGAAGCCTGCCTATTATGCAATTTACCCCATCGTACACAACCTTGTCAAGTCCCAATCCCTTTGTGCGTGCGTATCCAAACACTCGCAGTAGATCATAACCTCTGCACACGTTGTGCGGGGGAACATCATATTAGCACATGCCAGTATAGATGGCCCTGCCTGAGATGTGGGGGGCAGGACCACGCCGAGGTATATTGTGGGGCGGGTCAGTCCCAACCATTTCCCCCACTTCATTGGTAGGAATAGGTTGATGTAGGCAATTGAAACTCCCGGGAACCGGAACCCCTTGCTTGCTGTCGGGGCCTTAAGTAAAATGTAGTCCCGGGGACCGGGGCTCTTAGCGGCCGAGGATGTAAGGTCATTCTTGTATTTGTATTGCTTGTAGTGTATAGGATGCTAAATAATACTTGTTTATTATTGCGTGTGAGCTGTAAACTGAGCGTCGTAACGGCTGTGCACAGTTGTTGCTCTCCCTTATAAATAAGGGGGAGCGACGCCGCCTGAGGCGGCAGGAGAACAGGAGCAGTACGGAGGCTGTTACGACGCTCAGTGGTATAATGTAGGTTTGCATCATGTTTGTTCTGTATTCCAACTGGTATAATAATGGCTCATGTTAATGAAATATTTGTTTAAGTCTTGTGCCAGGGACAAGATTGAATATGTTGTCCTCGGAGAGCTATAAGATTAAAAAAGCTAGGATGTAGTTGAGTTCAGGTGAGAGTGTTACTCCCCAGTTGACTTATGCCAATTAGGGACCATTGGCATAACAATTGCCAGATTGCACTTCGCCGCGCCGCTCGGCGGCGGAAGTAGAAAGGGGTCGATTAGAGTCCCGCCGCTGAAATGCGCGGCAGCACATAATGGACGGGAATCGATCCTGCTGCAACGCATGATCGATACTCCTTAAGGATACTCCATGATCGATACTCCTAGTTTTTGTCACCTGCAGGTGACCAGCAGGTAGTGAGGTGAACGCAAAAATAAGGGGAAAAAATTGGTTGTTATCACCTGGAGGTCACCAGCAGGTCGTGGGGCGGAGTCATGCCCCACGACCTCCAGGTGACATGCCAGAAACCTCGAGGTGACATGGGTTCATGTCACCTCGAGTTCTCTGGCATGTCACCTGGAGGTCGTGAGGATGTGGTGGGGCATGACTCCGCCCCACGACCTGCAGGAGACCTCCAGGTGACAACTGGGAATTCCTGAGTTCATTGCATGCTGCCGCGCCTATCAGCGACGGCACTCTATTCGGGCCCAAACAGCCCCTAATATCGATCGTGCCGCGCCGCGTGATCAATACTACAGAAATGCGCTGCGCCGTGCCGCTCGGTGGCAGTAGTGTAAAGGTCAAAGAAAAGGAATTAGTGCTACACGACTAATGGTGACGCCTACGGCGTTGTCATCAAGGCTGTGTTTCTTGTAAAGCGGCTATGATAAAAAATTTTTTTAACCCACTACCGACTCATTGTCCCACTGGTGGGACACGTTCCTCAAAAATCAGATTCTTCGGTATAACAATGCTTTATTAAACTTTAATATGGTCGACTTACTAGCATACCCAACAGTCTACAGCCAAATCCGTGGTTCGTCGTTAGCTCCTTGTTAACAACAAACTATTTCAGAGCAAAATTGCCGTGATACACGACGCGCGCGTGACCTGCTTCATCTGTCCCCCCACCGTCTCTCCTCCTTTCTTCTCCCAGATCCACTATGGACCAAGACATTTTCGCTAAGAAATGTAGAATATTTGAACTTTTCTGCAAGCACTGCCTCTGGTAGAAATTGCCACGACAGTGCCTGGATCGTGCGGCTTCGGTTCCTACAGGCACCAAAGCGGCAGTGGAGTGGGAGCTCAATCGCTCCCGTCCGTATTTCAAGTAACTGTTTCTATGGAAAAGGAGGGTTTCGGAAGCTAAAACCCTGCTACTGTCTATATCTGGCTGACAGCTACATAATAAATGCGAAAAATAGAGAAATACGGTTCGCTTTGGCGGGCTGTTTGAGGCAGCGTATCCCACCTATGGAGCACCTATTCACTCCACGCCCGATTTGGGGATACCACACGCATGGATATTCCACGCGATCCAAACGTGTGGTATCCCCAAATCGGACGTAGGGTGACTAGGTCAAGATGGTGCTTTGATAGACTGTGCTTGCAAAGGTTGATCAGAAAAAAAAACTTCTAATGAAATGATGATTGTGCATTTCGATTATTCGATTTTCAGAAATTCGAATGAGCTTTTCAAAGTATTCAAATTTCGAATATTCTTTGAAAGTCTGTTTTCGAAATATTCGAGATTCGAATAGATATTTAAAAGTCTGTTTTTAAAATATTCGAATTTCGAATATTATTCGAAACCGCTTTTTACGAATTATTCGAATTGCGAATATTATTCGAAAGCCCCTTTCTGAAATATTCGAATTTCGAATATTATTGGACAACCAAAATTTTCGAATTTTGAATTATTCGAAATTCGAAAAATCATTCGAATATTTTTCGAATAATACTATTCGGTCCGAAGTATAATTCTCAGCCTCTCTTTTTATCCAGGTCGGCTCAAATACATCGGTTGCGAATGACGGATGTTAGAAGCCTCGAACAAATCGTCCGCAGTGCCTCCGCAGCTCAATTTTTGAGCGGCCATCACTCTGTTCCCAGAGGGTCTTGTACGACTCCGGAGACATCATTGGAATCAGCGTGAGACCGCTTTTAAGATGGACAATAATTACCAGCGATTGTGTGATTGTGAGGTCCTCCCTGAAGGCCAGGGAACACAGAAGCAGCAATCTTCTCGCCAATATCGTACATGATTCTTTCGCCCTTAGCATTCGTTGATCGTACACCTCAAGATGACATCAATTGTAACGAGACAGATTATGAAGAAATATAAGACTGCTGACCCTTGCGGAAGAATATCAGAGCTCCACGTGGTCCTCGAAGTGATTTGTGTGTGGTGGTGGTGACCACATCAGCATATTCGAAAGGTGTCGGAACGAGGCCGGCTGCCACCAGACCGGAAATGTGCGCCATGTCAGCCATCAGGTATGCACCACACTGAAACCAGCAGCTTCTATAATTGATCTATGAAAAGCTCAGGAAGCGCCTAAAGAGTGAGTTATGTGTTGTCAGCTACAAGCAAGGGCTAACTTTGCGCAAAAAAAATATCCCGTGGGACCTCTTGATTTTGGAAGAGAAGCAAAAGCCGAAGAATTCCGCAAATTACTAGGAGGATTCCGAGTTAGTAGAAATTCAGCTGTGGGCTTTCATTCAGAGGGCAAAAAAGTCAATCAAAAATTGTAAAACGACCTTCTAGGAAAATTATAATTTTTATCCAACAGAAATGGCAACTCGTCAACGGAAAACGTGCAGCTAGTAGCAAGACCCTTGAGGAAGCGATTCTAATACGGAAAATCTACGAAAATCACCTTGTCAGCAACTTTTCTGAAGCGGGCGTAGTCCAAGTGGCGGGAATAACATGAAACTCCTGAAAGACGGTATGACTGAAATAAAAAAGAAAATCATAGTAATGTTTTTCGAATGGAAATTCTCGAGAGTGGCCTCTCCCATAAGTGGCATGAAGTACCACAGAGAATAGTCATTATCGCACCTGCAATCAAGACCTTCGGCCTGAATAGCATAGCGTTTTCCTCCATGCGATCATAGTTTATCAGGCCACTTTTTGGATCAACCTATAAAATATCGATTAGAAAGGAATATTTGGAACTTAGTTCAGAAGATCGGCTCACTTTATATGGCATCGACTGGAAGAACATTGAAGTTGCTGACACCTTCTTCGCGGGTGTGAAAAAGCTAAACATGAGCACTACCGTTGTATTCGTTTTTACAAAAAATTGGCCAGGATTTCTCACCCGTGAGAAAGGTGGCCACCATCTGGAAGGTCCAAGCCCATAATTCGGCCATTGGGCTCAACAAGGGCCGTGTAAACTGCGAAATTAGCCGGACAACCGGACAACGACTGAACGTTCACGCCCCAAAGTTCGGGATCCAGACCGAATACCTGAAAATCTCCGTTGAGGAAGACCTTCGAAGGACTTTCAAAGATAAATCACGACCTCAAGAGCTCTATTCTGACAAAGCGTTTCAACTTGATCAATGAACTCATTGCCGCCATAGTACCTGAATTTTCAGTTTTTTTTATCACAAACCAACTACTTGAAAAATCTCCGCCATACCTAGCACCTGGGTAACCCTCAGAGTACTTGTTGCACATCGCTGAACCTAGGGCGTCCATCACGGACTTGGTGGTGAAATTCTCAGACGCTATCAGCTCGAGGCCTCTACGTTGACGTTTCTTCTCCTGAACACTTCAGTCTTCAACTTGATGCGGTGAACAACAGAGGTCGCCAACAACCTTTTTCATGATTTCAAAGAGTTCCGTATCAACAGTTGAGACTGGATCCCTGAGAATATTTTTCCCTGTGTATGGAACCCTCTTCACGGGAACCAGTGGAGTATGAACTTGACCCGACATTCTGGTACCGAAGGTCTGAAACAATGTATTATCAGATCGGAACTTGAACAAATCAGCGACAGATGATACACATGAGAGTGGAAGCGTTGAAGCACCGGGACCTCACATATACAATCTGATCACACTGACACTTTTGGCCTTGGTTTGACTATACGGATGAGCATGACTACGACACACGCCAACAGAAGCTCAACCATCATCACATATACTAGTCGACGCAGAAGTGTTCGTTGGCTCGATGCGTTCTCCCGCTGTCTGCGTCTCCATGGGTCTATCCCTGCTGCGCGCGGTGTCACTCTCCCTCACTCTCTCTCTCTTCTCGCAGTCGGAGATAACCTTTCATTTACCAATTTACAGACCTATTCTTGGGACCTACCGAAATTTTCCCCAACAAATTTCATATATTTTTCGCTCATTCGACTCATTTATAATAATAATGATAATAATTCATTACGACCATAGAAGACAGTCGTGAGAAAAAAGAAAACCAAAAAAAACACAACGCGATTACACACTAAATCAAGCAACAACACTTAATCCAAAAAAAAAACGTTCCTAGCAAACCTCTTGAATGATCCAAAATTGATGAGAGAAGGAATGATAGAACTTTTCAATGCTACATATTTCGAACCAGCCCTGACAGTGAAAGAATGAGCTCTCGTATTGGATTTCGGTCTAGGATACCATATTTTGAACTGAATTCCTCTTGTTCTTGAGGGTACGAGCTTATAGAACTTTGAAGTGTTGATTTTGATTTTACCAGACAACATTTTGAAAACATAACAAACATCTGTTACCGCCCTACGTGAAGACAGAGAACTCAAACCAAGAAATCTGTTCCTGATTTTAGACCCTGGTACGCCGGTGTAAAAAAAGCCATTGTACCGCAAAATTAGCTTTCTAGTATAATTATTCTGCACTCTTTCAATCATCAGTATATCTTTTTTCTTGTGAGGGGAAAATACTGCTGTGCCATTTTCTACTATTGGCCTAACATAGGTTTTGTAAGCCCTGAGTAGCACTTCCTTATTCTTGGTAGAAAGTCCTTTGAATATCTGGTACGTTTTCGTAATCCCCTTTCTACATATTTGTCTATAATGATCCGTAAAGTCCAATTTCCTATCATACCTGAAGCCTAAATCTGTGACCTTACTCACTTTCTCAATTGGAATCCCGTTCAACGTATAATCAGAAGAGATACTCGATTTTCCGATCCTCATAAATTTAGTCTTTTCTGGACCCAAGGGTAGTTGCCACGTAATGGACCAATCGTGAACGAAATTGATACCCTGTTGAATTCTAGGTCGATTTTCATCGCTGAGTTCGCAATAGATCTTGAGATCATCAGCAAACTGCTTACATACCACTGGTGAATTATCGAAAATGGTCGGAAGATCAGCTGTATAGAGATTAAAAAGCAACGGAGAAAGTACACCTCCCTGAGGAACACCACTCGTAACTGACCTAACAGTAGACAGCTCATTATTCACCTTCACCTGAAACGTTCTGTTCGAAAGATAGTCGATCAACCAACTTTGCAGAAGTGAACGAAGACCGATTTTGCTAATCTTGTATAAGAGTTTCTGATGACTTACCCTATCGAATGCTTTCGAAAAATCGAAGTAGATGACATCGCAACTTTTCTGCTCATCTAGTAACTCTGTCCAGTCATTTAAGCACTCAACTAAGTTTGTCTCCACTGATTTCCCCGCCAAGAAACCATGTTGTGCAATAGGAATGATGCAGTTTACTTCGAAATGCTCGATTATGATTTTCTTCATCATTTTCTCGAAAACTCTGCAAAAGAATGACGTCACGCTGACAGGTCTATAATTATTTGGGTCACTTGCTGGTTCCTTTTTCAGGAGAGGTGTGACGTAAGAATGCTTCCATCTTGCAGGAACTTGGGAAAACATCAATGACTGGTTACAGATATAAGTAAATGGCTTGGCAATCACGTGAGCAACATTTCTTAGGAAAATCAAGGGAATGTGGTCAGGAGTTACTGCATAAGAAGCTTTCCAATTGTTAATGACTTTGTGTTAATGATTTCGTGCCTGTGCTCCATGGGTTGATTGCGAGAGAACTGGTCTACGCCGCCCATTTCCACCCTGATTCCTAAAACTGTACTCGAACTGAAAATCCTACTTTGTATGAAAGACTCACATCTTCCGACTCTCCTGATCATAAAAAGAGAGCCCCCAGGCTGACCAAAGTTTCACTGGGTGAAAAACTATGCGCGGACCAGTTCTCCAGCAATGGTTTTCCTCATCCGATTTAGTATCAAAGGACTATCGAAGAGCTCTTTCGACCGAACTTTTGTGAGATGCTACTTCTATGCTAGTATTTTGTTCAGCGTCCTCAGTCTAGCAATACACCTTCATTTCCGCGCCTGCCACGTATGCCGCGTCGCGGCTTCCCACAAAATTGTCACGGATCATAGATGCTAGCAACAAATTATGCATTGCGTTAGGCCTTCTCCTTATGATCACCGAATGGTCTTTGTAGTGCCCGTTGTGCCGAATTTCAGCGGAGCTACGACACCTCCCCTGTTTACCAGAATTTATTAATTCCAAAATTTTTACGCCCCCTCTGGGCTTATGTGATTAGAATTTTTTTTTCAAAACAGTGAAATATTTAAAACCACAGTCATTCAACAAAAAAGTCAGTGAAAAAACAATAGAAACTTTCTAATGAAAATCAAATGTTTGCATAACCAACCAGGCGTACCCCAAAATCAAATTACTTCACAAACCAAACCACACAGAAGGCGACGGACATGATTTCCGATCAGGGTTTGGCGCGGGGTGTGGATATCCGCAGCGGGGGTCTGAGCTGCGCAAGGGTAAAGGGAGGGGGGTCTGTGCTCCACCGGGAGACCAGGTGAACATTCTGACCGGGGGCAAGTACACTGTTTAAAAATCTCGATTATACCGTCCATTTAACATGAAACCTTGTTGTAATTAGGTTTTCGTAAAGGTGAAAATTATAGTAAATGTTCTCCTACGGTTGAATACAAGGCACATAGGTTCTGGGCGTGTATCCAGGATAGCTGTGTCTTGAATTGTATAATAAATAAACTGTGATGGGAATGGGGCGGAACAGAAGAGTGGTTGCGATGAAGTGATTGGCAAATGCGAAGACGATGAGATGTACTATTAAAGAAATAAATATGTTTTCAGAGAAGAACAGGTCAATTTAAATGTATGGAAAAACACACACTAATAAATGGTTAGATACAAAAATAGGTGCTCAAACTTTAGCCAGACCAGACATGGCACAAACACTTGCTAGTTGGAAAGAGCGTCATCGATTCTGGTTGCGACTTTCATTCTCTGAAACCCACTCATACACAAAACACACGACACGAGCTCGATCCCGCGGGGTGCTCAATTTTTGCAAGTCGTCACAATTTTTTTTTGCAACGAAGGGGTCATGAAAGTGGGATAGTCGAGTCGAGAGTGGTATATTCACCCTATATCCAAACTTTCCCCGTCTAAGATGGACCAGGCTCAGGCTTACGGTGTGACGATCGCAGAGGGGGGGGGCCGCAGCTTCAGACGCCGGGTAGGGGGGGGGCCGCAGGCCCTTTCCCTCCTACCGTACCGAGCAGATTTTTTCGCAAAACCGGCGATTTGCGGCCATTTCGCGCGCTCAAAGCGCCACATAGCCTTAACTTGTATCAGAGTCCTACGAATTCAATTTGAAGGCAGTGTTCACGATAATCTTCGATTTTGAGATTAATCGCTAAATCGATTGTTTGGCCCCCGAGTAGAGCTGAAATGACGAAGAAACCGAGAAAAACGCACCAGAAGGGCACGAAATCCTCAAGTATCAGCCCGCCTCTTAAGTATCAATGGAACTGTTCGTTGCAACAATGAAATCTTTAGAGAACCCGTCTTTTGCAATTCTCAATTCTGTGTTGCTCCGTTCTTTCCTTCGGGCCCTAACTAATACTGTTTTGCCCAAAATATTCTTCCATTTTCGATTAGTCCCATTTTTTACCGGTGACAACCACCGTGAACATAATCATCCAATCGGACAACTAGTCCAGGCCATAGAATAATGTCACTGAAATAAGACGAATTAGTGCGTTTCTCGCCGTTTCTTCGTGATGTTGGTAACACTTGGTTGCCAACGCATTGTTTTGAGTGGAAAACTTGGAAACGAGAATCATCGTGAACACTGCCTTTAATGCCATTTTTGAACAGCTTTCAACGAGTAAAAAAGAGATGCGAAATAACTGAGCCAATACCCGAAATCAATCAAAAATTGTATATAGTCTACAGCAATGGAAGTATGACCTGGTGAGGTTGCGGACTCTTCCTAACATACTGTAGTCTGATTTTGTTATCACTCATTTTTTCGAAGTAACTGAGATTGGTCGGTGAGTTTCGTTTCCACTCCCACATTTTCACCTGTTTTCATTGCTTCCAAAGATGTAGTCATATCGATGAAAACACAGACTCACCGATCTATCACAGCTGTTTCGGAAAAATGAGTGAGGCCCCGGTCATAGTTGGTGCTATTTGCATCTGCATCCCCCGCACCCCCAACACCCCCGCACCCCCAACACCCCGCACCCCGGTCGATACGTATGTTTAAAATGATGGACTGAGGTTGAGAAAATCACTCAGTGCATCCAAGTAGATATGACGATGATTACGTGGCCAACAGGATTTCACCTGTTCAGAGAAATAGTGAAAGAGAGTATGGTGAAGTAACGGAGGTAGCAGTGAGGTTAGCTTTCTAGTGATACGCAATGATTTATCATTGGCCCGCCCACCCGGTGATTTTCTCTCATCCACGTAAAGAATGGATATCGACCGCGTCGGATGCATCGAGTGATTTTCTCAACCTCACTCCATCATTTTAAACATACGTATCGACCGGGCGCGGAGGTGTTAGAGGGTGCGAAAATGTTGGGGGTGCGGGGGTGCGGGGGGATACACCGAGTGATTTTCTCAGCTTCACCTCAGCATGTTGTTCATACGTATCGACCGGGTGGGTGTTGGGGGGTGCGGGGGGGGGGGGATACACCGAGTGATTTTTGCATCCCATTTCCAATGCATTCTGTGTGTATCGACCGGGCTGGAGGCGTCGGCTCATCCAACTATGACCGGGGCCTGAGACCACTAACAAACTACCGTATGTTAAGACGAGTCCGCAACCTCACCAGGTCCTACATCCATTGCTGTAGACTATATTTCCACATAAAAATCCCTCATTGCGAACTGATCAGGCGGTCATCATAAGAGAAATCTGACATGTTTCGATCTGTGGTCATTGGGGATCACAGAAATAAATACCAATATTACGATGAAACACCGGGGTCAGAAAGAGTTTTCACGTACCATTGCATTCGCCTCACTAAGAGGAACATGAAAATTTTGAAGTGAGTTGTGGCGATGGGGCGCTCTGTGCTAGCAGATTATAAAACTAGCCGTATTACTTTTTTTTGTCCCTTTAATCTAGTATCAATTCACTGGAATCTCATTGCAAAAAGGTCAATAAAGTTCGTTTCGACACTTACTTCAGACGAACTTTATTGGTACAGTCTTCCCGGGTCTCTTCAGTGAAGAAGAAGACTGTTTCATCCGTTTGAAACTTTTGGCTACTATTGTTGCATTAAAATATGTAATGTATTAGCAAAAGTAGTCAGGTATTTTTTTTTCCTGAAGGGCACAAGAGAAAAAGTCGTAAAAAGGAAAATTCTCTCAAGGATCATTAATCAAAACAGGAAGAATATTAATAACCTACATGCTTGCGACTTTGTCGCTCTTGCAACAATATAAAATGAGCAATTTAATCTCGCAGGTAAACCACGAGATGAGAAAGCGGTCGACCATATTGTGTAGAAGATAATGGAAAATGAATTTGCCTTCGGTTTGATTCCGTAATCATTTTCATGATGATGATTGTGTGCTATTATCAAATAGTTGTCTTATCATTTTGTGAAGCTGCTTCAAACTTGTATTTAACCCGTATTTGAGTACTATGAAAGAATTTTTATTTATACATCTTAGTATGCTATTATGTATAACGTTTTCAGAATAAGCGTTTCTACATAACAAACTTTTCAAGTGCTTAACACGATCAATAAAATCGCTAAATAGACCAGAAATCCTAGCTATTCTTAGCACCTCTGTATATATAACAGATGGTTTAATACGAATTGAAATGTTCGAATGAAAATGAGGAAAACGTATCACACTGAATTTAAAGTTATCTGTTTTATTGAAAGGTTTGGTTATAATCACATCATTAATTATCTTCAAGTCAAGGTCCAAATAATTACAATGGTATTCATTGAAGTGAGTCTTTTCTAGACTCATTGTATTTTTGTATATATTTTGTAGCCTATCTAGAATGTAGTTTTCGCTACGGTTGTGAATAAGAAGGAGATCACCCATATATCTATAAGGATAAAACGTTCTATGGGAAGAAATTTTCTCCACTGAAAATTCATGTTCAAAGATTGAAAGCGTTAAATCGGCAAGTAAGGGACTGAAGTCACCACCTTGTGGAACTCCATTGATTTGTTTATATATGATTTGTCCAAAGGTGCAAAATCTGTTTTTGAGCAAATAATCAGTAAAATATACAAGATCTGTAGCGGTATAGTACCTGTGCTTATTAGATTTAACTACATTAGTGTAGTATATAGTTTTATAACCATTAAAAGCAATGTACTTTCTACCTGCATTCTTGGAGCAAATTTGTAGCAATTTTTTTAATATTTTTAATAATAACATCATGGGGTAAATTTGTAAACATGTTAGTGAAATCAGCAGAGAATAGTTTTTTTCTCTTTCATCTCTATGTCTGTGAGTTTATTGCTTATATTCATGTCATTAACTGACCAATAATCAACGAAATTTTTATTTCTGCTTTTAATAGATTTGTTACATTTTTTGAAATGATCTTTTATGTGGGTGAAAATATTTTTTAGTTCTACTGATACTGGTTTGTTTATTCCATTACAATCTCCAGTGATGAATCTAAATTTAACTGGATTTTTATGGAGCTTCGGTACACAATAAATATGTGGAATATTAGCATCAGGAATCATCTCAATTTTCATATTGTTATAAAGTGTTCTGTATCTATTAAATATATCATCAATAGTTTCCCTATCAAATTTTTCATATGTATTGTTACTATCTCTTATATTGAAGTTATTATTTTGATAGCTAATACCCATTTCTGTGCATATTGTCTGCAGATAGTATTTTTTACAAGTAAAACTATAATTATTGTTTGCTCTATCAAGAGGACATATGATAAAATTGTTCTTGAGTTCATCCAATTCAAATCTATTATATTCATATAAGTATTCATCATTTAAGTTAATGTAATAAAGAAAAGGTTTGAACTTATTTTTGATGTTTGTCTTGAGCCAACTATTCATATCAACAAGGATATTATCATCAGTAATTCGATATTTGACTGAAACTGTCCTCACAAATATATCCACTACATTATCAATCCATATAAGAATATCTCTTCTAGTAGTTTTATTATTTTGGATATATTTGGTACCGAAACTCAGGATCCTTCTAAGACTTTCATCAGACACCATAGTAAGGTCTCCAGTTATAACATGTCCGTGTTTCTTATCTACATATTTCTTATATCTTGATATATTACATATGCAATCTTGTTGAAGTTGTCTGTGCAAGCCCTGGAAGGCAGGTATGTGACATTAGTGTTATTTTTAATTAGATCACATATATAAATATTATTCAAGATTCTATTGATATTGACACAATCTATAATTTTATGAATATATTCAATATTAATGTTCAGATGAGGTTTATTTTGAACATCTTTATTATTTTTGGCGTTGATCTTGAAGTGAAATTTACAAAGAATGCTAATTAGGATGTGTCTATTCTTATCGTGAATTTTAGCCAAAAAATTATTGTCATAACATAAGTTACAAAGTTGTATCAAATTAGTTTTTTTCAATGTATGTAAATACTTATATATGTCAATAACACTAGGGCAATTATTTACGTAATGAATAAGCTCATGTACTCTATTCGATGTTTATTATGTTTATTCTTTTTACGACCATTTCTGATTCTTTCTTTTTTAATTTTTAGAGCAAAGTAAGGGTGGCTATCCTTATGTCTCAAAGGATTACCAATATCGGAGATGTTCCCATATCCTTTTACGTTATCATTTAAGCAAAAAGGAGAGGCAGAGTTGAGTAACTTAATCCGAAATAATTCTTTTTCGGCCAATACATTTTTATCATTATTGTCTACACATGAGTCTAAAATGCTCACAGTGATATGAGCGTTTTCACATAAACCATTACCATCAAATTGATCATATAAATAATTTCTAATGTCTTGTTTTTTGATATGATATAAATGTTCCCTGACTCTGAATTTAAGTTTTCTTGATGTAATACCTACATATTGCGTATTACAATTGTTGCAAGTTAGACAGTAAACAACGTTTTCTTCAATACAATTATCATTCACAGAGCTATATGTATTAATTCTCAATTTGGAATGTTTCGAATATATATGTGGATTTTATCGATAATATTACATATGTTACAGTTAGGACCACAGTTATTCGCTATGTTGTAATTACCAAAATTTAGTCCTGTGTTAACACTGTTTTCCTTGCTTTCAATAAAGACAATATGTTTTTAATAATTAGAGGAAGCAACATAAAAATGCAACCAAACGTTTGCAGAAAATTTACTCGGTGCTGCACTTCTTTTTCAGACCTCGCAATTGAGTGTAAAATCTACTTAAAGGCTCTCTTCGTTTGAAAGAGTTTCCAAAAATGTAGCGAAGTGGTGGAGGCTTGCGTTCACGTGTTCCACAATAATAGATGTACTGGCGTCAATTATTACCTTTATGTGACATTTTCTGGCTTACGCCCCTGCGGTGTGACATCTCAATTCTGTTTCAGCCGTCTGAGGCTTACAAGCAGCATCAGGTAAACTCTGGTACCGCCAAAGTAACCTGTTGATTTCGATTATCGCAGCGCGGAGCGGTGGCTTTTTCGTCAGAACCTCCTTATCACTAGTTATATTTCACCGAGGCCCACCGCTCCGCTGCTGGTATTGATCGAAATCAACAGGTCACTACGGCGGTACCAGAGTTTAGCTGGCGAGAATGTTGTGTACTCATGAATGAAAATTTGCAGCCCATCAGACACGGTGGAGCATCGTCATTTGAGGGAACCCGAAATTCCTGTGCAGATCGTTAGGTAAATCTCCTATTAATCCTGGTTGGTGAACCAAATAGGAAGTACTCCTTCATAACAAGTGTTTGAGCGAGGTTCATTGCATATCTTCCTGCGTCATAATTACAAGGGTCAATTTGTGAGCTCCGCAGACAACAGCAGATCATTCCTTGTGCGTCCCGAAGTGTTGTTGCTGGTTACATATGTTCTTTCAATAATCCGTAGATACCTTGTATCCTACCGGTCATAACGGAAGCCCCACCACAACAGTTTCAAGAAAGAGAAATAAGACGTTTAATAAAGAATGTTCAAAGACTCATCGAGAGGCCAGGTTGCTCCGTCTGGGAAACTAATGAAGTTAAGCGTTCCCATGACACATGCAAGGTGCCACGTGCGAACTTATTCTGAACTACCACAATAGTTAATGAACGATTGACAGGAGATGCAGTTCTCAGTAAAAATACTATCTATTTTATTCCGTTTCCTGTGTGATCATCTGTTAGAGGTGAGATCGGGAGGTTTTCGTCGACGACTTACTTCAACGGATCAAGTTTCATGTTAACAGCGAACTGCCTAATCACACATGTAGACTCTTCTCGCTTCGTAATGAGCTCCACAAGCAACTGTTCCTGTCTTCATTGTGCAATTACGAGTGGAAATTCTTTGGCAAAATTAAATGCCTTTCTAGGTGTAGTGTAGGCTATGACAGTGGATGTTATTGCAGCCCCGGTGGCTCGCTTCAAGCCTTCCTTCTCATGGCCCAGGAAACACGCAAGGTTTTGTTGTGCTCTGTATGGTTGTATAGTTGTGTCATCTCGTGGTCTGGCGGAGTAATCTCAATCCATTTCTGCACGTTCAAAAAATCTGTAGATAGTTTTTTAAGACAGGACACCTTGTCATAGTCAAAGTGAGCTGTGTCGAAGACAGTCTTCACCCTCCCTTGGCTGTAGCCCTGGGGAGCGGGGCCTCTCTGTACCTTGCCGTGCTCTGTTGGATCTGTATTCTACGCACTTTCCAGAATGAAGGGCGAGTATGTCGCTTTCTTCGTTCTACTGGGATTGATTCTGATCTGGATCCCCATCTAATAGATCCAGTATGCCAATCCTCGCGGTCTGACGACTGTCGCAAAGCTTGCTGCAGGAAAGTTTGCAGTAATAGAGAGTACTGTCTTCCTAGTGTTGTCTCTCACACCATTGTCTCAATCGAAGAATTGGATGATTTAGGTCCTGCAACATGAACGCGTTGCAATCTCGATCCGAAACGCAGGACCGCATTCTCATCCCGAAACATTCCGCACAGTTTTGCAACCTGCTCGCTAACCGAAGCAATTTCCTTATTCGCCAACGTGTTAGTTCTCTGAGTGATCACAATATGTTGACAGAAAAATAATCCAGAATTGCAAGATTTTTCTTGGTTTCTGATTGCCGAGTCATCAACTCAGAACGTGGTTGTTGAAACTCCTCACAGGCTTTGCATGAATCCTTAGAAGCCCTTCGGTTTCCTGCTTTCTTGAGAGCAGGCTCTACTTCATGGGCCCATTTCACCACTTTCTTGTCCGTAGTAAGTTGAAAAAAGGTATGGCGCGAAGATACACGCCATTGAATCGAACAGTAAAATCGACATATAAAAAATTGACATGAATTACGTCTTTCCCAAACCATCTTATAACTGAGGTAGCAGGCCGAAAGTTGTGAAACGGACGCTAGATTCGTCTTCAGCGCCCTGAATTACACCCCTAGTCAAGATTTCAGCCAAATCCGAGATACTGACGAGATCGGAAAACCGCTCGCTGGACTTACACGCCAGGGGAGGTCGAAAAAATATTTTTTTTCTGGATTAGGCTGTTGCAGTGTTTATTTTGAAGGGGACCATCAAAAAAAGCTGTCGGCCGAGTCCCCGGTCGATCCGACCATTTTAAGCCGATTACGACCGGTGTGACGGCTGTGGATGTGACGGTGTGATTTGAGCCTTAAAAACAGGCCTCATCACACCGTGTGATTTTTGCCATGAAGGCCTCTAGATCAGTTTTCGAAGCTTTATCAGATGACTTGTTTTGATCTATAACGTTCGTTTTTGCTGAAAGTGGTTTGGAAGCATTGTTCGGAAGAGACTCTCGAATTGGTTCGCACAAGGGTCTAAAGTTACAACCTCGGTGGGAGGGGGCCGCACCGGATCCAAAGCTGGAGGAGGGGGGGGGGCGCACCTCTCACTGGCCGATCACACCGCTACGCCTTACCCTGAGATGGACGTTGAAAGGCACTACACTGTTTGGCCCACACCTGCTGCAGGTGTATTCCTGCTGGGAGGCCACATTTTTGCAAGGTGAGAGTCAGGAGAATACGATATTCGAGTCGAGCGTGGTTGATTTACCCCATATACAAACTTTAACGACATCAGAGGAACGCCGAAGACCGCTATACTGCACGGGCTCACACTTTTCTCAAGTGTGGTCCAACCGGAAGTCGGCAATTTTGAAAACGAGGAGCCACGAGAGTAGGATATTTGAGTCCAGCGTGGTCGATTTACCCTTCGTACAATCTTTTACCGTCTCAGAGAAACGCCGAAGACCGCTACATAGAAAGCGGAATAAGGTGAAAAAACGTCAAGCCACAAACCTGAAGTAGGGTTTTAAAACAGCTGTAACTTGAGTTCCAAATGAGCTACCCGGGGTTTGAGCAAAACTAGGTTTGTCACCATACAGAATGAAACCTTACCTGCTCTCAGAGGACGCCTTACAAAAAAGTTTGCTAGGTGTGGACTTTTGATGTTTCGAGCATAAAGGTCCACACCTAGCCAGCGGATTTAGGTATGGACTTTTGTGCTCAAAACATCAAAAGTCCACACTTAGTAAATTTTTCTGAAAGGCAACTTCTGGGGTCAGTTAAGGTCTCATTCTGTCGGGTTGCAAACTTAGTTTTTTGGTTTTGCTCAAACCCTGGGTAGTCCAATTGAAACTTGAGTTACGGCTGTTTTAAAACCCTACCTCAGGTTTGTGGACCGACGTTTTTGCACCTTGTTCCGCTATCTATGTATCGGTCTTCGGCGTTTCTCTGAGACGGTAAAAGATTGTACGAAGGGTAAATCGACCACGCTGGATTCAAATATCATACTCTCGTGACACCTAAATTTCAAAAATGCCCCTTTTCGGGGGAACCACACCTGAGAAAGGTGTGAGCCCGTATATTGTAGCGGTGTTCAGCATCCATGTTGGACGGTGAAAATGAGTATACCTGATAAATCGACTACGCTGGGCTCAAATATCCTACTCTCGTGGCTCCTCGTTTTCAACATTGCCGACTTCCGGCGGGACCACATTTATATTTGAATTGACCTGTTCTTCTCTGAAAACATAATTATTTCTTTAATAATACATCTCATCGTCTTCGCATTTGCCAATCACTTCATCGCAACCACTCTTCTCTTCCGCCCCATTCCTCAGCTTCCCATCACAGTTTATTTATTAAACAATTCAATACACAGCTATCCTGGATACACGCCCAGAACCTATGTGCCTTATATTCAACCGTAGGAGAACCTTTACTATAATTTTAACCTTTACGAAAACCTAATTACAACAAGGTTTCATGTTAAATGGACGGTATTATAGAATTCTTCGCAAAAATTATTATTAAACAGTGTACTTTCCCCCGGACAGAATGTTCACCTGGTCTCCCGGTGGAGCTCAGACCCCCCTCCCTTCACCCTTGCGCAGCTCAGACCCCCGGTGCGGATATCCACACCCCGCGCCGAACCCTGAATGGAAGTCCTAACTCAAAAAAGGCTAATTCCCAAAAAAAAGCAGGAAATAGAAGGAAAGAGAAAAAAATTCCACTTACCATACAAAGGGCTGAAACCTTGTCTGGTAAAACCATAAAGATTCAAGTGGCGCCATATGGCAGAAATGGCACAGACAGATAAGAAATGGTTCGTGAGAAGGTTTACTGTCACTAAGGAACCACTGGCAGCAAGATGCTGTTAATAGAGACAAAGATAACATGTTTTTTTTTTAAACTGAAAATCGTAATCAGCGTGAAAGTTTTGCAAATATAATGAGTTGATCCAAAAGTTGTGCACCAGGTGTGGGGCAGGATATTCCAATTTGTCCGCATGTGATATTTCGATCGAATGTGGTATCCTATTCTATCCTAAACCCTTCCTCTATCTTTTATCGAATACCCACTATTAAAAAACTCGACCTGCTACGAGTTTGTAATCAAAGAGTAGTTCCTGGATCAATGCCCAACCGTTCTATTCTTTCTAGCCAACAGAACCATTTGAGTTCACAGAATATTTGAATCCTGTGAAGATAAGAATATATCCCCAAAACAGGATCAGGGAAGTCCTTCAACGATGCGAATTTTGAATTTCTCGGAAATTTCTCAGAAATTATTATTGTTATTACATTTTCATTATGCAACGACTTCTGGCCAGTCAACTACATAGAGAAGTAGAATGAACAGCTTCTTGTTTATCGACATTCATTTTATCGATTATCACTTTCCTTTGTTTTTTTGATTTGTGAAAAAACGGGGGATATCCAACAGGAAAATAGTTAGATGAGACATTGTTCATTCCCTTACCGCTTGTCGGATAACTAAGATATGATAGAAATCGTCATTCTTGAGAAAAAAAAACTGAAAAATACGAAAGTCGCCCCGTTGAAAATATTCCATGAGTCTGCGCTGTTACTAAAACCAAGTCTTAACAAGGTTCGAATGTTCTATGAACTAAAACAGTCTCATGGCTGAAAAGGAAAGAACGAGGGACATTTGCATAATTTTGGAACCCAAAACGCAAATGTGAAATCTGGAGCAATTATAAAACTAGCCGTATTACTTTTTTTGTCTTTCTAATCTAGTATCATTTCACTGGAATCTCACTGCGAAAAGGTCAATAAAGTTCGTTTCGACCCTTACTTCAGACGAACTTTATTGGTACAGTCTTTCCGGGTCTCTTCAGTGAAGAAGAAGACAGTTTCATCCGTTTGAAACTTTTGGCTAATATTGTTGCATTAAAATATGTAATGTATTAGCAAAAGTAGTCAGGTGAATTTTTTTCTGAAGGGCCCAAGAGAAAAGTCGTAAAAAGGAAAATTCTCTAAAGGATCAGTAATTAAAACAGGAAGAATATTATTCATAACTTACATGCTTGCGACTTTGTCGCTCTCGCAGGTAAACCACGAGATGAGAAAGCGGTCGACCATATTGTGTAGAAGATAATGGAAAATGAACTTGCCTTCGGTTTGATTCCGTAATCATTTTCATGATGATGATTGTGTGCTATTATCAAATAGTTGTCTTATCATTTTGTGAAGCTGCTTCAAACTTGTATTTAACCCGTATTTGAGTACTATGAAAGAATTTTTATTTATACATCTTAATATACTACTAGCGAGACCTAGCGAAGTTTTCGCTCAAAAAAATTTTCACGTCCGCTAGCTTCCTGAGGCAGATTATTCTGACAAAACGGTGTTTACTTCCTTCCGTATATCCGAAAGTTGCTGTCCGTATGGACTCTCCTGAGCAGAACTGGCTGCCGGACATTTATAGCAGGGCGCAGGGTATAAAAAACGTGGCATAAAAAAGCAAAACATAAGAAGCCAGCGGTAGATCGTCGGTTGTTACCGGCATCTTATTTACGATCCCTTCCGTCTGTAATGTACCCAACCTATTATTCTCGCTTTACCATCCCTGTCATGTTAAGAAAAAAGCACTCGCATTTTAGATGTGGTTTCCCTTGTTGACCAACACCATGCCTTTGTTCTCAATAAATGAAATATGTCCGTTGATGTTTATGTTTTTGCGAAGCAGATTTTGATAAGCTCAGACTTTTAACATATATTAAATTGGTTTATGGAAGTTAGTGAATCAAAATGACTAAGTGGTTGTAATGTGTGACGAACAGAGAAGATGCGGAAGTGGAGCTGCTGCTTCTTTCGTCAGAATGGCGAGGAAGTGTCTCCAGGGTTTCGCGTACTCCTCAAAACGCGCTGCACGCTTCTCAAGATACTTGATTTCATATCTGTTTTCTTCGCTACACAAAGGCTAAGATTTCACATGAAAAAATTCACAAAAACTCGCTGTTTCAGTTCTCCTCTCTTAAAGACGTCCTGCACACTTCCACTGCGGCCCTGCGAACTTTCTATGACGTCCTGCACATTCCCATCTGGGCCCCTAACACATTTCACGACGTCCTGTACACCCCTACTGTGGTATTGCACCCATTCCATGCCGTCCTGTACATTCTTACTGGGAATCTCCGCACTTTAAATGATGTCCTGCACACTTCCGTTGGGGTCCTGCACACTCCCACTGGGGTCCTGCACACTTCCTCCGACGTTCTGCACACTCCCACTGGGGTCCTGCTCACTTTATATGACGTTCTGCGCACTCCCATTCGGGTTTTGCGCACTCCCACAGGGATCCTGCACACTTTCTATGACGTTCTGCACACTCCCACTGAGGTCCTGCACACTTCCTCCGACGTTCTGCACACTCCCACTGGGTCCTGCACACTTCCACTGGGGTCCTGCACGCTCCTACTGGAGTCCTGCACACTTCCTCCGACGTTCTGCACACTCCCACTGGGGTCCTGCACACTTTATATGACGTTCTGCACACTCTCTCTCGGGTTCGCACACTCCCACTGGGGTCCTGCACACTTTCTATGACGTCCTGCACACTCCCATTTGGGTCCTGCACACCCCCACTTGGGTCCTGCACACTTTCTACGACGTCTGCACACTCCCACTAGGGTGCTGCACACTCCCACTGGGGTCCTGCACACTCCCACTGGGGTCCTGCACACTTTCTATGACGTCCTGCTCACTCCCACTAAGGTCCTGCACACTTTCTATGACGTCCTGCTCACTTCCACTGGGGTCCTGCACACCTTCTATGACGTCCTGCTCTCTCCCACTGGGGTCCTGCACACTTTCTATGACGTCCGGCTCACTCCCACTGGGGTCCTGCACACTTTATATGACGTCCTGCTCACTCCCACTGGGGTCCTGCACACTTTGTACGACGTCCTGCACACTCCCACTGGGGTCCTGCACACTTTCTTTGACGTCCTGCACACTCCCACTGGGGTCCTGCGCACTCCCACTGAGGTCCTGCACACTATCGATAACGTCCTGCACACTCCTCAAACCCTGGCGGTTCTGAACGGCGTCCCATCCACCACTATTAAATACGTCTTGCCTTGATTAGAACTTAGCCTTTTTAGCGCTAGACGACTCATAGAAGTTTTCATGACCCAAGGCCAAAGGTGCGCCCCACGAACAAACTCGCTTGCCCCGAGGCGCGCAAGAGGTGGTTCAGGCTGATTTTTTGGTAATCGATGAGTGTCCCACCCATGCAAATGTTGGTACCATTTCATCCCTGTTTTGATCGGCCATTCCGGAGATCCACGGGAAAACACAATTACACACACACACACACACACACACACACACACACACACACACACACACACACACACACACACACACACACACACACACACACACATACACACACACACACACACATACATACATACATACATACATACAAACATCGGGACATAACTGCTTTAAGTATAAGGATTATGTATAACGTTTTCAGAATAGGCGTTTGTACATAACAAACTTTTCAAGTACTTCACACAATCAATGAAATCGTTAAATCAACTAGAAGTCCTAGCTATTCTTAGCACCTCTGTATATATATATACAACAGACGATTTGATACGAATTAAAATGTTCGAATGAAAATGAGGAAAACGTATCACACTGAATTCAAAGTTATCTGTTTTATTGAAAGGTTTGGTTATAATCACATCATTTATCTCTCTTTCGAGTATCGATAAATGCTAATAGATGGAGAAAGAAAGAGGCAAGCTTTCGAATGGCATACTACACTTGATCGGATAGATGGTAACATACAGACAAAGAAAAGTCTCCAACTTACATTTTGTGTAAAACTTTCGAACCAACCTAATGCAAAGTAAAAGATTGTATATGAGCATACCCCAACAATAAATTACGCAACCTTAATAGGTCCAGTTGGAAAAAAAAGTTCAACCCAACAAATATATAAAGCTTTTCGGTGGTAGTGAGTTATGGGTACGTCGGTGTTACTTGCTAATCCGCGCCCCAAAATTTACAATTTTATGTCGTCAGAAAAAAGAAGCGGCTTTAAAGATGGCAACAAATCTGTCGCAGTGAAAGCGCTGAAGAAATCGTGGTCATTCAATGTTGCGCGTAATTCGTCTTCGAAAACGGGGCTCGCCACAAAAGTGTTTCTAAGTGTAAAAGTACAAGTTTTTGTGTTCTCTGAGGAAAGGTCTGTCAAACGAACTGATAAAATCTCAGAACAACTGTTGAAAAGTATAGAATCAGTACGAATCACCTCATCCAGATTTACGCCCGTTTTCGGATTCGTTCTTCTTGGCCCCTGAAGAACTTTCGCAAATGTCGTTTTGCTACAATTAAAATTTCTTACCAGGAAACCATAAGCTATTTTCGTTTTGAGCACTTCCTTATATATCAAAAACGTTGGAACTCGTTCCTTCGATGCCGCAGTTTTCTCCAGCAATAACAAAAAAGTTATCGCATTGCAGATAATATCGTGTCAGTTCATGGGGCTGGTTGAATACGCTGCCGGACTCCACCGCTGCGATCGTTTCCAGATAAGGAGCGCAAAACGCCTGATCGCAAAATAAAACCAGACAATAGTTTCACGAGATGAAAGACTTAAATGAAATTGGTTCAAATACAGTTTAGTAGCAGTGACTTTTTCGCTTCTTCGACTGGTATCCGGACCAGGGGTGTGCGGAATTTTCTGTTTTCTGCCATTTTTACCCGTTTTCTGAAAAATTGGCCAAAACCAAAAAAAAATCAATAACCAATATTTTTCCAATGATAGGTCGCAGTGACTTACAAGAGATATAGTCTACAGCAATGGAAGTAGGACCTGGTGAGGTTGCGGACTCGTCCTAGCATACGGTAGTTTGTTAGTGGTATCACTCATTTTTCCAAAGCAGATGTGATAGGTTGGTGAGTCGGTGTTTTCACCGAAATGACTACATCTGAGGAAGCAATGAAAACAGGTAAAAATGTGAGAGTGGAAACAAAAACTCACCGACCAATCTCAGTTATTTTGAAAAAATGAGTGATAACACAATCAGACTACAGTATGCTAGGAAGAGTCCGCAACCTCACCAGGTCATACTTCCATTTCTGTAGACTATACCACGTTTGTGACGGGAAGCCTATGGGTACTTCCACAGTCACAAGCCACGGAGGATAAAATGTGTTCCAACACGACGTGCTGGTTGACGGTCATGATGTAGAACCGTTTTTAAGATTCTTTCTACCGATATGTTAGAATGAACTCGTAGCGGAAGGCATTGTTAGCAAGTTTGATGCCGAGTCAGCCAAAGATCTCCGAAAATGGGCAGAAAACAGAAAACTGAAAATTTTCAACAATTGATAAAGCGTGTTCAGCGTACACTGAACGAATTTTTTCAAAGCATTGAACTTTTTTTATATATTTTTTTAAAGATCTATGCTTCTTTTATTGAATTTAAAAACCTTACAGTTGGCCAGAGCAAAAAGTATAGACGCACGTCTAAGAATTGCAGATTATGAGTGAGATGAGTTGACAAATGTTCATGGAACCTTCCTTTTCCCAGGCAATAGCTCGATTACTCTATCAGAAGCTCAATACAGATGTCTGTGCAAGAAGTACGGATTGAAGTCGGAGCTAGCTTTCCATTCCTGAGTGTACATATTCTGACACCGATTGTGAGATAACTGCTGGTTTGAACTTTGAACTACTCCTCAGAGCTGGAAGTCACGCCCGTACCGCGCGCCTGTGCCGTTAGAGTATAAATACGCGCCGTTCGCTCCACCGTTGAGAGCCTCTCGTACCTCTGTGGCAGAATTATCATATGCCTCATAGGCTCGCCATCAATTTCTTGGCGCTTCATCTTAACTGAATTCTGTGCCATCTGCCTTGCAGTTAATTAAAACACGTATTTAGAGTTTTGCGTGCATGGCACAGTTGGGCCAACATTATCCCGCTCCACAAAAGCGGGTTCGCTGGGGAGCGGGTATTACTTATTATTGTTAGTATAGAGTCAAATTGCAGTTTTCCTTTCACTTGATAGCTTTGCGTTACATCTGAGGGATTCGTCAGCGATAAACCTCTGGGTAAGGGTATCCACTATAAAATAAAGATAAGTAATCGGCTTCCTGAATCCTTATTGCGATGAGCAGCGCATTCGACATCGCATTCGTAGAGGCTTGACTCTGAGAGAAATTGCAGCTGCGGCTCTGCGATAGTGCCGCTTTGGCGCGTACAGGCACCGAAGCGGCACTATCGCGGAGCCGCGGCGGCACTACCGCGAAGCCGTAGCGGGGGCCCGACAGTACCGCTTCGGCTCCGCGATAACGTCGCAGCGGCTTCGGGAGTGATGTGAAGTTATTTAAGAATTATAAGACAACTAAAGGGGGTGTAATTGTAAGAACAAAAATTCGCACCTGCGGTCGTTACGTCCTTTGTCTGATAAGGACAGAGGTTACCGCCGCTGTTGCGCACAAGGAAACACGGAATGTACCTCAAACTTGGGTATATTGAGCCGGGGACAATTTCGTTTCACCACACAGGACAGTGCATCGTACTCCACGCGGGTTTGCTGCTGCATCCTCGCGGAGCCCGCGCGGTCCTAACGCGTAGCTGCTGCGGTACTATCGCGGCGATGTCGAGGCTCAAGGCACGACAGCAGAATCGTCTGATCACGGAGCAGCTGCGGCACTATCGCGGAACAATCGCGGCGCAGTCGAGAATCGCGGTACTTTACCGGCACTGACTCAGCACATTTTTTCAAAGGAATGGGTTTCGTGCTTATTTAGTGGGTTGCGGGGGCCAGCCGACTTTCAATGAGTGCCTTCATCTCCCCCACATGAACTTGTTACCAATTGACGGATCCCGGAGGGTTGGCTGGTTTGGTTCACCACGGCGAGGATCGAACCCGACCGTGTACAGTGAACAGCACCGTTTCCTCCTACCACGCCACACGTGCCCTAATGTATAACCACTACAGCTAGATAAAAGTGTCTCGCGTTGTACAACTGCAGAGAGCCTGGGTGAGGTACACCCTCACCCTATCGGCTTATCTTCGAAAAACCCAAAAAAAAACAGTCCTGCTGCAAATCGCGGTACACGTTTTTTTCTGTTTTCTGCCCAATTCTGCCTATTTTTACAGAAAACAGAAAACAGAAAAAAATGGCTAAAAATGGGCAGAAAACAGAAAATTCCGCACATCCCTGTGTGGGACCCAAATGAGAGTGCGTCGGACGTCGTAAAAAGTGTGCGGTACCCAAATGTGTGTGCGCACAACGCCGTAGAAAGTGTGTGGGACCCAAATGAGAGTGCGTCGGACGTCGTAAAAAGTGAGCGGGACCCAAATGGGTGTGGGCAGAACGACGTAGAAAGTGTGTGGGACCCAAATGAGAGTGCGTCGGACGTCCTAAAAAGTGTGCGGGACCCAAATGTGTGTGCGCAGAACGCGGTAGAAAGTGTGTGGGTCCCCAAAGGAGAGTGCGTCGGACGTCGTAAAAAGTGTGCGGGACCCAAATGTGTGTGCACAGAACGCCGTAGAAAGTGTGCGGGACCCAAATACGAGCAGGCCCATGCCAATCATTTTTTCTGCAGGGCTACCGTAACCATTCTTGAACAAAACATGATAACGAACGATAACACACGCTCATAACATGCGGGGTATAAAAGGGCAGAGGAGCTGCATGCATTCATTCACACACCGCTCTTTTCGAGAAGCCGCTGGGAAGTGGCTGAGGAGGTCGAATATGTGCAAACATGATTGTTGGCTATTACGATGTGCTCATATCCAAGCTGACACTTGGAAAATTTTTAAAGGAGGGTTACGGTAGCCCTGCGGAAAAAATGATCGGCATGAGCGTGCTTGTGACCCGAATGGGTGTGAGCAAACCGCCGTAGAATGTGTGCAGGACATTGATGGGAGTGTGCAGGACGTCATGAAAGGGGGGGGGGCAGGGCATCAGTGGGTTTACTTTGAAATAACACCACCAGACATAAATCATGTTAGAAAGGAAACCTTTAGGAGAAATAAATGAAATTCCTGAAAGTTTAGGTTACTGGCAGAACTAAAGATTTGGCATGACCATTTTTTCGAGAAATTAAAAATATACTTAGGTAAAAGGGGAAGGTCAAGAAAAATGGAAAATTTTTTGAAATATTCCTGAGAACGATTTGGCGTAGAATGATTTGATTAAATGTAGTGAAATAGTTGAAAGTACGATTTGGCAGTCGAGTTTAAACCAAGTATTGATAAGAGTTCCGCAAAACGAGAGATCGCATTGTATGAGCTTATCCGTAGAAAATATTTAAGCAAAATCACGCGTGATAAGGCAAGCAGTGAAGGCCCGTTCGGGAGCTGAAATGCCGCGGTCTTCACGGCAGGTTCCGGGCAGAATTTCGATTCTGAGATTTTCCGCGGAATCTGGGCTCATGGTACAGGTAGTCCGAAGGAACATGCGAAAACTGCGTTAAAACCGGTCTTCTTCAAGTTATTAAAGCCACTTCTGTGAGCCGATGATCCAGAAAAGTCAGAAAAGTGTGGCCATCGTCCATATTTTAGCCGTTGTCCACGCATTCTTCAGAAGTGCTGTTTAATTATCGGTCATTCCAGCCATGATTATCATGCGGTGAATACCGTAACCCCTAATTTTGAGGCTGTTTTCTCCAGAAATACGGACTTAGAGTTTGTGAAAACTTTCGACGGTGTCCAGCTAGACCAGCCCAATCTATCTAACCCGAATTTCGGTGGTGTCAAAATCTGACCGGACCTTCCCTTTAAGTGAAGTAAAATCAAGTGTTTGTTTCATATCACGCGTGATTTTGCTTTGATATGTTCTACGGATAACAAAGCGATCTCTCGTTTTGCACAACTCTTATCAATAGTTGGTTCAAACTCGACTGCCAAATCATACTTTCAACTATTTCACAACATTTCCCAAAAATCAAATCATTCTACGCCAAATCGTTCTCAGGAATATTTCAAAAATTTTTCCCTTTTTCTTTACCTTCCCCTTTTACCTAAGTATATTTCTAATTTCTCGAAAAAATGGCATGCCAAATCTTTACTTTTTCCAGGAACCCAAACTTTCAGGAATATCACATTCGAGTTTGAATCAAAAATGGGGTTGTTTGGTCGTAAGCTATTAAATAGTGAAGAAACAGCGGAGAAAAGCGCTCAGAATAAGATAAAATAGAGGTTTCTAACGTAGAGTTCGCGCAATCATTTTAGTCTGATTAGTGGACGGGGCTGCGATGGTAGATCACCCCGGGCGAATCGAAACCCCATTCTCCAGTGAGACCGCCAACCCCGCACGGCCAGCCGCCTGGTCCATGCGTCAGACTAAAATGACAACGGAAACCATACGTGCAGGTTCAGGGCGCGGATCAGCTTACCCGCCCTGTTAGTTTCCGCGAGCGCGCGCTAATGTCGAAATGTGCACGAATCGATCACGCTGGACGTGGCGAAGTTGCTTCGCGATTTGTCATCGAAAACGTCCGCAGCGCCACTAGCTCGTCATAACTTGGGGGGGGGGCTAAGCAGCCGTACTGGGCTAACGAAATCTTCACTTCCCGGCCGTTCTTATCGATTTCTGGCCCGTTTTCGCTGCTTTTTTCGACCCTATCCCCTCCAGCATCTGCCAGCGTAATGTTTCACACAGAAAACTCAAACACGAGATTTTCGTGAGCACTGCCTTTAACGTTTTTCAGTCACTCCCCTTGATTTTTTTGGATTTGAAAAATCGGCTCACGTACACATAACGAAAATCCTGAGAAACCCACGTCAGAATTTTGCTCACCCAGGGATTCCAACCCCTAGGGGGAACGGATATCGCTTCGCACCCAGGGAGTTGTAGGGAGTTATAAAAACCTCGTAGTGGGCAAAATCTTGCCTTGAGCGCGAATTTTTTCTTCGACCCTCCATCCTAATAGGTGCTATTGCTCCGGAAAATCACTTAATATCCTGTTGAGAAGGGTATTCAATGGGACAGCGATTGCTAGGGTTTAAGTTTAAACACAAACGCGTTTAAAGAAATTCTTAGTTTGTCATACAGTGTACAAAATCAGAATGAGGCTGCACATTGCAGCGCATATTATATAGCGATCCTGAAATCACTTTCCCAACGTTTTGGCGTTTGGCGAACCAATCATCACATTGTTGGATAGCCCTTCTCTCCCGGATTTCAAATAATTTTTCAGATCTGAAAAAAATTGGTGTTGAAAGGAAGTAATAAAGGGAGCGCTGGAGGCGCGAAAACACGTCCCCGCGCGTCTTCCAGCCAAATCATTCCCGCGGTAATGCGCTAAAATACAGTTTGCCGCAATGTTAAAAGGACATGGTGCGGTTGCGGTCACACACTAAAACTACGGTGGAAGACGCCAGATTTCATTATCGATCGACAGCACACTTACAAGGGAAGTATAAAAAGCGTAGGTTGGATCTGCCAAAACGACTAGTATGGTTAGTATTTCTTCTGGCTCAATAGTAAAAATGCGCAGTATCCCGCCGCGAGCCGCAGGTTCAAAAAAGTTATGAGCATTTTTTAAGCCTGGAGAAAAGGCAAGGCATTCCATCAGGCATTTTTTTTGGAGTTTCGAAAAATTTTCTCGGATTTAGCTCACAAGTTGTATGTAGGGGTAATATAGGGTGGTGAACACGAATCTGGAGCCCATTTGTCGAAATTTTGAGGTTTACTGTAGGTAACATGTAATTTAGGGGTCAAAACCCACCTCAGTATTTTGAAAATCGACAAACGGACGTTAAATTCGTATTCTCCACCCCGAATAACCCCCGTATGCAAATTTTGAGTAAAATCTGAGATTTTGACCAAACTACCGTATACCCACCGTAATCCACCGTAATCTGCAAAAAATCGATAAACGGACTCCAGATTCGTGTTTAGCACTCCAAATAACCCTCAGCAAATGATTTTGAGACATATCTATCGTAGAAAACCGGAAATCTCGAAAGTGGCGTTTTTCCCTCGAAATTTTCCCCGGTTGGGAAGCTTCAAACGAAATGAGCCGAAAACTCTTGAAAATCGACTAATAAATCACAGAATCGTGATCAGCGCCCCAAAAAACTCCCCTGGGAGAATTTTAAGTCAAATCTGGAACATTTTTCTAAAACGCTTCCAGAGCCCTCAATTAGTAGAAATGAGCGCCCAACCAAAAATCCGTACAAGTCCAAAACGCTGTCAGTCTGGACAAAGTACGGAAAATGTTCGTTCACCCAAAATTTGCTCACGGTGGTAGTTTTGGGTGCTGAACACATTTATGAGGTCCGTTTCCGGATTTTCCGAAGAATAACGCGCTTTTTGGAAGGTACAAAAAGCACAAAAAATGAGCTTTTTAAGCTTGTAACTTCTTGGAACCTGCTGCTCGCGGCGGGATACTGCGCAGTTTTACTATTGAGCCACAAGAGATACTGATGACACTAGTCGTTTTGGCAGATCAGACCTACGCTTTGTATACTTCCCTTGTTAGTAGTGAGTTGAACTCCCTTGCAGTTCAATATGTGAAGAAATTCGATCTTGTGTTTGATTTTGCGACTGAGACAATATTAGCGATTGTTTCGACGTGATCGACGGGTGGGTTGGAAACCGTGTGAAAGAATGTGGTTTTGGGTTAGGGGCTCTCTACACACCGAGGGAGGAGTTGTCGCGCCTTTTGCGGCCCTAATTCCATTTGGTACCACTTCGCTTGCATTGAGTAGGGTTAAGTGTTGAACTGCAAAAGCGGGGCAACTCCTCCCTCTGCGTGTAGAGAGCCCCTATCCCCGGGGGTTTTCCTCCCTTTAGGAAGGGAAACCACTCGTTGATCACGTCGAATCAGTTGCTAATGTCATGGTATCATACTGCTGGGGCAATTTTCCCGGTTCGGCATTTCGCGTTTACCATGGTATGGTGTGTTTCTTCTGCTTCTGCTTTCTCGCAGCATTTATGAAGCTTCCCTACTTCAATATGTAAACGTATATCATGTTTAGATATTTTCATGTATTTTCAAGTCTAAAATAAAAAAAAGCTTTTTTACTGTTTTATTGTGCCTGCAGTTCTATACCTTCATAGTGTTTTATGGCTAGCGTTCCTCTGAAAAACGAAGCGGCTGTTTTGTGGAAAAGGGAGAGGTGGAAATGTCGGGATGAGACAAGGAAGACCGCTTCGTTCCTGTGATAGTGATATGGCAGTACTCTGCTGACTACGGAACCTCGCATGGTGTACCCCCGGATCAGAAAGCTGATAAATGTTTTCTAGTCAACTCTGGCACGCCCTCTTCGAATCTGAACTCGGATTTTGCTACGGATATCTGCGAAAAAAGTTTTAGCCTGTCAAAGTTCGTGTTTCCCACCTTTTTTCTATCAAAAAAACGCGCATTAGTATTTGCGAAATCTGGAAAAGGACCTCATGCTTGTGTTCAGCGCCCAAAACTACTCAACTGAGCGAATTTAAGGTGAAATCACATTTTCCAAACTTTGCACAGACTGATAGCGTTTTGGACTTTGCGGATTTTCTGTTGGACGCTTATTTACACCTCTGAAAGCGTTTCAAAAAAATGTTGCACATTTCACTCAAAATCCTTCGAGGTGGGTTATTTGTGGCGCTGATCACGAATCTGGGGTTTATTTGACGATTTTCCGAGCTTTTCGACTTGATTCGTTCAAGGCTTCCCATCGGGGGAGGGGGATTTGATGGAAAATCGCGACGTTTGCCGATTTCCGGAGTGCTACGAAAGATATGGCTCAAATTGTTGCTCTGGGGGTTTCGCAGTGTTAAACAAGAATCTGCAATCCGTTTATCGATTTTCGATAGATTACGGTAGGTTACGGTGGGTATGCGGTAGCTTGGTCGAAGTCTCAGATTGACTCAAAATTTCTCTGTGAGTGTTGTTTGGGACGCCCAACACGAACTTGAGGTCCATTTTTTGATTTTCGAAATTTTAATGTAGGTTAAGCCAGTTAAAAGGCATTATGCCTACCGTAACCTATAGTAACCATAAGTGTAGCGACAAACAGACCCCAAATTCGCGTTCAGCGCCCTGAATAACCCAGTTGAGAGTTTTGAGCCGAATCCAAAGTTTTTTCTTCAAACACCCTAAAAATTGGCTGATGGGTACCCTTACCTTTTCACGAAGCTTCAAAAACGCTTATAACTCCGTTCAGAGATGTCCGTAGCAAAATCCGATGTCAGAATCGGAGACAGCGGACCAGAATTGATCAGAAAACATTCACCATATTTTAAATGGTGGGGTAGGCCATGCGAGGTTCCCTAGTGATATTGGAATGTAGGGTACCATTTGTGTTTCATAACCACAATGAATTTTCCGCAAAAAGCCCATCATCATCAAAGTCATCATTTTCGCTAAAATCTCGGTCAGAAAAGTTTAGCCAAACCTGTTTTCGTTTTGGTCACATTTGCAATGATTGAATAGAGTCATTGGGTTTTTACGACGTCCGACGCACTCTCATTTGGGTCCCACACACTTTCTACGGCGTTCTGCGCACACCGATTTTGGTCGCGCACACTTTTTACGACGTCCGACGCACTCTCATTTGGGTCCCGCACACTTTCTACGGCGTCCGGCGCACTCTCATTTGGGTCCAGCACACTTTCTGCGACGTCTGGCGCACTCCTGCTCGGGTCCCGCAGACTATCTACGGCGTTCTGTGGCGCACTTCTGGGTCACACCGTGAGGCGTGCCAAAAAGTACTTCCGAGATCCCGCCGTATTGATTGAAGCGTTGCCCCGTCTCAGGCCCCGGTCAGACTTCGTCGAAAAACCTGCTGAGTCCGACTGAGTCCGAATGAATCCTGGGTGGAAAAACCTGCTGAGTCCCACTGAGTCCGGCTGCCCCCAGCGCCAACCAGTTCCTCTGCGAAACAAGCAAATTGATAGTGACGATTATCACCTCAGCTGTGAATCGGAACGTGTTTGGTGGCTGATTTTTCTTGTTTTCAACATGTCTGAATCTGATTTCCGTATCAGCAGCAGGTGGGGCAGAGCGCAGACGACGAGAGTCGAGATGCGGCGGGACTAGGCAGGTCGCAGTCGGCCGAAAAAATGCACCCAAATCACGTGAGAAACACCTATATCGACCGGGTGGGGTGAGGATGGTTTCGGTGGGACTCAGTGGGACTTAGTCGGTGCATTGGCCCCGCCCTTGTACGCATGAGAACCATCAGTATCGACCGGGGGGATTGCGGTGGGCATCAGACGGTCGCAGTCGGACTCAGTGAGTTGATTTTTTTGCACCCGTCTTGCACGAATTCGATGCGTATCGACCCGGTGGGACTCAGGAGATCCACCGACTATGACGGGGGCCTCAGGAAGCGTTCAATCCTGAGCAAAAGCCTATCAGTAGCGGTGTTTATTTCACCAGTTCATTTTTACGAATGAGTAAACGTCGGATGGTTTACAATAACATGTTTACGTGTTTTTCTCTTTCTTGACCCTCAATTTTAAGGTTCCGCAAAAATTGAGCTACAAACTTCAAAATTTGACAGGAGCTAGGTGCAAACATAACCAGCTCCCTGGCCGAAAATGAGCTCTCTTGCTCAACGATAAGTGTTCCAACAAGATCGTGAACGTCAACTGAAAAAAAGGAGATGAAAATTTTTTCGACCAAAATGACGTGGTTTTGACACTTTCCCTCGAATCTCAGGTAACCCATCCGAACCTATTTTTGAACAGTTATTCAGCTTTCTAAAGTACTTTAAATGCAAAGAAAACGGTCTTCCTACGCCAAATCTGGTGAGCGCTTCGCGCTCACCACAATTCATCGTGAACACTGCCTTTAATAATGGGAAAACAAATTCTGAACAAGTACTACGAGCGGTATTGTAGCTGATCTCAGAGAATTCCTTCATAAATAGGATAGCACAACGGTCTTTTTTGTAGCGATTGAAAATCTGTGTGTTCGAGTTCTGACCATCCAATATTTTTTTGGATGGTCAGAACTCGAACTCACAGATTTTCAATCGCTACAAAAAATCAAATGCGGGATAAAACTTAGTTTCAAAGTTGTGTATGCGCTCAGGGACCTCAACGAGCATCGAAATTAAGACATTCTCCAGAAATTCAAATGGAAGTTGATCTGTCGTCAAATTGCGATTCAGTAACCGTAGAGATTGTGAAAATTAATCCCTCTTTAAAGTCAGGAACTAGGTTTTGCCGCAACTAACTGCACATTTTGTTTGTTAGGAAAGTAGCAATATAACAAAGCGATGGTAAACCAATCGGGAATTTCTAATTTGTATAGCACGAAAGGAGAGAGTAGAGGTGAAATATGCGCGCGGAATTGAAACCACATCACGATGAATCTAATCGGAAAACAGGCGACAGGGTGCCGGTCAGCGGCCCAGTTCGGTCTCACACATCGATCGAACTGCTGAAAACGCGCCTTCCAATGGTAAATGAGAAACAGAGATGAAAACACGAGGCAAAAGTATGGGACGTACTGGTTATAAAGAGGAAATTGACGACGAACATGGACAAACCTTGATCGAACCCGTAACTAGTGTCCACCGACAGAGCTGTGTGGCGGCTCTCTGCATTGTCTGCTGAAAAAAATCGAATTGGATCTATTCCGAAATGTTCTGCCCACGAACAAAACGTCACCTCTACCTGGAAAGGGAAAACGAAATGACCAAGCTGCTCTAGTCCCCATATGGCTAATCATACTCGTAAGAACACTCCAATGACCGGAGTGTACGTATTTCACGTTGAGAAACAAGATTTTTTAGAGCGCCACAAAATTTTTGCAAAAAAGTTTCCTTTTGCTCGAAAAAAATCCTTTGACTAGCTACGCCTTCCAGAATACTAGGCTTCGAGTATACATATAATCGCTCCAGCCGCGAAGCGGCTGGAGAGGTTTGGTTTTGCCTAGGCCTTGTGATCACGTAGAATTTTATAAAATAGTTTATAGAATCTTTGAAACAAAATTTCTGAAGATTTCCTTCTGGATATAAGTGAAGGGGTCCAGAAGACACCTGCTGTCCAAATTTTCAATCTAGCCTTCTGCTATGAAAGGGGAATGAAGGATTGAAAAAAGGAGAAAATCGATAAGACTTCATTTTACGAAATGAAAAGAGAATGGGAAAGGAAACAATTGATAAGGCGGTGGCTTGATAAACACCTACAGCGAATTGGGCCGTCTCGTTGCCAGCAGAAATGCCACCGATGAAGTCTCCTTGTCCTTTCATACCTTCCGTTTCTATGAAGTTCCAATGTGATAAACGGTTATTCTCTGAGCATACCTTTGAGATCTCAAAAATTGCAGAAATTTGAAAGTAATCAAGCGAGGTGGAACGCGTAGCGAAGTCACATGAAAGTATGCACACACAAAGATACCGGAGTTACAACTCTGTTAAAAACACCGGTGCCTTCAGAAACGAAACAATTAAATCCTCAGGAAGGAGGTCATCAAAAAGAACAAAGACCTAATTTGATGCAAATGTAGCTCTGAATTACTTAACAACGCTTAAATTATGTTCTAATAGAACGTGAATCAAACAGGGATCAATGGAAAAGGGCCTGAAAGCGGATTCAGTCACACTCCTTCACAAAAACTCTAGATGGAGAACAAGATTCTGAGTCTCTGGTACTATATTTAAAGGCAGCAGAGCACGCTCGAAAACGTTGTTGAGATAACTACGTTTCTGGAGTCGCATGGCTCCTAGTAGACTGCTCACGCCGTTGGAAGAGTCAAAAATGAGTCAGAACTACTAAATTTCAGCAATGCAAATCGAAAAATTTCTGCAACCCCGCCCCAAAATACAAACTCGTCCAGATTGATAGTACTAATACGGTCACTTTGACTGTTTTTTTGATGCTTCCAACGAGGTGAACGTTCCAGTACACGCTGTAGGAGTATATCGGCTTCTCCATCTCAACCATGTTGCTGCTAATATTCGCTGTTTCAACCGCGCGCGGCAAAACTCGTCCACTTTCACCCGATAACAAAATAATCGTTATTCCTCTATTTGCGCACAGTTTCCGTTCGTTTTTTCGTCAGTTCCCAATGCAACCAGCTCCAAACCTTTGATTTATGTCATAAAATTGATACCATTTTTGAGCGTGTCTGCTGCCTTTAAGTCGAAGTACAGAAAAAGTAATCCTAAAAAATACAAAGCTCTCCTCACAGCTCGATTTGCCAAGGAAATCCAGTAAAACGAAATTGCTTCTGCTATTGCAACTAAATCTGCAAGTTTTCCACACGTAAAGGCAAAGAACACCTAGAAAATTACTTTTCTGTTTTTATGCTTGAACTGGAGAAAATCACACGCTGACCACAGCGGTATCTTTGAAATCGTTCAAGAACCCCTACGAAAGAAGTTATGGCTCCTCAAAAAAAAACCTATCATTTGAGAGCGGAAAATCGAGTTGTCTTAGGCTTGTATTTCTTTTCATTCGCAGCTGTTGCGCGAGAGCGAGCCAAGATAAGGAGCCAGCCCGGCAGTGGACTGAAGAACGATGACTTGTTGGAATTCGTCCATCCATCGAGCCGATATCGAAGTCAAATATCCAGAAGGGGGTCGGGCCTGTGGTGGTGAGTGAAGAGGGTCGGGCCCGTGATGGTCGCCTATATCTCGCTTATTTGGAGGAACTGGGAATCTCTCACTTGGCACGTGTTATACAGGAGGGGTCCACTACACAAACAAATGAAAATCACAAAATTCATGTCTGAAGGTGTACTGGGCCTTTGAGGCCTCCGAAGCCCGGGTGAAATAGTGTTTCCCATCCTCTTTCGAAAAAGTAAACACCTTAATTTATTCGAAATTCAATTTTTCCACGAATATCGGCTCCGGAGTGTGGAACTTCAACCTACATAGGCCACTACTGTCCTCATCAAAACGAATTTCCGATCCGCAGTTGCGTAAAGTACGTAGATGTTGTAGCGAGCCGATCGAGGAAAATCATCAGGAGAGCGTTATGAAGTAGACAAGTCATAACGCCAATCCTGTCCCACTTCGTCACGGTACCGTCAAAGGATATATTGCAGCCCTAGTGCAACTACTGAATATTGGTTTTTGCTAGCATCTTGAGAGATTTTTAATGCTAGCCAGCTATCAGCTACTCCCTTCCTTCATTGGAAGCCTAAAGGAAGCGTTCATCGACTAATGCTCTTTTTGTTTGGCAACGAATTCAGCGAAAGACCCCATTAATCGAAAAAAACGGTACAGGAAAAGTATTATGACAATTACTACAAAAAAGTAATTAACAGCACGAAAATACGTAGTGGGAGAAAGAAAAGCAAGAAAACCGAGATAAAAGCGGAGATAGAGAGCGAGAGGATTGGGTAAAACATTTACTAGTTCTCAGACAATGGGAGCGGCGGACAGCTGGCGAAAATTTGCCAGTTACTCAACAGCTGGATGACAACTGGCATTTAGCTGGCCAATGGCATTCGCCAGGCCGACAGTTGTTGACTCGTTGTGTCAGATAGTGCCAGCGGCGGACGGCTGGCGAATATGTGTTATAACATATACGAGGCCGACAGCTGGCTCATCCTTGGCATCTCAATCAGTGCGAGCGGCGGACCGCTCGCGAAAATGTGCCAGTTGCCTGAAAGCTGCGTGACAAGTGGCATTTAGCTGGCGATGGCATTCACACCTCGAATTTACGGTGAGTATGAAAACGCAGTTATCCACCAATCGGCACTCGGTTGGCGCCTAACCGCACAGTGGCATTTACTTGGCGCCGAGCCGTCACATGGCTGGCACTCGAGAGAGTGAGCGACTTCTCACGTTTTCCAATGTTATAGTTCGATCACTGATTTCATTGATAAGCCCAGCCGGTATATAAGGTGATTCAGTCCGCTCCCTCGGCACTTTGTTGCCGGCCCTGAATAGTGACTTGAAGTCACTCTACGGAGGCCAACATATTACTGGTAGCTGAGAGGAAATTCCCCACAGATGAGGGGGAGGGGGGGGGGCTGGGTGGGTGAGATGGGTGCTTCACCTCAGACTGTTGCGTAGGCGATCTCCTACGCATCTCTCTGCGGTAAGGGACCCATCTCGACCCATCGGTCTGCTAAGACACTGGTGGACCGCGGTCAAATGATTGCTCAACAGCGAAAGAGTCAGGTAGTAGCCAAAAGGCTGCCAGCGGTCGTCCAGCGTCTTGGCGGAGTGTTGGCAGGGTTCTGGTGGACCGCCAGCTGAAAGCTGGCGGACACGGCAATCCCATTGCCTGAGTACTCGCGATCGACTTTTCCAATATGGTCGATTTCGAATGTTCAGAAAAAGTCAAAATTTGAACATATAAATCCGTTCGAGCAAGAATGTAGATGAAATGGGTGGAGGATGGGACCGGAAAAATCTAGCCTATGATTTTTATTGACCAAATCGGTACAGCATAGTATAAAACTACCTGCCCAGTCTATCATTTGTTCCGAATAATTTCCTGGTGGTCTGGTCCGCTTCGCTCAGGTGAAGTGCGCGCTACTAAAGCCTTCGGAAAAATCATAAAAAATCGAATGATTCGACAGTTAAACAATGAAATTATTTTATATCGAGTGTACCGGATTCGAAATCAGTTATTAAAAATCTCACCTTCGTTATTAAGTTTACTCTCATATTTGCATATTTAGGGATGTGTCTTAATATCCTGCATCAAGTGACTATGGCCCAACGGTTCAACCGCATCGCTTACCCCATATGCCATTTGAAGATAGAGAAAGAGTTCCTGTTAAGTCACGACATCCTCATAAATACTCCCTAAAAACTCCATAGAGATGCTTCGATTGACAGCGTTATCAATCAATCATCTAAATATTTATAGTCTACAGCAATGGAAGTAGGACCTGGTGAGGTTGCGGACTCTTCCTAACATATGATCGATCACTGGTTGAGAGATCGCCGCGACGAACACACGTGGCGCGCACGCAAGCGAGGAGGTTATGATAGTCATGAACATCGATCAAGTGATATCACGTTAGATCGCTGCGCCGCGGCAATCTCTCGACCTGTGATCGACGATACTGAACTCTGATTGTGTTATCACTCATTTTTTTTTCGAAATAAATGAGATTGGTCGGTGAGTTTTTGTTTCCACTCTCACATTTTTACCTGTTTTCATTGCTTCAACAGATGTATTAGTCATATCGGTGATAAGACAAACTCATCGATCTATCACAGCTGGTTCGGAAAAATGAGTGATACCACAAACACATTACCATATGTTAGGACCTCACCAGGTGTTAGGACTTCCATTGCTGTAGACTATAAATCGGTTTCTATGGAGAACTGCTATGGACATCGCAGTTGAATTTCGCATGCTATACTAGTTCCAAATAAAATTCATTTCGAATATTCGACTCTTCGACTATAGTCGGATATCGCACTTTTTCGAATACTCGACTTTTCAAATAAAAGTCGACTTGTTTATCCGACTGAAACAGTTGGTTACTCATCTGATTATTCGATTCGGAACAAGTGTATTGCATACCGTGGAATAACAGAAACACTTTTATATTTTAATGGGGTAAGAGGTGATCGATATATCACAGTCGCATGACAGGATATTGAGGTACACCATAGATACGCAAATTTGAAACAAGCTCTGTGATAACGGCAGAATTTTACAATTCTGAGCTCAAAATCGCTTTCCGGACCCACGATGTAGCACATTTTCACTGTTTAGTTATCGAAATACGTTTATTCAAACGTAATACAAATTTCGCAAGACTGCGGCGGAAAGAGAATATGGAGCGGAGTTTGTTTGGCTTTTGAGCAAATTATATGTATCGATCGGACAAGCAGCCGTGTTCGGACACGTTTAACGGGAACTTATAGCTTATCACTTCCATAGGATGGAACTTTACGTTGGGAGACTCCATACCGCTATCGTTTGAGGCGCATGTGGCCGCGGACCACAGTCTCAGACAGTGGCAGGCCCGGAGCGCAACCGGCTCCGCCTCTCCCCGCCCACTACAACCGAAACGCAGAGCAGTTGATATTCGAACTTGCGCTGCGTTTCGGTTGTGATTGCAACGTGCAAAGCGTTCAGGTTGCTCTCCGGGCCACATGCGTTGACTGACGCGCGCATTTCGAAGTCAGATGAATCGATTGGAGCAAGAAAGAGCATCTGGGCTTCCTGCGATTTTTGAGTGGGATTCTCACTGTTTCTCTTGTGTTTCTAGTAATTGATTTCCTCTACTCCATTTGCGCTCAATATTCGACCATCCTGTTCTTCATATTGGGCAATATTTAGACTGTATTAAAAAAATAGAACGCTAACATGACTTTCCGAACGCATTTTGCAAATATTAATGGAGGGCATTTTTTTAAATTTATTTAATCATTTCGAAAAAATGAGAAGAAACGAATCGCTCGGATTTTTGAATGTAATAATCCACTCCAAAAAATCAAAGTCTTCCTTCTCCCCACATTTTCTCGCTGTTTCTATCCTCGCTCCGCACAAGTGCGCAAGGGAACAGAATAAATTTGGCTCGGAACCAGAGGATAAAGTCTCTACGAATGAGACTGTCAGCCCATGCTGTCGGCATGCATATTGCGCGGCCATCGTGGAGGCATCTTTCGGACGAACCTATAGCGACAGATGACTGGTATATTACTCAATAATTGTCTAATATTCCGCGCCATCGATATACAGGTAAAAAACCCTATGCCACGGTCGCTCAACACGCACGCCGACCGCTTGGGCGGACAGTCTTTTTCGGACGGACTTTACTTATACGGTCGCTCTAATTTAGGCATCGATTTACAATGCTTAGCGGGTTGATTCAAGGATAAAATCGCATACAATGGAAAACAGAAGATTAATGGGTGAAGTTGTGAGGGAAATTGTGACGGCATCAAAATTTTAAGCGCGGGAAAGTGTATTAAGCTTAGGTAGTTCATAATCAGCACTAGCTTAGAGAAGGGACAATTAGGTAACATAAATTCAAGGAAATTCAGTAGGGTGGGGTAATTCGGTGAATTTGGAAATCGTTGGATTCTTCCTTGAAAAATCGATTAGCTAAAATGGGTGCGATAATCCATCAGCGAAGCGTCTGAACTGCGTCGAGGTATCGATTTTTGCAACTGTGTTGCTAATATCGGTTTATATAAAGCGCCCGGGGCGCAACCGTCGAAGCTGGATGATGTACTATGACGTCATCAGCCGACAGTTGCGCTCAGGGAGCTGCATGAATCAATTTCGTCGGTAGCGCCCGGAGCGCAACGTATGTGGCCTGCATAGCAACATATGTGGCCCGGAAATTGCCAAATTTGTCACCCTGAGCGCAACATGGACGCGGCTCCGGGTGCATTCGGGGTGGGCTCAGGGCCTGCTATCGTCTGAGGTGGGCTGGCCGATTACTCAGAACACTTTAAATTCTAGGCAGGTAAGGCCTATCTCGCTTGGATGAGTCCGGGCGGAGCGAGGAGCGGAGCGGTCGGTCTAGGTGGAATATATTAGTGAGAGGGAGATTTTGACAAGATAAGCCTGATAAGCCTTGCTTCGCCCGGCCGAAAATTAGGGAGAAAGGTTACAAAATGGTTTGTAGCGATTAGTTGAAGAGTATACGCTGAGTGATGAAAACACCCGGAAGTAGAGAGAAAACCGGAATCAATGCTGAAGATCTCTGCAGGAAATCTGAACAAGCAATGGAAACCAGAACAAGGTGCATATACCCGTCTAGACGCGTTCAACTTGGTTCTTTGGTGCATTACCTTTGACTCCAAATCCTATGATATACTACGTCGCTGTGATGAGCGACATGCATGTCAACCAGCACAGATCTCGGAGGGACTAGCCCTGGGAAAACGGCGTTGGAAAAAAAGGATTGTAGTATGTATATGGCGGCCCACAAGAAGAAGCCGCACTCGTCTATCGGGCTCGAAATCACTCGGTTGGTGATCCTTACTATAGTTGTACGATTTCGAACAAAATGTCGAACGAACGAAATTTGAAACATTTTCATTTCAAACATTTCCGAACGAACGAAAATTGAAGAAAAATCGTTTGACGAAATTTTGAACGAACGAAAACGATAGCAAAAAATTCGAAAAAATCCTTCAAAATTTTTCGAAAGTTTCGTTCGTGTACAACTATAATCCTTACCTTTGCGCTTCCAGGCTGATGCGCGCAGCTTGGGCCCCACCTATACTCCAGCGAAATGAGACTGGTACGGTTTCTGGGCCAACGTGACACCGATTCAAATTATGATCTTCAGACGGAACTGCGTCCCACTGACTTCCCCCTCATTGAACGACCTACACTTGAGGATTGGGATGGATGGTGAGGAATGTGATGTCCAGTTCCCCCTATACACACTATTCAGAAACTTTCTACGCGTTTGTCTTTCACTCAGAACCTACATTTTCAGAACCCCGAGTCTTTATAGGTTCCAATTTCAGATCAACACCAAAGTTTTCTTCAGGCCTGCACTGGGATCATTCCAGATTGTCCCCCTTGACCTTGACACCCCGCTGGCGAACAATGAGATTTTTTTTCCACGGCTTCATAGCAGGATGTCCTCCGAAAAGGATTACGATCGCGCTGCTGTGGAAGAAGCTGTTGCCAACAACAAGGGAGCACACCGTTCATTATAAGAACTTATAAAAAACACGAATACGAATAATTTTTTATACTATGAGAGAATCGCAATGCCTCTAGGCAGGGGCACAGCAGCAACGCATTAGGTTAGGCTCGGAAGACGCTGGTGACGCATCCTGACTCTTGTCTTCGCTCTTCCTCCTAGAACATATGAAAAAAATGAGAAAAATGGCATGAAACTATCCAATAGGACCTACCAGGTCCAATAGAACCTACCAGGTTAAACTTGATGGTACATACTCTCCGGTTTATTCAGCTCATAGTGGAGTTCCTCAAGGAGGCGTCCTCTCACCTATATTTTTCCTAATTTATACTTATGAACTTCTGAACTCCATTTCACGTTTTGGTGTCAACTGTAAGATGTGCGCAGATGATATCAAAATTTATAGAAAAGTAGAGAACTGCGAGGATTCTAGGGCCATCCAGGCCGCGATTGATTACATAGGTAAGTGGGCAGATACATGGGAGTTACCCTTGGCCATAAAAAAATCGAACCACCTCCGAATTGGAAAAAATAATTCTGATATTGATTCTAAGTATACGTTAAGGGGTCAGATTCTCATGTCCATTCCTGAAGTAAGAGACCTAGGTTTTCAAATATCCAGTGATTTGAGTTTCAGAACACACTACAGAAGTTTGGTTAGGAAGGCTAATTACCGTACGTATAATCTTTCCAAGGCCCTCAGAAGCAATAACCCTAAGGTACTTCTACGAGCTTACAAAACCTATGTGAGACCCTTGGTTGAGTGTGGTATCGCAGTCTTTAACCCTGTGGAGAAGAAGGACATTGACTTACTAGAATCCATTCAAAACAACTACACCCGCAAACTAATGATGAGGTGTTCCGGACTCGCTTATTCCCAGGTGCCCAATGGTGCCGAGAGAGCTAGAATTTTGAAGCATCCTAGTCTTTGCAGGAGAAGGAAAAAGGCTGATCTCATAATGATGTACAAATTACTTACTAGAAAGTTGCCTATAGACCCAGTGAAATTTTTCGAAGCTCCCATTTCGAGAAGCAGAAGCGGGAAGCTTAGACTCTATATTCCAATTGCGAGGACACAAGCTAGGTCAAGTTTTTTCACCTACCGCATCTTGAGAAAGTTCAATCAAATCCTAGGTGAGAATGCGATCCTACTGAGCATGTCTTTGAATGCCTTCAAGTCCCTTCTAAAAAACATATGATCTTCTTCCTGCCTATTCGGATGGTTCTTTTCCCCCATCTACTTGTTTTTACATGCTTTTTGAATTTATTTCACGGCTAGTGCGTTTTGTTGATTACTAAGTCTAGGTTCTTGCAATTGTGTGTGATTTTTCAGTTGCTTGACAATTTTTATTATTATGATCTGTATTACTCACGTGGGCTAGTTCCGCGTCTCAAATAAATACAATAAATAAATGAAACACCTTCAAACTACATGTTTGTCACTGATGAAACCTAGCATAGTCTGTTGTTGTCTCATTCAATTGCACATCTACAAAAAATGAAAGTGTTCGACAAGAGATATACTTTCTTCTAATCGAACCCGCTGATGGAAAGCATAAAAAGGTAGAGTTTTTCTCTGCGTTTTTGAGCGCGGAATGGTGGATGACCGTGTGCGGCGAAAACGTAAAGGGCAAGTTCCTGTCTCCTAGGCCTCCATCAATGGAGTCAGTGGACAGCGTGATAATAGCTGCGTCGCGGCTAGGATACAAACCATAATAAGCGTGAAACTCATTGCAACATGGAGCTATCTCTCAACGCGCTGAGGCCGTGATCAGGGTCAATTGGTTATGCTATCGTGAGAAAAATACCCTTCGTCCAAAAATAAAATGTTGTGAAGTGGATGGAAAAATGCCGACATAAAAATGATCTATCCACCATAAAATTTTTCGGCAAATTCAGATAATGATGGGGGTCATATGGACGGTCGTGTTGCCATGTTTCATACACGTGACGTTTCAACCTACTACTCAAAAATACCCTCTATATAAATACAACTTGCCATGAACTAGACTTTGAGTCAAAACTTCATTAGTGGAGGATCTAGTGGAAGTTTATATTTAAAAAAGACGTACTTTTGCAATGTCCAGCCAGGGTTCCGAGCGTAGAAGCTGAGAAACGTCGTGTTGCAGACGAAGAGGGTCAAAAGTAACAGTATGTAGAATGAATTTGCAAGTATGGGGATGATATCGGACGCGGTGAAGCACCGCAGGACATAGGAAGACGTGGTCTGTATTCAACAAATCGTGAGTGTCCCACTATGCCACATTTATAGTGGAAACAATCAAGAGTTGTGGTTACCGACCTGAGCGTTCACCTAGAAAATTTCGGGAGGAGAGTGGAGATAATAATCCAGTACTAGTCTTCAAAGTTTTCTCCGCAAAATAGCACGCTGACTTTATTGTAGAATGATGAAAACGGATGAAAAAAATGTATCCATCAGCGAAACATTCAAATATCTATGAAATTGACGCGTAGCTCAATGAATGCCCAACCATTTCGGAATCTAACTTCTTCGAAAATAACATCAAGTAGAAAACGAAATATTTTTTCGATAAATTTAGGCTGAACTACACTTGGCAGAAATAAAATTGGTAATTATCCGGAAAACATGCTACCATTCCACTCACCTATCCTAAAATGCTAGGTAATAACAGAGAAATACTTGAATGGAAGTTGAGATGAAGTAAACTAGCCGAATGATAGTAGAAAATAGTGTAGAAAGTCGATGAACGATGTTTCTGAGTCGAAACGGATCAGAATCAGCTGGCTCGGGCAGGCGCAGACGACAGAGTGCGCGAAATCAGCGTTTGAAATTCGCGCCGGGTTAGAGACGCGCACGAGGTAACTCGTCCTTGAAAAATTCTTGTAGTAATCCTAGCTACCACCTCAGGCAAACTCAAATGTCGACAGCAGGTTTCTGAGGTGTCGTCACAGAGCACATCAGCCGAGGACACGAAAAAATTGGTGATTTCGGCGCGAGAGAACCTGGTATCACGCCGAAAAGTCCAGCTGTAGACCTCCTAGCGCCGGATTAGGAGACGGCGGCATGGCTTAACCGAAGCCCCGAAAGGTTCAGCTGTCGACCTGCTACCGCCGGATTGATGGATTTTGCTGTAGACATCCTATCGAAGGGCTTTTATTAACAGGGTGGCCAACTTCAAAGTTATACGAACTGAACCTTCGCAGGATTCAAAAACTATTGCTGCATTATTACTATACCCAGATGTTGTTGTAGCAGTCCCCATGCTCGACTGCTCTTGCACATGGGCATTTCGGTTTTTTCTGCCGTACTTGTTATCGAGGTATAACTCTTACTAACTCAATGTTTCAGCTATTTCGCAACAGCTAGAAGAAAAAAATAAAAATTTAACCGATTTACTTTCGAACCAATTCCACTTTTACCGGCTTTATTTGAAGCTAGGATATAAAAACCAAGAGATTTCGACTAAATAACTATATATAGAACTTTCAACTATGTGAGGACTTGATTATGGTACTGAAACGGGTTAATCAAATTTCTCCAATGGGGCAAATTCTCAGTTCCGGGACTTTTTCGAAACAGGGGACTTTCCGGGACTTTTTCGAAACAAATTATTTTAGATGCATCAGACTTGAACTGAGCATCAAGTAATGATGCAAATAGCAGAACCGCAATGGCGATTTGGGCGGCGCCGCCATGAGGATGCTGGGGCGGCATGCAGGAACGCGCTGGGACGGGGTTTGGAAATCCCGTGCGTGAGGCGGCGTTCAGAGTTCATTCGCCACGCGACGTTATAATTAGCCTTCGTATCGATCAAGCGACGTCGCGTCGCGTCTTCGCTAGGTGTTCACAGTGAAGTGGCGCGATACATTATGCGCAAGTGTTGATTGCTCCGCGTCGGTCAGCAATGGTCGTCACGAGAAGGCAAGCTGATTGCTGGTTTTCTTTAGGTTTTTTTTTCATTAACACATTCAAATCTCACAATGAAAACATTAAATGGAGCATATTAAGGACCGTTTGCACTGAAACAAACACGAAAGAACTGCTGCAAATTTCAGAGAAAAATTGCTGTTGCCTGCTCACGCGAGAGTGCGTACGCACGCGATTGCGCGTAGTCGCCCAGCCTTCGCAGGACAGGGGCTCTCCACACACCAAGGGAGGAGTTGTCTCGCCTTTTGCGGCTCTAATTCCACTGGGGACCGAATCGCTTCAATTGAGTAGCATCACGTGTCGAACTGCAAAAACGGGACAACTCCTCCCTCTGTGTGTAGAGAGAGCCTATCCCAGCCTTCGCGCATTGTCCACACCTAAACCCCTACGCGATTTTCGCGTCGCACTGACATATACCATCGCATCGCTCCGCGAAAACTCTGTACGCCAACTGAGACACTCCGAGCTGGACGCTCACTCTCGTTCTTGGCTCCTCGTATGGGTCTTCGCGCTCGCCGTTCACTCGCACACGCGCGCGGCGCGATGCATGCCGCCCCTGGAAGGGCGTCAAGCGCGTCGCGCACGCCCCGCGCGGTGAAAAGTTTCGTATCCCACCGCGCGCTTGCGGCCAGGGTTATGAAAGATGCTCAAGCAGCGTGCCGCCACACTTCTGACCCAGACTAAGGGCGTCTGAGTGATATAAATCCAAAAAATTAGAAGATTCGAGTATTTGAGTATTCGATTCAACCAGAAGTTCCAATTTCTGATTTTTTCTTCTGATTTTTTCGAATGTTCGTTTCGCTCGGGAATTTCGATTCTTGTTTTTTTCAAACCTTCGATTCATTCAGAAATTTAAATCATTCGGGTTTCGGAATATTCGGTCTGCTCGAAAAGCTTGAATATTGGATTTTCTGAATAGTCGGCCAATTTTCTGTCACAACATTCAAATTTCCGGCCATTGATAAAAAATGTGCAGAAAGTATTCATGATCTATTCGGAAATATTCCGAAAAAAATCTGATTATCATTCGAGTATTCGGATATGCTGCCGAGATGTCGTACGTTCGTGCCGTGGCCGTGTGGAGGAAGCAACATCAACTCCGTGCAAACCGACATCAACCCCTCCACGAAGAGGGTTTTTGCTGTAGGAGAGATGCTTGCTGGCCTCAGCTCTTCTAAGGATTCTCCTACAAAGGGCCGACGTGGAGAGGAATCCTGAACCCGCTCAGAAGTACCCATGCGCCACATGCGGCAAGGATGTCACATGGAGTTAAAGAAGCGTCCAGTGCTTCGGATGCCAAAGGTGGGTGCATCTCTTCTGTTCGGGTCTCAGTTCTGTGAGGCATCATACCGTGCTTCTCTGGGCCAAATTCCTGTCCGCAATTGCGTCTCGACACCAGGGATGTGCGTAATAGAAATTTTGTAATTCGTTAGTCGTTAGTCGTTCAATCGGCCAAAACCCTCGTTAGTCGTTAGTCGTTAATCGTTAGTCGTTAAAAATCTAGGCTTTGGAAACAAGTACAACTGAGGCAGAAAAAACCTTCATGAATAAAGAAAAGGAAGGCATGAAGAGATGTATGTCCTTTGAAACATTCATGGCCATTAAAGACAGAAATCATTCCTTGTTAGAGAACCTAGTTCCTTAGTTTCAAAATGCAAGCCTGTATATACATAAATAACAATATCTCCCTAACCACTCGGACATCGCTGCACGAAACCTGATACTCGGGAGTGTGTGTTTATCGATTTTTGTCCTTTTTTTCGGTAACAAAAGAACCAAAAGGGAAAATCGAGACAATCTAGAACTGTGTTTTTTTAATGCAAAATTTGCCATTCTACACTATATGATGCTATTTGAAATCTACCCCATGGTGACAATACGGAGAATCGCACCGACTCTGCACGAATTGTTCTTTGCTCTGCGTCGCGAGCCGAGCGCTTACGTGGTTTAGAGCTTGTTCCCATAATAGGGAAAGGTTAGAAATTAGCAGTCAAAATTTTGCCCCTGAGAGGTCGCAGCACCACTCTATAGAAACCCCATATCTCAATTTTATGACTGAAAATCGAAGGACGGCACTCTTTACAATCCAATCATCGAATACAGTTCCTGTAGTTGTGGCCTGCAGGCACCGCTCCATCTTATCACCTCTGATAGTGCCCTCTGCAAAAATCTCCGCTGGAGCCGGCCAGTGCGCGAACCCGTTCAGTGAGCCTACCATAAAGTAGAGCGACCGACACGAAGTCGCATAAATGCTGCGCCCAACCTTGCGCAACGTTCACTTCGGTTTTTAGTATGGGGGTTCCAGAACTGCGAAGCTGTGTCAGTAGATATAATAAACACTAAAAGCTACGGTTATTTTGAACCAATCAACTAGAACAACCAACAGGGCAATATGTATCAATCGTGGTGTAATCCTTGGGTTGTAGCGCATTTTGAATGATTATTGACTTTCTAACGAATTTTGGGATTGCTTACGAAAATATTTTTATTTTCGTTAGTCGTTAGTCGTAACACCCAAAAAGCCTGTTAGTCGTTTAATTCGTTAGTCGTTAGTCGTAATTACGCACATCCCTGCTCGACACGCTTTGCGCTTTCGAGTCGGAAGAGTTTCCAGCGCGGCAGCCGCCGATCTGTTGACTCTAGGTGGGTTTAGGAAACTGGAAACCAAATAAAATGTGAGAAAACTGTATAAAAAAGCCAAATCGAGTCGGCTTTGGCGCTGGAAACCCGACTGACTCGAGCGCGTGCGGCCGCAAAACGTGTCGAGACGCAATTGCGGACCGGAATTTGGCCCAGAGAAGCACAGTAACTCTGCTTTTTGCTGTGTTCTATGCTCCTCACCTTCCAACTCTGATTCCTCTACCTCCAGTCGCCCCCTTTCTATTGTACATATCAATCTCAACGGCCTTCGTGCCAAACTATCTGAGCTCTCTCTCTTTGCTCGTACTCACCATCCAGATGTTATCATGGTTCAGGAAACCAAACTCTCCCCCTCTGCTACCTCTTCTCACCCGAATATCCCTGGCTATACTTCATACCATGCTCCAAGATCGTCTTTCGGTGGAGTTTCTACTTTTGTACTATCCACTCTTCCTTCTCACCTAATTCCCAATGTCCCTAAGGACGGTACTCTCGAGTACGTCCCCATTCATCTCCCACTCAAAACTCCCCTATCTCTCTTCAACATCTACATACATTCCCCCAACTACATCTTGTCCCCCAACCTATAAGCCTATCCCTCTTCTGAAGCAGCTCAGTGACTGCGCCCTCTCACCCTCAGTCGTCTTCGCGGGCGACTTCAATGCTCATATCTTTTGCTCTTCACTTGACTCTGATGTTAGAGGAGAAGACGTCGAAGAATGGGCGGAGGAGTGCGACCTGGTTATCCTAAGCGATGATCAGCCCACTCGCCTCCCTTCCATCGGCCGATCTTCTAGCCCAGACATTTCGCTCGTTTCCTCCAATCTCTCTAGCGCTTGCTCGTGGTCCACTTCTACAACTCTTTCTAGTGATCACATTGCCATTTTCGTCCATATCGATCTCTCCAACTCTCTTGCGCCTTACACTGGTATTCGTCAACGTTCATACCTTAATTTAGGCCTTGCAGACTGGGGCTTGTTCAGAGAGGTTGCGCTTCGCCAGGCAGCTGAATATCCATGGAATGGCGACGTGCACCAGAAAGGGCGTCACGTATCTGAAGCTATCCGGAAGGCTATGAAAGCGGCCATACCAGAAGGACGTGTAAAGACCTTTTACCCTAACGTCACCAGGGAGATATTACAGAAAATTAGGACAAGAGATGACAAATATGGCGATCAGGGATGTGCGTAATTACGACTAACGATTAACGAATTCAACGACTAACGGGCTTTTTGGGTGTTACGACTAACGACTAACGAAAATAAAAATATTTTTGTAAGCAATCCCAAAATTCGTTAGAAAGTCAATAATCATTCAAAATGCGCTACAACCCAAGGATTACATCACGATTGATACATATTGCCCTGTTGGTTGTTCTAGTTGATTGGTTCAAAATAACCGTAGCTTTTAGTGTTTATTATATCTACTGACACAGCTTCGCAGTTCTGGAACCCCCATACTAAAAACCGAAGTGAACGTTGCGCAAGGTTGGGCGCAGCATTTATGCGACTTCGTGTCGGTCGCTCTACTTTATGGTAGGCTCACTGAACGGGTTCCCGCACTGGCCGGCTCCAGCGGAGATTTTTGCAGAGGGCACTATCAGAGGTGATAACATGGAGCGGTGCCTGCAGGCCACAACTACGGGAACTGTATTCGATGATTGGATTGTAAAGAGTGCCGTCCTTCGATTTTCAGTCATAAAATTGAGATATGGGGTTTCTATAGAGTGGTGCTGCGACCTCTCAGGGGCAAAATTTTGACTGCTAATTTCTGACCTTTCCCTATTATGGGAACAAGCTCTAAACCACGTAAGCGCTCGGCTCGCGACGCAGAGCAAAGAACAATTCGTGCAGAGTCGGTGCGATTCTCCGTATTGTCACCATGGGGTAGATTTCAAATAGCATCATATAGTGTAGAATGGCAAATTTTGCATTAAAAAAACACAGTTCTAGATTGTCTCGATTTTCCATTTTGGTTCTTTTGTTACCGAAAAAAAGGACAAAAATCGATAAACACACACTACCGAGTATCAGGTTTCGTGCAGCGATGTCCGAGTGGTTAGGGAGATATTGTTATTTATGTATATACAGGCTTGCATTTTGAAACTAAGGAACTAGGTTCTCTAACAAGGAATGATTTCTGTCTTTAATGGCCATGAATGTTTCAAAGGACATACATCTCTTCATGCCTTCCTTTTTTTTATTCATGAGGGTTTTTTCTGCCTCAGTTGTACTTGTTTCCAAAGCCTAGATTTTTGACGACTAACGATTAACGACTAACGACTAACGAGGGTTTTGGCCGATTGAACGACTAACGACTAACGAATTACAAAATTTCTATTACGCACATCCCTGGTGTCGAGACGCAATTGCGGACAGGAATTTGGCCCAGAGAAGCACAGTGCCTCACAGAACTGAGACCCGAACAGAAGAGATGCACCCACCTTTGGGATCCGAAGCACTGGACGCTTCTTTAACTCCATGTGACATCCTTGCCGCATGTGGCGCATGGGTACTTCTGAGCGGGTTCAGGATTCCTCTCCACGTCGGCCCTTTGTAGGAGAGTCCTTAGAAGAGCTGAGGCCAGCCAGCATCTCTCCTACAGCAAAAACCCTCTTCGTGGAGGGGTTGATGTCGGTTTGCACGGAGTTGATGTTGCTTCCTCCACACGGCCACGGCACGAACGTACGACATCTCGGCAGCATATCCGAATACTCGAATGATAATCAGATTTTTTTCGGAATATTTCCGAATAGATCATGAATACTTTCTGCACATTTTTTATCAATGGCCGGAAATTTGAATGTTGTGACAGAAAATTGGCCGACTATTCAGAAATTCCAATATTCAAGCTTTTCGAGCAGACCGAATATTCCGAAACCCGAATGATTTAAATTTCTGAATGAATCGAAGGTTTGAAAAAAACAAGAATCGAAATTCCCGAGCGAAACGAACATTCGAAAAAATCAGAAGAAAAAATCAGAAATTGGAACTTCTGGTTGAATCGAATACTCAAATACTCGAATCTTCTAATTTTTTGGATTTATATCACTCAGACGCCCTTAGTCTGGGTCAGAAGTGTGGCGGCACGCTGCTTGAGCATCTTTCATAACCCTGGCCGCAAGCGCGCGGTGGGATACGCAACTTTTCACCGCGCGGGGCGTGCGCGACGCGCTTGACGCCCATCCAGGGGCGGCATGCATCGCGCCGCGCGCGTGTGCGAGTGAACGGCGAGCGCGAAGACCCATACGAGGAGCCAAGAACGAGAGTGAGCGTCCAGCTCGGAGTGTCTCAGTTGGAGTACAGAGTTTTCGCGGAGCGATGCGATGGTATATGTCAGTGCGACGCGAAAATCGCGTAGGGGTTTAGGTGTGTCACTCCCTCGCACCCGCATCCCGTGAGCGGTCGACAATCGGCGCCCTCTGCAGCCTCCGCTCCATTTCTGTCGTCAGATTGCGATTAGCTTTCTTCTGTTGCTGATCGTCCTATCCGTGGTTGAGGATAACCAACTATCTATTCGTTCGTCTGATTTTCATCCGTTTCCCGTGCCACTTTTACCCCGTCAACGAGTGGTCTGATCGTCAGTTTTCGCCGTATTGACTGCTGTGGTATCGATTATCGGATATTTGATCTTCTGCTACTTGGTACTCCACGTCATGGATTCTGCTGTGGTTTCTTCTGATGTCATCGAGGGTAACGTCCGGAATCGTCGCTATCGAAGGAGCTGCAGGACCAGTTGCTGAAAATCAACAAGTCGAGGACGGTCCCCGAGTGCGTGAAGAAGGTCATAGAAACGATCACAAAGGAGCTGAGTTTCTTCCGTCGTGAGAATGTTTCACTTAAACGTCAAATTGATTTGCTTCGTGATAATATTCCTGCCGAAACAGTTAACAGTACTCCTCCACCTACCGTTGTCAATTCCGTTATTTCCTCTCCGCGCACTGATATCGATTGCTCATTTAAGGATATTGAAAGATCTCGCTATATAGTGGTATGCGGTGTTCCTGAGTTGAAGTCTACCCATAGCAGAGAGCGTGTTTCGTATGATTTTTGTAATGTTTGCAACATACTGGACTTTCTTAACATTGAGTGCAACCCTGTGTCGGTTTATCGATTAGGCATGCCTACTCCTGGTAGGGATAGATTGCTGAAGGTTGTACTTCCTGCCTCTGTCTTCCAACGTATGGCTATCAGCCGTTCTTCTCGCTTACGTTTTTTCGCTAGTCGTGGGATATTCCTCCGGGAGTCTCTCTCTGATGAAGAGTTAAAACGTAGGAAAGAAGCTCGTTTGCGTCGTACCTCATCTCCTAGGGATGCTACCATAACGCAGCCCACGGGCACAGGCCCTTCAAGTATGCGTATTGATACCAGCCCTACAAATGCGGTCTCGACCTCTACAGTTAAGCAAGTTTCCAATCAGGTAAACTGAGATTTTCTCCTCGGTACAATTATGCCCTTTTGAAATGTTTTTATTCAAATGTACGGTCAATGTCGAAAAACTCGGATTATGTTAGCACTGTTTTAAATCGAAAATACGACATTTATGCTTTTTGTGAGACTTGGCTAAAGCCCAGTCATTCTATACCTTCTTTATTAGGGAGTATGGCCGCAGATTATGATATACGACGCTGCGATAGGCCGAGAAAGGTCGGGGGTTTCGTGATGATCATAGCTCATCATAGACTCTCTCTATCAGTGGTACTGTCAGAAGCGGTTGAAAATGCATACGAAATCCTTGGCGTTGACATTTGCTGCGAGGATAACAGATTTAGGTTTATCATAGTGTACAGATCACCAAATTGTGTGGCTGCCAAAACCGAACAGCTCTCTAAAGTCTTGAGTGACTTGGCTGCTTGCGAACTGGACACTGCCATTGTAGGAGACTTTAATATGCCAGACCAGCACTTTGACAATGAGTATTTTGCCACTACATCTAAAATGTCTTCTTTGGAAGAGTTAGTTTTTTGCCATGAATTTATGCAACTTGTTGAAGATCCTACCAGAGGGATGAACGTACTTGACCTGGTTTTTTGCAGTAGTAAAACTCTGATAAATGACACACATATTCTTCCTCCGGTGGGTAATAGCGATCATAGTAGTATCTCGTTCCAAGTTAATTGTTGTCAAGCCTTAGCCACACCTGTCTATCGAAGAGTATTCTCTGCTTGTGATTTTTCCATCATTTGCGCAAGTCTAGCCCAGATACATTGGAGAGGTTTGCTTGATTCAATGAATAGTGTTGACGAAAAGTATGAAAAATTTCTTGAGGTTCTTAATGAAACAATTGAACGTTTTGTTCCGTGGAAATTGGTTTCTTCAGTCAAATCGGCCCATCTTCCAAAGTACCTTCAGAATATGCTGAGCCATCAGGACTGCTTGTTTTATGAAGCTAGGCGTACAAATAGCTGGACAGAGTACAATAATTTTTCGCAGAAATTTCTGAAGAAGCTTAAGAAGTACAACGAATCCATCGAGCGAAAAATCATTGGATCAGGTAGTACGCGAAGTTTCTATAATTACCTGAATACAAAACTTCAGGATAAGAATAATCATATAGGGTGCTTGCAAAATGATGGAATCGTGGCATCATCTGCGGTTGACAAGGCGAATATGTTAGCTGATCATTTTTCTAGATCTTTTGATGATGATAATGGGTCCATTCCTGAGGCTTTTTTCGATATTTGCTCGCCCATGGAGCATTTCCCGTGCTTCTATTCGGATCAAATTTATAATTCGCTGAATAAGCTGGCCTAGTTCTTCATCTGTCACGCCAGATTTCATCCTTTTTTTCTTTATCCAAAAAGTAGCTATCGCTATTAGTGGCCCTCTTGCCTACATTTTTAATGAGTCACCGATGTCTAGTCAAGTTCCTTCTCGTTGGAAGCATTCTATGGTAACCCCGATACTGAAAAAGCAGCCTGCGTCTGATCCAGGTAACTATCGTCCAGTGAGCATAACGTCTATATTTTGTAGAATTTTTGAAAAAATCCTCAAGGAATGTATTCTTAGTCATCTCGCTATCAATAACGTAATTCCCAACAGCCAACATGGCTTCGTTCCCGGTCGCTCAGTTGAAACCAATTTGAATGAATGCTTAGATGACTGGTCTCTGGCCCTTGACAACATGGCTCATTGTGATATTATCTGCTTTGATTTCGCTAAAGCTTTTGATCGTGTTTCTCACAAAAAACTTATGAGTAAATTGCATGCTCTGCAGCTGCACCCAGTAATTTTACAGTGGATAGAGGAGTATCTTTCAGGACGAACTTTACAAGTAAAAGTGGGACAATCATTGTCGAACATCGCCCATGTTAGGAGTGGGGTTCCGCACAAATATCTATGAAATTGACGCATTGCTCAATGAATGCCCAACCATTTCGGAATCTAACTTCTTCGAAAATAAGATCAAGTAGAAAACGAAATATTTTTTCGATAAATTTAGGCTGAACTACACTCGGCAGAAATAAAATTGGTAATTATCCAGAAAACATGCTACCATTCCACTCACCTATCCCAAAACGCTGGGTAATAACAGAGAAATTGAGATTAAGTAAACTAGACGAATGATAGTAGAAAATAGTGTAGAAAGTCGATGAACGATGTTTCTGAGTCGGAACGGATCAGAATCAGCTGGCTCGGGCAGGCGCAGACGACAGAGTGCGCGAAACCCGCGTTTGAAATTCGCGCCGGGTTAGAGACGCGCACGAGGTAACTCGTCCGTGTAAAATTTCTGTTGTAATCCTAGCTACCTTAGTCCGCTCCGCAATCGCGTATTGAGACGCTTCGCGGCCGCACGCGCTCGAGCCGGACAAGATTCCTGCGCCGCAGTAGATTAGCTGATTGTAGGTGTTTTTTTTTTCGTTTTCTTCAACTTTCTTGGCTTCTGTGACTAAACCCGTCCCCCGTCCTTCTGTGTTTCTTCGTATATTAAAGTGTTACAACCACATGCACACCGATTTTTTCCTTCCAGATGTCTCCGCAACAACTTCTAGGGGAGAAAAAATTCACGGTGGTAGATAATTTTTAATTTTCACGTTTATTTTTTTAATTCTCTCTTTTGTTTTTCTTCCTTACATTCCAGTGATTTTTATGATTGTTTGGTTTCCTAGGGTAGATCCGGTTTCTCGAAATCGATTGAATTCGGGATCAAACATCTTTCAGACCAAGGTAGTGATGTTGATGTTGTTTTCCTCGATTTTTCCAAGGCATTTGACAAAGTCCCACATCATAAGCTAATACAAAAGCTAACAATGGTAGGCGTACACCCGCGCAGTTTCCTCGATTACCTCATTTTTGGAGCATAGGACCTTTTTGATTCAAGTGAACACTTCGTATTCGCCGAATCATCCAGTGTGCAGCGGATTTCCGCAGGGTGGAGTCCTCTCACCGATCTTGTTCAATATATACACGCACAAGCTGGGTGACTTATTGAGTGGGTTTGGAGTTGATTTCTGTGCGTTTGCAGACGATATTAAGATTTTTCGCCAGGCAGGCTCTAGTGAGGAAATTAAGGCAATTCAAAATGCAATAGACGCAATGGCGGTCTGGTCTCATGAATGGCACCTGCCGCTATCGAAGGAGAAAACGAAGTGTCTCCATCTAGGTCCCTCAAATAACTGTCATACTTACAATGTCGAAGGATCTGAGATTGACAGTGTCGAGTAGATCACTGACCTGGGATTCATCCTCACACGACACCTCAGTTTTGACAAGCACTGCGAATCGGTATCTACCAGAGCCACCGTGGCTGTCCATAATATATTCAGGGGACTGGGAACAAAAAATAGCGCGGTACTACTTAGAGCCTTCAAAACCTACGTGAGACCTATTCTTGAGTATGGGACACCAGTGTAGTGTCCGCACAAAAAGAAAAGCATAGTCAAACTTGAAAAGGTGCAAAACGGGTTTACAAGAAAGTTAATGATCAGGAAGCTCGGTTTTTGCCATTATCAGCAAATGCCATCTGCAGAAACCAGGAATAGTGAGCTCAAATTGCCATTTCTTCTGGTAAGGAGAGTTGAACGACTTACTGCTGCTGCATAAAATCCTGTATCAACGGGACTTTGGTCTCCGGCCTGGGTGTATTGTCGAGGTGAGAACATCGAGTACCAGGGGAGGAGCTTCAAAAATTTTGCGCAAAAATTCAAACCTCAACTGCAGGCGCTTGTTCTTCATAAATAGGGCGACCCCGGCATTCGAACGTCTTCGGAGGCTCAAATCCATCCCTGTGAGCAATAAGGCATTTAGAAAGCTTGTAACTGAACACTTCGAGAACGAGCGTGGCGAAAAAAAAATCTGTGCTGATGGCACCGCAATGCGGACATGTAGGTGCCCTATAGGCACCTACACGGCGTCATTGCGTTGCTTCACTACAAATTGCCCTGGCTGCACGCCGATAGTGAAGTAGGCTCCGCAATCGCACCTCGCTGAAGAGCCGATTGCCGTGTCGGCTGAGCGTTGACGCCGCGTAGGTGTTCTTTAAGTCACCTACGAGACCTCGCTGCGAAGCCTCCGAGGTGAGTCGAATATAATTGCCCTCACCATAATAAGGGATATCGAATACATTTTTGTTAAGCAGCACACCGGTACAGCTGATGATACAGCTTTCCAGTTTTCGCCAGCCACCCATTTTACACGTTTTCTCCGGGATCCTTTGCTTTGAAATGGTACTCGAACATTTTGTTTCGTTATGTATTTTAGCTTTCCAAACCCATACGAATGCGGAAGTCGCCATAACGTAATCGAAATAGAATTCCATGCTAATCAAACACAAATTGCATACATCTAGCTTTGATACTTGAATGTAGAAATCTCGATGAAAACCTCACCCAGGTTAATCGGACAATAAATCAGTTTAAAAAGACTTTGTGACAGCTGCGTTTGAAAAACAGACACAGAATCTTGCGAGAACCATTAACGCTGTGCATAAAACTCCAGATTTTGACATTGATGGTTTTCGCTGCTCTGTCAAAGTTCGAGTCTTTGAATGGTTTTGTTCCAAGACTACTCAGCATTTAGAGAAGTGTTCGCCACTAAAGGCACTGTTCACGATAAACTTCATCCTCGAATTTTTCATGACAAACGCTTTTCGTGACTCTCAAAAGTAGAACAGCGTCGAAGAAACGGGACGAAAAGCTACCCAGGAGCCGCGAAACGGCTTAGAAAAGTGGCTGGCTGGCTCGCTCTCGCGCAACAATTGCGAATGAGGAGAAATACAGGCCCGAGACAACTCGTCCACCAAATTTTCACCCTAAAAAACTAGGCATCTTTGAAGAGCCATAACTCTGTTCAGAGGTGGTCTTGGACGATTTCAGGGATACAACTGTGATCAGCGCGTGACTCTCTCCAAGATAAGCATGAAATCTGAGAATTATTGTTTTGTGTGTCCTGTGGCTTTAAGGATTCATACAGAAAATTAAAGTGTTCGGTTTTACGATTAATCCTATAATTGTAAAAAAAACTTTCAAAAAAAACCTCGAGTAATCGCTCATTCAGGTCACGGGCTTCGAATATTCTGTCATTGGAAAAATTTGCAGAAATCTCTATCAAATATTCGAAAAGTTGAATCGAATAGGCCGAGTACTTTTCCGAATATTAATACGAAACGGATAGAGTAAGGTTTTTAAATTAGTTAACTCAATCGGAAATTCCGAAAAGTTTTTATTTGAAATTCTCATTCAATCGGGCAACTCAAAGAGAGGATTGAATTACACTCCCTCCTTCATAAGTTTCAAGAAAGCAATATTTTGAAATTCAGTCATTAGAAACTTTCTGACAGTTGCCATTTAAATTATAAATTTTTCGAGAACAATATGCAATTCTTTTCTGAAAATGCAATGTTCTTTCGCTTATTTGAAAATTAGTGTCGAATAACTATGTCTACTCGGCCCTCTATCTAGGGGATGAATTCCGAAATTTAGGTGGACTCCGAAAAACACCCGAAAAATTAAGGACTGTAACAAGTGGCATTGCTTATTAGATCGTGGCTGTTGCAGTTTTGAAGCCAAAATTTTGAAGAATACAAGAAGCGTAATACGCGGAGACGAAAGAGCACAAACAAGCGATCGTTAATGTCACAACGTAAAAAAGATATATTAGTTTATGTCACAAAAAAAGACTTATTACGTGAGATGGAAACTCAATATAAATTCAATTTTACTACATACTTAGGCGTTGTATGCTGCGGTCAAAATGTGTATATCATAAAAAAAAACACGAATTTGAATAGCACCGGAATACAAATCGGCGAGTCCAGTCGGAGCTTCGATCGATACTGCAGTATGACTCATTTGCGTCAGTTACTCTGAAACTCGCTCGGGAGTCGCCTCTAGGAAAAGTTAGAGTTGCCTAGTTACATCGAGGCGATTCCCGCCGGATCGGCCTTTGTCTTGCCTCATTTTGGTTAAATATTGCCCTTAGCTGGTGAAGAAGTGGGGCGATTTTAGAGATAAATACGGGGCGATTTTAGAGACTACGCGAATGGGGTTCCGTCTCGCCTTACTTTCGCCCCATTTTCGCCTCAGTTCTTCCCATATTAGAGGTCCCGTAGTGAAACTATTGGTTTCCACTAGGTATTATAGGCACTACTCAAATAACTTTTTTTTTCAAAATAAGAGCATTGTAAGATACATAGTTCATTGACAAACAGCCGTCATTTCGGCCGTTCTGACGGCTGGCTGGGGGCTTCGCCTCCAGGTCCCCGATTCTCCGCCTGCGGCGGAAATTATCAAATTATCTTCGCATACAACACAAAATTTTACCCACCTCAATATATTTTTCCGTATACACTGCTTCCCGCACATGTACACATGAAAAGGCAGATAGCAGAAAGATATATCGAGAAAAGTAATAAAGCTGCGCCAAGTGTGCTCTCATACAAAACCCCATAGATTAGAGTATGTGAGCCCATTCCAAAGATTTCAATCTGCTTTTATGTGACCTCACTCAAAAAAAAAGAGCTCGACGCTCAACCCGATCCGCCCACTTTCCTAGAGAGACTCGATAAGCACGTGCTCACTTTCCTGACACGATAAATGGCCGGTTCCGAAAAAAGAGCTAGATGGTGCCTATCGCGGCTGAAGCGCGCCCTCAAAAAAGAGCCTCCACGCCCACGAAGCCGATTGTGAAGGGAAACAATGCACGCTTGAGCCAGGTCTCAGATGTCAGCAATGTCGTCGATTCAATTAGCCGAGTTTGCGGTACTTAACCCTGCACGGCCGCTCAAGATTCCAATGATGTTTCGCGCATTGGTTGCGTCGCTTGTTGGTATGACGGCTGCGTCGCGTATGGGTGTGCCTGCCGCATCTCGTGACAGTGTGCCGGTCGCGTCGCATGCCGGTGCGACGTGTGTATATTATTGGGCTTCACGCTCAGCTCATGAAATTCAGAAGGACTTGTCGCACGAATACTACGCATAGTCTACAAACTGATTAACGACAAAATCAAGATACCGTATTTTCTCTTTTAGAAGTACATGTACTTCTAATACTCAGGCTTCTATATTACATGTACTTCTATTAGAGGTGTACTTCAAATAGAGGCTGTACTTCTAATTCTCAGCCCTTCTTTGTTGGTGTACTTCTATTAGAGAAAATACGGTAAGTTTCCAACAGTTTTTCTGGCTAACAGGGGAACCCACTACAAGTCATAGTAACCATTCCGAATGAGATGTACTTTTCTAGAACCATTTTCGGACGAAAAGTCCGAATATGCTCATCGCAGCTGTCTAGACCCACTCTTAAAGAAGTTATGAGCGCTTTTAAAGCTTCGCGGCACACCCCCCATAAAATTTTAAGGGTGTTTTTAATTTTTTTTTCCGGATTTTGCCACAAACATGTATGTAGGGGTAATCTGGGGTGCTGAACACAAATCTGGGGTTTGCTTGTCGAAATTTTAATGTTTACTGTAGGTTACGGTAGGTAACATGCCATTTAGGAGGCGAAACCTACCCTAATAATTCGAGAATCGACAATTGGGCATCGAATTCGTATTCAGTACCCCAAATAACCCCCACATAGAAACTTTGAGACAAATCTGAGACTTTGACCAAACTACCGTATACCCACCGTAATCTATCGTAAGCTGTCAAAAATCGATAAACTGACATCAGATTCGTGTTGAGCACTCCAAATAACTCCCAGAAAAGTGATTTGAGCTGCATCTGTCGCCACATTCCGGAAATCGTCAAAAGTCGATTTTGCCGTCAAGTTTTTCTGCCGGTGGGAAACTTCGAACAAATTCAGTCAAAAACTTTGGAAAAACGACAAATGAACCTCAGATTAGTGCTCAGCACCCCAAATAACTTCCCCAGGAGAATTTTATGTCAGATCTGGAATACTTTCCTAAAACGCTTCGGAAGCCCTCTAATTGGTATAAATAAACGCCCAACCGAAAATCCGCACAAGTCCAAAACGCTGTCAGTCTGCGCAAAATTTGGAAAATGTTCCTTCACCTAAACTTTGCCTAGTGGGGTAGTTTTGGGGGCCGAACATGATTATGAGGTCCGTTTCCGGATTTCCGTAATATTGGGCTTTTTGGAGGGTAGAGTAGGAACGAAAATCAGAGAAATAACGCCTATAACTTCTTTCAGAGTGGATCTAAGCAGCTGGGATGGGCATATTCGGACTTTTGTCCGAAAGTGATTCGGGAAAAGTATATTCCATTCGGAATGGTTACTATGATTTATAGTGGTTCCCTTTTAAGACGAACTAGAACAAGAGGAGAACAGTATAGAGTTTTTACAGCCCGAGCACGATCCAACATAGCGGCTCGTGCTTTTGCTATTAGAGCAGCTAATGTTTACAGCCAGTCGATGCAGAACACTGCACATATTTGAACATCTTGTTGTGTTGCAAACGTCCCGCTGAAGCCAAGTTGCTCAGCAGTTAGTTATGCGCACTTTCTTAGAGAGCAAATAATTGAAAGGAATTTTTCCCTCAATTAGCATCTCATTGTCGCATATCGCGTGTTCTTTTGGCAGTATCGCAAAATTATTGTAATTTTATTTCCTTTTTTTTCTCGCGACGTCTTATATGTCGTAATAAATCTGATTTAATCTAATTTGTATAAGTATATAAACCCTTACAAGCAAAATACATGTACACATATAATTGAAAACAAAAAAAATGGGAAGCAAGACAGAACAATAGAAAAACAATAGAAAAAAAACAAAAAAAAACGAAAAAAAAAACAAAGAACGAATCAAAAACAACACGAAGAAAGAAAACCAAAATGAACAAAACAAAAACAAAATTTTAAAAAACGAGAAACAAAAATTAATCAAACAGGAAACACGAAAAACGTCAGCCAGAACACAATAGCAAAACAAAAAACACAAGAAACCCAGTGCTAACTTGCAGATCGATCCTTTTGACGAAATCCTTGGATACCGAATGTTCGTTTGTCCACCTTTGCCGCGCTGACATTTCGAAAACGCTTGAGCAGTGGTCGCCGTTGGAAAAATGGCTCGAACTGAGGCAAAAATTTCAGCACTTTCCCCCCAGTAGATTCCCAATTTTTTCTGACATCTCTACTCGCTTCGAGCGGCTCGAATATGGTGAAATTTGAGAGCGACCAGAAAAGTGGCCGTAAGTGACCTCTGCAACTCCCAAGCGAGTTTCAGAGTAGGAGGTGTGTCGAACGCGGAGCCGACGGGAAGCTGAAAGCCTGCACACTCATCGCGGTGCCGACGCGGTTTTGCCGAGGAGCCGTGTTGTCGACGATACCTCTTCATCGGATTGCGGAGCCGACATAAGACCATAAGGTTTGGCGAAGAAATTGTCTTAAAGGCATCGTACACGATTAAAACCATATTTGGGTTTTTGACCTTTCCGTGTTATTATATCTCTATAGTGACTAAAGGTTGCAAAAGGCCCCCCCCCAAAAAAACGTCAGCTTTTCAAGAAAACCCCATTTTAAGAAGGTTCAAAACAAATTTGAAGTTCGCGCCGACATAAACTTGAGATACTTGCGCGGAGAACGCAAGGAACAGTTCTACGATCCGTTCCTTGGCGTAGCGTTGGAAGCTTTTGATTTCGTACCTAACAAAACAACCACTCGAACGAAATCAAAAGGGGTTACCAACCTGCTGCGCCCATGGCTGTCAGCTGCTTCCGATCAATACCAAATGTGGAATCGACTGTCGTGTGCATTGCGCCCAACGACGCGTCAAGGCATGCCCGCCGGCAGCAACCACGCAGTTTTGTTTCTTGTAACAACTGATCGACCCCATGGCCGGCCCCCCGAACCCAGGAAGCCGTTTTGAGGTAAGCAAATTCTCATTCAGAGGTGCTTTTAAAACTCCGAGCTTTCTGAGTGGCACTATCACGGCCCACTAGTCCGACTGAACGCGGAAGCTGGAATTCAGTTTTCATCGTGTACGATGCCTTTAAGACCTTGGGCGATGAGGTGGTGGAGTCGCTCAATTCAAAAATGTATGTGGCTGCTATTGGGCGATCGGTATCGAGATGGTGGACTGCAGGTGCGTCCCGAAACCACCCCATCTAGAACAAACAGCTCCGCGGATCGGCCGCTTGACCATCCCACTATCAATTGTGCCGCGGATCAGCCGTCAAGCGCCGCGGACTGTCCGGAAAGCTCATCTGCGGCCGCGGACGGGCAGTAAGTTTCTCTGAGAAGCTGTCATCTAGAGTTCGGCGAGTTGCGACACGTCTAAGCATATCTAGCATAGCATATCGTCTAAGCATAGCTACGTGCTCGCAGCGCCCTCGCATGCGAGCTCATATGCGGCAAAACGGTAGGGGGGGGGGTGGCATTGGACAGCGGTATAGAGCTTCGGGGGCCCGAGTGGTTCTTAACATTTAAACATGCCTGTGGGAGTGTTTAGTCACAAATTCCCGCCAAAACCTGTCTGAACACGATTGATCAATACGCATGATTTGTTTGGGAGCAGAACGGGCCTCGAAGCTCCATACCCGCCCTTGAGGGATTTCATAGTTTTCGCCGCACTGCGAGGACGCTTCTCGAAGTGCGAGCACCCGACGACAGCGGAAAGTTTCAAGCACAAATTGCGAGCTGCGAGAAGAATTCTCCTGACCCATGCCGCGCTTGGCTCATCAGAGCCGACCCTGGATAGGGGACTTTTCCCTACCTAAAAGAACACATTTGAAGGGTCCTCAAAGCAGTGACGGTAGAGCTCCGATGAAGCCAAATTACAACTTCGGCGCTAGCTCGCTCGCCCCTCGTTTGGAGGGGGGGGGGGACAGCGTGGGTGCCTGGAGGCTTGCCCCCCCCCTGCAGAGCTGCGCTCGCTCCCTCCGGTATGAGATGTAAGCGTGAGGCGTTCTCCTGTTGAACCACCCACCCCGAACGGACTCTGCAATGGCTCCACGTGAAACATTTAAAGTGCATCACGAAAGGAAATACTGTAAATTACTGCAAACGTTATGACTCCTACAACCACCGCTTCTTCCGGTTTTTCATTGTAAGCCGTAGGCATGCGATTTTGAGCTCTTCCCTTCAGGCAGACGATAGTAGAGGATATCCGATCATAGACGCATTCCACATTGCAACACTTTACAGAACGAACACAATTCTTCATACAATACTATTGTGCGCATTGCTTTTGCACAAGGCCTACATACAAACAATAACAATCATACACTACAAAACATAGACCAACAACTGAGATGAAAAGATCAACAAACAATTACACCGGATTTCATGGCAAAAGTGTACATGATCTTCAACAGAACACTTTCAAAAGTAGAAATATGTTGGCACTTTAAGAATACATACATACTTGCTAAATGTCATAAATAGCAAACTAGAAGAGGTCTCAAATCCTAGGTAAACCCGAGGTCTCAAATCCCAGGTAAAATCGAGAAAGGAAAATGTGTGAATGTCCAATTTGAAAAAAGATAAGTTAAGAACCATTTGTATACAAACTAAGTATCAAGCATTAGATTCATCGCTACCGTCTTGATTTGACGCATTTTGACTCTCCCACATCTGATAGTAGATACCTTTCGCCGCCAACAGATCTGCATGCCTAAAATCAAAATCATGAATGGAGAAGCTAGCAGAAGGAAAGAGGTGAACTCATATAGAAGAAATATGCAATAAAGATGAAAAGATACAAAAATGAAATTAGAAGGGAGATAAATGAAACAAAATGAGGGAGGCCGAAGAGGGATAAAAAAATGACAGGAGGACAGAGCTAGAGAGGGAGTGAAAGAAGGAGGAAGGGAGGGAGAAAGAAATATATGGATTGATAGAGAAACTGTTATTTATCAAAAGCAAGGAATCTACTTCAATTTGCCTACACTTCATGTATGTAGAAAGAGAGAAGGGCCAGAATACGGCTCAACTAGAAAGAGAGAAGGGCCAGAATACGGCTCAACAAGACACGTAGACGCAGAAAAGAAGGCACAGCTGCAAAGAGATACACAGATTGAGCATTAGACAGACAACAGGCAGAGACTTCCTGTATGAGCGGGAGAGAGAGCGACACACATTCGCAGACAGTCAGACAGGAAGAGATGGAGAGAGACATGAACAAAGAGACGGAGAGACGAGATCACACAACCCAAAACTCATTCCCGATATTTTTAAAGCGATTTTTAGAGGCACAAAGAACTGTCTACAGTCTTGATTTGAAAGCGCCCCACCTTCCTCTTTCAACTATCCGTCCATGCTGAAGCACGAGAATGCAGTCGACGTTGACCACCGTGCTGAGTCGATGAGCAACTACAACGCCTGTTCGAGTTGCACACAACTCCTCCAAGCATCGTTGGATGGCCCGTTCAGTATGCGTGTCAAGGGCAGATGTGGCCTAAATCCTTACTTTTGCAATTACTCGCGGCGAACTGGAAACTCTCGCCAGCACCTCGTCAAGGAAAATGAATTGCGGCTTCTTCAGAATTGTCCTAGCAATTGCAACTCGTTGCTTTTCACCACCAGACAGCTTCAGCCCTCGCTCACCAACCAACGTATCGTAACCTGGAGGAGCCGCTCATATTACACAAATATTTTGCAATAAGAAAACTAGGAATGAAAATCACCTTCGGGAAGGCTCATGATTTTGTCATGGATCATCGCAGCCCTCGCTGCATCATAAACTTCCTCATCCGACGCAGTCGGACGACCAAAGCGGACGTTGTACCTGGAATACGAGTCAGTGACAATCCCCTATGACCGACAGCTCCTCTACTTACTCGCTCGGCTCACAAATTGGGAATAAACTGGGTCTCTGTGAACAGTGGATTCAGAAAAATTTATGGTTTGCCGAAGAAAGAAACTACATTTACCATAAGTCAAAAAATGGGAGACTCAAAAATGGTGGCACCTATTTTGAATTTATTTGAAGGCAATCTCTGAGAGTTTTGACCGAGAAATAGCCCACCAAGCTCCGCAGCGGCTCCTGGTTTGCTATTTCTCGATTTTTCGCAAAATAGCCGAACAATAACCGCAAAATAACCGAGACGCGGCTGGAACACCCACACGCCGAGCCGCCAGCGGCTGGGCGGAGCCTCCAGAGGCTAGGCGCGGTACAAGTTCCTCAAACTTTTTCTTGGCCGAAACTTCCAGAAATGTTAACCCGTAGCCGAGTTTTCCACTAGTAAAAATGCCTAGGATAGTAAGTGATACTTAATTCAGAGAGGGTCAATCATACCGTATGGTGTCATTGAAAAGCACAGTATCCTGCGGTACTATTCCAATTTGTTTGCGCAAAGACCGCAACTTAAGATGGCGCACATCTTTTCCGTCAAAGAAAATGCATCCATCAGGAGAGTCGAACAGACGAAACAAAAGACGAATCATCGTACTTTTTCCACCACCGGAGGGTCCAACCTAAACGAATAGAAACATCCGATCCTCTACCGCTGAACGAATAAGCGGAAAATATCATCTGCAAAAACGAGAGCAAGATAGAACAGAAGACGTGCAGGAAACTTCAAGTCTACGCGGAATACAAACGCGACTACAAAAAAATGCCTAAAAACTGAACCGAAGCCCACGCACCAGAGCAACGGACTGTCCACTGCCAACATCGAAAGAGATATCGTTCAATACGATACGATTTTCATTATAGGAAAAGGATAGGTTCTTCACCGAAATCTGTCCTCCGGTAGGATGATACTCAATGGCGTTAGGACTGTCATGTACCTAAAAGCAGCATGTACAATATGAGTTGATTTGAAGATGAAGATGAAGCTACGACACTTCACAAAAACAGTGCAACCTTGGTTTCTGAACTGCATTCCAAATGGTCCCATTAAATCGACATACCAGAACCTCACCAAAACAGAGCGAAAATAAAAACCTACATCAACCTCCTCATTCATCAAATCGAACATGTTCTCCATATCAATGAAAGACTTTTGAATGGTCCTAAATAGGAATAATCAGACTTCAGGTGAATCATACATACAGTAGACGCGGAATTCTTTGGTGTATGCTCGAAGACTCTGCGTCTCTATTTATGCGGAACGCCGTCTCTGTGTTTTTTTTGCTCATTACTCGCCAAGGTGGGGCGCATGAATGAGCAGAATCTAGCTTTTCGTTATTAAAAAAAACCACAATTTCGTGCGTTTCTGGCTTTCCGAATTCCCCAAAACGCCCTGAGTCCTGCAGAAGGCGGAAATGTCGAGCTTGTTGACATTTTTCACGACAGGGTCTCAGAGATCAATGTCCTGGCAGTAAAGGCTCAATGTGAAGCGGAAAGCCATCTTTCTGGCAAGAGGGGGGGGGGGGTTAGCTGTAACACGCCGATAACGGGGGCACACCATGAGGACACCAGTAGCCCACTTTCCACGACACGTGATCGCAACAATGCATGCTAGGCAGAGCGTCAAACGCCGCGTAAAGTATGAAGCCGACCTGCGCTGTAGTAGCGGCCCTAGTTTGTCTAAAAAGGTAGAATGTAGTTGGAAGAAAATCAACCTGTACACAGTTCCGAAGAAGTTGAGCGGTGCATATAATTGCAGAATATATGTAGTGAACAACACGTAATCGCCTACCTGGAATAGGATTCATTAAAAGTCCGAAAAGTAAGGAAAACTCGTGACAAATGAGTCATACGGTAAGCTGCTTGTCGACAGTGATTAGATATGCGACGAGGACTGATCCGGCTGTCATTCCCACTCCAATCAGGCCATTCTGAAGGAAATTCAGCAGAGCCAAAGACGCATTCGAACGCCATTCAGCCAGTTGAAAACTGTAACATCACCCAGTGAGAGTGAGCAAGAGATGAGACTTCATTTCATTGACAAACCTCTCGATTGCATGCCGGAAACGATCCACTTCATAAACCTCATTTCCGTAGTATTTGACTGTTTCGTAGTTGAGTAAGGAATCTGTCGCCATCGCACTGCTCGCGTTCTCCTTCTCGTTCATGTCCCGACGGAATTTCGTTCGCCATTCTGTCACATAGATCGTCACTGCTGAAGAAAAACGCAAATTCAAAGTGAAAAAAAACAGACTTCCTGTGCAGTTTAAGTTCTTCAAAAATGGGGTTGATCTAATACAATGGACGTTCAAAATAAAGCTTGTCGCAATGCTTTGCTAAACAGTATGTCTCTGCTGGCTCAGGTCTCCATAGAACACAAGACTGTCCAAACGATTCAAAGCACCACAATTTATAAACTTTTTGAACAGCTTGGATTTTCGCATGATTTGGAATGTCTCAACTTTGGGAAAAATCGGGTACTTTGCCAGGACTTTAAAAACGATTTATTAGAATGGACCGGTAAGTAATGTCGTTTTCTTACGCTGTTCGCCTTGCGCAGTGCGGTCAGACAGATTAAACAGGATCCAAAAACCTCTGCTTACTATTCCAATCTGCTTCAAATGTTCTTGGACGGTCGACCAAAGTTGGTTAAGACTATTTCAACGATTTCTCGATCTTGATGTTTTTGAATATTTGATGCCTTTTTATGACATGATATACGATCACAAGTTATCACAAGGTAGCGTAGTTGAATGCAAAACTCAGATGTCAGGCAGGACTCGAGCCTGCATTGCACGCTTTCCGGCCGAGAGAGACCACCGACACCCCGTTCTGCATCCATAAGCTATTCACACATAAACTGTGTAGGCATATCAGCAATCACCCGTTAACAGGCTTACCAGATCATACCCGTTAACGGGTGATTGTTGTTGTGCCTACGCAGTGCATGTGTGAATAGCTGATGGATGCAGAACGGGGTGTGCACTGTGTAATGGTAACACTCTCGGCCGGGAAGCGAGCAAGGTCTATTCTTATTTTCAATAAAATGGAGACAACATGTGAGGACACCCCACGGAAAATCCACTTTTTAAACAAAAAAAGCTACCAGGCAATATCATCACCAAAGAGACTCATGAACAACGATATACCTATCCCTTATAATAAGTTCGAAAATCTCTAAATACTCACGACGATCCTGCTGAAACGAACATCAGCCTTGCAACATCAAATGTACAGGAGGAGTTTAGACAGAACAAAATCTTCGAATAATCACCACGGATGAGAGTGAAATACACCAGATAGAAAATCCAGTGTCCTATGACCATTTACGACTATAGGCTATAAAACCCGAAATTCCCGTAGTTTCGCCTGACACGGATTCGCTTCCAATTACGCCCCTAACACGTCGTTGCCTAACGTTTATGATGTTCCTGATCCATACAAGTCAAAAAGGTCAAAATTACCCGATTTGAACAAAGACAACCTTTGGCTTTTACGAATGTCCAATGCATTTGGATAAACATCGCAAATGTTTTTGGTAGCAATTGTAGCACTACTTCCCTTTCAAAACTCAAAAAAACATGCAATGCCAGATGTGCACCTCTTCTGGTATTTGGCTGGCCATTTTACTCAAAACTACAAAAAAATTGTAATTATATGAAAAAAACTTGTTTACCTAAGGTGCTGAGTTAATCGCAAAACGCTTGGCTCCGAACGAGATTGAAGCAGCATATTCGCTTTACGGGGGAGCGCCTTATCGCACTGCACCACCGAAGCCCCAGCGCCGCTCCCGCTCAACTGCTCGGTAAATCAGCAGCTACGGTAAAGAAACATCAAAAAATCGTATAAGACTTAACTCAGTCATAGACCTGACAGGTCTATGACGGTATAGCTGTTACATCCCGTTATGCGGGTGAGGGATGATTGCTTCAGTGGAGATTTACTGAGCAGTTGAGTGAGAGCGGTGTTGGGGATTCGGTGGTGCAGTGCGATCAGGCCCTTACCCGGAAAGGGAATATGCTGGTTCAATCTCGCCCAGAGACAAGCGTTTTGTGATCAACTCATCACCTTATGTAAACATACCTTAACGTGCACTGCGACGTTGAACTGCAGTTACGGTTAAAAACGTCCAAAAATCGTGTAGGTCTATAAAAAATTGTCTGTAAGTAAGAAATTCCCTACATCTTCTCGATCTACTTCGACTTGAAGCAGACCACCTAACACTACAGGCCATTTTTAATAAAAATATGCTGCTCTCATGTTCATTCCAATCTGAAACCTCACCTTACCTAAATCGACTGAAATGTTTCTTTGCGAAAACTGGAGGCGGGCGGCTTTGTAAATGCAGGTAATGTAGAGGGACTTCCGCATCACCTCATTCACAATGTTGTCGTTACATTTTATCGCCCTACAAACCTTTACCTATGCCACAAACAGGCTCAGATCTGCCCGGATCTGGTTGATACTGACAGTTAAGCTCGATAAATGTCTCCAAATCCACCATTAGAGGCAGTGTTCACGATAAAAAAAACCGTATTTTAGTTTTTGATGTTTTTGAGTAGCTATGTAAACTAAGAAGGGGTTAACAAGGGAAAATTTCCACAGATCACCCAAATACCAGGAAAAAACCATTCAAAGAAATCCCTGAAAAACTTGCCCGTGCCTGTTTGCGTGTTTCGGAGAATGCAGACAACGCATCGAACCTGACGTCAGTGAAATGGTTTCGCGCTTCAAAACCCCTAGGTGATGGCTCTGCTTTCTGTTTCCTCTACTGAGAATTCCTTAAAAATAAGAGGAGCTAATGTACATGCTGGGATAATAGTACCTTTCGCGATAAAAAATGTTCGAAAATTCGGTGCCTCTTCCTACGGTAAAACGGACGCCGACAACTGTTATAAGACGTCTGCGGGGTGGCCCAATGGGTTGGCTGGCCCACGAGATTTTCACCCACTTTCCAGCCGTTTTTCGTCTCACTTTCGTTCTCACTTCTCTTAAAGGCAGTGTTCACGATGATTCTCGTTTCCAAGTTTTCCACTCAAAACAATCCGTTGGCAACCAAGTGTTATCAAAATCACCAAGAAACGGTGAGAAACGCACTAATTCGTCTTATTTCAGTGACATTATTCTATGGCTTGGACTAGTTGTCTGGTTGGATGAACATGTTCACGGTGGTTGTCACAGGTGATAAATGGGACTAATCGGAAATGGAAGAATATTTTGGGCAAAATAGTATTAGTTAGGGCCCGAAGAACGGAGCAACACAGATTGGAGAATTGCAAAAGACGGGTCCACAAAAGATTTCATTGTCACAACGAACAGTTCCATTGATACTTAAAGGCATCGTTCGCGCTGAAAACCAATTTCCATTTTTCATGCTCAATTTCATGAATGAGCCCGGTGGACCACGTCGGTGAAGTTTTGCGCCTCAAAAACATATGGTTCTGAAGTTGGAGTGGTTCAAAATGACGATCCGCCACCAGTTTCCACCAACCATCTAGCACAAGGAACAGAAGCGCCATCACAGGCGCAGGTGATTATCCATTAGGATTTTTTAATTCGGGAAATTCTAACATCCAAACTTGACCAATGGGTACTTCTTTTTTTATAATAAGTTTCAGTGAACGAAAGGCAAGAGAAATTCACCCACATAAAAAAGTTTACAGCAAAAAACACATCCGACGTTTGCTAAAAAAAAACTTCCGACGTATTGCACAGGACACACCGAAATTGACGGATTGGTGGGAAATGATTAATTCGAGACGTTTCAAAACGAGTTTTTTTGCGAAAGTTGATGGTTTTGTGGAGCCTTTCCACTCTTATTCTGTATGTCAGACAATTTCCTGCGCAAAAACGTGAAAAAATGGGATGCGGTTTTTTGCGCGTACGATGCCTTTAAGAGACGGGCTAATACTTGAGGATTTCGTGCCCTTCTGGTGCGTTTTTCTCGGTTTCTTCGTCATTTCAGTTCTACTCGGGGGCCAAACAATCGATTTAGCGATTAATCCCAAAATCGAAGATTATCGTGAACACTGCCTCCAAAGAAACCCAGAGCTTAAGTTTTTGCCAGAGAACCGGCAACTTTTTCATCGTGAACACTGCCTTTGAAGGCAGTGTTCACCATGAATCGTGGATGTTCAGCTTCTTACAGATTATGATAGGTCAAGAGGTTTAATTACCCAAGTTTGAGGTCTGGTATCGTATCGAGCCGATAGTCGACTTGTGTGTGCCGCTACTACTATTCACGTGAGCGTTGCTGGAAGTTGCCGAGCGTCTTCGATTGGGCTCCACAGGCGAGGAACCGTGTGGCGGGTTCTGCAATTTCATCATCAACCTTAAAAAAGCCACCGTAACAGGTGAATTTCGGCCTATCTCCTCTCTGTGTTCCTGATACGATGCCCGCCGCTCCCGCTGTCCCTTTCCAGATGGTGACCAGGAGGAAATCGGCCAAAGAAGGCAAAGATGGAGGATGTTCACAGTCGCCGGATGGAATCGAGATGGCGCTCGAACAACTGCAGGCGGACAAGAAGGCCCCGGAATATCTGAAGGTTTTGTTTGTCCATTTATTTCACGAGCAGAGCGAGTTCTCAGCGGTTCTGGCGAAGGACCAAGAGCTACAGGAGAAGGTCACAGCACTCAGCGCAGAAAACTCCGCACTGAAGAGTGCGCTAGCGGACGCTGAGGCTATGCTTTCTCCATCACCCGCACAGCGAAGTTCCCCTGTTGCTGACAGTCGTGTGGTTAATGGTAGGCATAGTGTTGACGCTGAGGAGAAAGAGCGGTTGCGCTCCGTGGTTGTATCAGGGGTGCCTGAATCTTCAGTTTTCTACTGCGTGGGCCTTGTCCCGGCACGATTCGTAACAGTTCACCGCACCTGTCGCGGTCGCAAAGTTTTGGTATGACAGTGTCCTTAGGGATGAATGGACGCGGCATCGCTTCGGTTCTGAACAAAAGCGTTTCACCCCTGAAATGTTGAAATTTAAGTTTCTCTTTCACTCGTATAAGCCGGGGGGTTAGCGCCGCTTCGCGGCGCTCTGTCCGGAAACTGTGTGGCTTTTCTGAACCAATTAAATCTCTCACGGTCAGGGAAACCCGGGCCAAAGCGCCGCTTCGTGGCGCTTTGTCTGGGAACCGTAAGCCGGGGGGTTCGCGCCGCTTCGCGGCGCTCTGTCCGGAAACTGTGTGACTTTTCTGAACCAATTAAATTTCTCACGGTCAGGAAAACCCCGGCCAGAGCGCCGCTTCGCGGCGCTTTGTCCGGGAACCGTAAGCCGGGGGGTTCGCGCCGCTGCTTCAAAGGATTTTGATAACTGTTCATCGAGGTTTGGGGCGGGGTATAAAGTCCGGGAGGTGGTTCTAAGTCACGTCAATGATCTTGTCGTGTCATCAACGCACGAAGGTCGTGACCCCAGGTGATGCCGAGATTTGAATCTCCTCCACGTAATGAGGGTGAAGTCGTTTGGCTGGAGAAGGGAAAACAACTCGAACTGCTAGCTGATTTTTTGGCTATTTTGATGGCAGAATGTTGAGAACCGAAAAACGTAATCGCCCTACCTTACCCTAAATGAGTGCACAATTGCATGAGCCTAACTAAACTTTGAAGGTTTTGGTGAACTGAAATCCACATACGGTTCAATACTGTTTTTGAGTGGCTAGAGATGTGACGAAATAGTGCCATAGTGATGGAGGCCCAGGTGGTCGTGCTTTGTGCTCCGATTCTTTTATTATATGGAAGGATAAGGTATCAGGCTCTTAGACTGCCTACTGAAGGAAGTCCTTTGTAGTATTGGTTTCAGTCTTTTTCTGCACTGTTTTTTGAAATGCAAATGCATGTTATTTATTTTCATTACATCTAACTTATACTTATTTTTCATATAGTTGATGAATTTCATTTTAGCTTCGAAATAAGTTTGTATTATTTCACTACTGTTATTCATCTTTTGTATTCTATATTTAGTTCCTTTGTTCAAATTTCTTGGAGAATAGAATTTTTAATTATACTAATATCCCTTGTTACAATGTGTTGATGGTGGGGATCAATATAATCTTTATATTCATCCCGACCATATTCACAAATGCATCCATCTGATATTATTCCTTGGATGCTACGTTTATTCAAAGCTTTTAACACTTTGTTATAGTTGAAAACAACGCTAGATACAGGATTCTCATAAATATGAACCACTCTTACTCTTTATAACGTTCTATCTTTGTATTGGGAACAAGGTCAGGCGAATCTATGCTATTGAAAATTCTATTGAAATTTATTCGATCAGAAACGTTATTAAAATAATTCATTTTCAAGTAGTAGTAATCTTTTTGCTCATTTTTACGACTTTCGTTACATTCCAAGTGATAGTGGAAATGAGTAAGAAGGTACAAAATCAGAATTCAGTTTTCTTGGTGATACTAGATAAGAAGGAATCCGACTGTGATAGTTCTAAGAGCTTGCTTATGTCTTTTATTCATGTATTTTATCAAACTATATACTTTCATAGCCTTCTTGCAATCGATAACATTTTGAACATCCAAAGAATTCAATCTAGTTATCCTTTCTCTTCAACCTCTGTTATTCCGTTTCTTGGTAATTTCGAGTGCGAAGAATGGACGTTTGACTTTATGCATAAGTGGATTACTGATATCTGAAATATTTCCATATCCTTTAATATTATCATTAAGTCCAAAAGGATATGGTGTCATGAGAAGTTTAATCCAAAACTCTTCCTTCTCCTGTAGAATGTTTCTATCCGTATTTTCTGGACAAGAATCGAAAATGTGTACAGTTATGTTGGATTTACATTTATGATAATGTGTGTATAACGGAGTAAATATTTTATGATTGTTGATATTGCGTAGATGTTCCATTACCCTCTCTCTTAAGCTCCTAGTTGTCATACCAACGTATTGTAAATTACAACTAGAGCATTGTAAGCAATATATAACACCTCTAGACCTACAGTTAGCGCCTTTAGTCTTGAATGTATTAATGCAGAAATTTGTAACGGTGGAATCAATATAGTTATCAAACTTTATAAGTCTACAAACCGTGCATTTAGCCGAACATTTTTCACCTTTTTGATCATGACCAAAATCTTTTATGGCATACTTGTTAGCTCTAATCTTATACTTGGTAAAAGAAGACAGGGAAAAGTAAATTTTTGCTTTAATTGGAACCTGTGTTCTTGACCAAAATCTAAGTAAGTGGGCGGCCAAACCCCTTACAGAGAGGAATCTCTCTTACGGGTTTGCCAGACTGTTGGCTAGTGTCTTTGGCACGCTTCCAAACCAAACAATGAGCTGATAAATGACAATCAACTATTGACTTGCGCAGAAACGACATTACTTTCCGGACCCCGTATATATGAAGACAAGCGAATATGTTTACCCAAGTAAAGGACCATGGTCACAAGCACGATTCCACCAAAATAGAAGTTGAACGTTGAGAAAAAGAATACGACAGCAATTATAATATCAGTTATTGTAGGCACAATATTAAACAAAATATAGCTGAAATTAAGATCAAGGATTAAATCTCCTTTAGCAAAGACGGTAAAAAGGTGAGCTACAACGGGATTTCAATAAACAAGAGAAGAACCACGGAAGCATGACTTACTTCAAAATACTGTTAACTGAGCTGGTGCCTCTGTCCATGACCCTCAACACGAGGCCTGTTTTTCGCGATAGATGCCATCGAAGAGACAACGAATGCAAATGGGCAAATAATTCCACCTTAAAGATGTGCATTTGAGAAAAAAATTAAGAAATCGCAGGGCTATTCTTCTTCTTCTTCTGCAGCCACAGATAGGGTCCTGTCATAGATTGAGGAACTGGGCCACCAGTGTAGGATTCGTCCAAAGATCTACTGTTGTTAACGATGTCGGTCTCATCGGGCAGTTGAAAAGGTGCGCAGAAGTATGCCCTTTATTACCACAATCCGGGCACTCGTCAGGTCTGCTGCTATCGATCTTATGTAAATGAGACATAAGCATGGCGAAGTGCCCACAGCTCAACGAGGCAAGGGTGCACCTGGCACGCCTACCGAGTTCCATCTCGGTTTCGCTGGCCTCAGGCGGCACGACTCCCAGAATGGAGTTTACGGCGGCCTTGCACAAGTGATCCTTGACGAATTGGGTATGCTCAGCACGTAAGAGACGGAGGCGTTCTTGTTGTGCGTTGGTCCATCTCTGTATATTGATTTTCGTGAGAGCATCAGCAAACGGCTTTCTTATACCTCTCTCTCTCACGGGGTCTAATACTCTGCGCGACGGATGATTTGGCTGCTTCAGAATGTTTATGTACAGTTGTTGTGCGTGGAGTTGGCAATGGTCCTTAACTGGCAGGATGCGAGCTTCGACATGTAGGTGCTCTACTGGAGAGCTTTTAGAACAGCCTGTTGCGATTCGCAATGCTCCATTTTGGATGCGCTGCAGCTTGGACCAAGATGACTCCGACACGATGTGCTGCCAGACTGGTGCAACATACTCCAGGGCGGGCTGTACGATGGTTTTGTACGTGGTCAGGATCGTTTCTTTACTGCACCCCCAGGACGTTCCGCCGAGAGCACGTGGGACATTGTCTTGTTTTCACTGTGACTTGCTTCTGCTCAGTGTTCTTATGAAACCTCAGCGAAGGGTCCAACACGAGTCCGAGCAGCTTAGGGAATCGGGCGGCCGGCAGGCGAGTTTCGTCCCATTTCACCATGGGATGAGCACTGTGCTCCTCAGGAACAGTGGAAAAGACTGTGACGGATGATTTAGCGGCAGAGACCGTAAGCATCTTGCTATCGAGAAAACATTTCAACTCGATCAAGTAGTCATTGATCTTACTGGCAGCTACATTTATGTCGCGATCCCGGCATAGTATAGTAATATCATCCGCATACGCAACGACCTTGATGTATTGGGATGGAACGGGTAGATCTTCAATATACAGACTAAAAAGAGCAGGCGATAGAACTCCTCCTTGAGGTACGCCGGCGGCAATGGGGATGCTATTGGAGACGTGTCCTTGAAATAGCACATTTGCCCGACGTCCTTTGGTGAATGAGATTATCCACCGCTTCTGCCAGGGCGGAATGTTAGACCTTCACAGGCTCTCCGACAATATGCCCAGGTTTACAGTGTCAAAAGCCTTCGTTAGGTCGAGAGCTACACAAACGGTTCGCTGAGGTTTGATGGCATTGAAGCCGTCCAAAAGATAGCTCACAATTTCCGGCAGGGCCGTAGTGGTGGAATGTAGTTTACGGAAACCATGTTGATGCTTTTGTTTGCTATTTTTTTCGGCAAGCTCCTCCACAGTCAATTTTTCCGCAACTTTAGCGATAGGTGAAAGGAGACTGATTGGGTGAGAGAAAACTTTTGTCGTGGATGGTGATTTACCCGGCTTTGGCAGTGGGATGACGCGTGCAGGGCTATTCAAATCGGGAACGCAATGAATGAATTAAGAAGTTAGCAGAACCCAGAATAAGACTTGTTTGAGATCCCCGCGAGGTTTTCCAAAATCGTGTTTTTATAGTTGGAGGTATGGGACACTGCGTCAATAAGCCGTGTTCAAAGTTCAATAGCTGTGTCAAGGGATTCCAAAAAGGCAAAAATAAACAAGGCTAGCGAATAGAAACATTTAAGAAAACAAATTCACCAACCCAGAAACCTAAAACTGCTATTCAAAATATGTAGGAACCCTCTCCGAATCCTCCTATGGCGTTTCCCACAATTTAGAGCAGATGGTTTGAGCTTCTGAGTAAGTTTGTTTTCTTTTCTTCGATCCTCTATTCATAGTTTAGCCCTGAGCTGAAAGCCTAACTAAACCTCGAACCTCCAACTCGCGAGTGGTGTACTGTTGAATGGGAATCCACAAATACGAGCGTAGAGTATTGAGAAAGCCACCCATGGCTGAATGAAAAGAGGAAAACAATATAAAACACAGCAATCATTAAGGGGAATTTATTACCTCCATTTCCTTGCAGAAACTTCAAGAGGGTTGATATATAAATAAGAGAGTACTGAAACGTTTTCGGTTCTGCAAGTCCGTCCACTGTAAACAAATATACTTGAAAGGATTGTAAAAATGATCATTATCCTTTTTATAAGAAGATTTGGGATCACCCCACAAATGATTCTTGAAAGCAAAAAAAGGAAAATAAGAATAGGCCCTGAGAATGCGTAACATAGGAAAATAGGGATGCGGCTGAAAAGAAAAAAATGGTATAGATTGGTAGGGCAGTGATTAAACTGAGGAAGGAAAAGTAGAGAGGGAAGAAGAAAGGGGTCGAGAATCTTAAGATAGTGGAGAAAAAAGATAAGAAAAATGGAACAAACGGGTAGGTTAAGAGAACGAAATAGAAAGAATAGAAAAGGGAAATGACAATGAAGGGAGATGGGTACAGGAAAGGATTGAAAAAGAAGAAAAACCGGGAAAAGCGAAAGAGAAATCAAGAGAAAGTTAAGAGCACCGGGAAGGGAACATGGCAGAGTTGACGAAGGTGTAAAAAGAACAGAGGCAGAAGGCAAGGAGAGAAAGAAGAAGGATATGAGAGAAATAGCAGCGTAAGGGTAGAATGTAAAGAAGTGGATAAGAAGCACAAAAGGAAGAAAGAGCGGGAAAGAGGGATTTCAGGAAGGGAGCAGAGAAAAGGAAATATAAGTGAGCAGAGAGAAAGCGATAGGGCAAAAAAGTGGCAGAAAAGGATTGATAGATCAGGGCGAGAGAAAGATTGAAGAACAATGTTATGTACGTAGAATGTATGCATGCAAGCGAGAAAGTACGAAACAGGAAAAGAAAAAAGAGAACGACAGGCAGAGAAGTATCAAAGGTGGAGAAAAAATGAAAGAGAACGAAGAGCCGATTACGTATAAAAATAGAGATAAAGGAAAACAGAGGTGGGAAGGATGATGCAAAGACCAGGAATAATGAGAAAACAGACAAGACATATAGGTGACGAGGCTGTGGAAAGATGATGATCGAAAGAACGAGGGAAGAAAAGGAGAAAAGCGAGAGCAAGGGAGAAAATAAAAAAAAACAGAGGGGGGAAGCAAGAGAGAGGGAAAACGAAGGTAAAAGATTTGGGAGCAGGGTTAGGGTTGGTTTGAGTTGAAATCGGCTGCTGCGATAGCTGTCAATGGCACGTTTCGATTTGATGGCGTTTTAGAGACTCGATCGCAGGGGCGAATTCTGCGATAAATGCCTCTAGATCAGTTTTTCGAGTATTTGAAGTCGTATAGTGGGTGTACCATCCAGTTAAGACTCTTTGCGGCCAAGTGGCCGACGATGAATGTGCCATTCTCGGAGTTGGAAAATCAAAAAACCGCCTGAAGTTGAACGTCTGCACTAGTTGAAAAACTCATTCTGCTGGATCAGACTGCTGCAGAGCCTATATAGAAGAGAAACCTTTGAAAAAGTTACTGGCCGACTCCTAGGTCGATTCAACCACTTCAAGCCGAGAATGGTCGGTGTGATGACCGTAAATACTATAACTTACACAGTTTCCCCATTTTGAGCCGGTCGAAGTATAGTGGAGTCCACCAAGATTGTCTCATTTACTTATCAATAAGAAGCGGTCGGCTGGGGATCAATGTGCATGAATCCCATACCAGCACGCTCGATACCGATTGAACGAGAGCGGTTGTGCCGCAACGAGTTTCATGTTCATTGATCTCCAATCGACCGCTTCTCATTGATAAGTAAATGAGACACTTTTGGTGGACTCCACTATAAGGCTTATCGGGGGTTGTCATGTCAGAATCTCCTTATCACTGTAATATTCTGTAATGATTGACCGCTCCGCTGTTCGCTACATCCGGACACATCCAAGCGAGATTGGCTTTATAGTTAGGCCCAAATAATTTCGAACAATCCGATTAATCCATTTTTGACTCAATCTCGACATGACATGAATATTTTCGAAAAACTGACCATTGTGATTCTATGAAAGCAAGGAATGCCATGAAATATGAAGTTTCACTACTTTCTGAAAGCCAAAGAGAGCTCAAAACATTTCGAGATTGAGGCGAAAAATTGATTAATCGGATTATTCGAAATTATTCGGGCTTAACTATAGTGAATACCACGGTGTGAATTGAGCCATCTTATGAGCTTGATCAGACCGTGCGGATTTTGCGATAAATGCCTCCATATCAGTTTTGCGAGCTTTCTCAGGTCCTATAGTGAGTAATAACCAATTATGACCTTTTGCGGACAAACGGCCCACAATGAGTGTACCATTCAGGGTGTTGAAAAATATAAAAATCGCAGCGTGGGCACATACGTCTAAAGAAAACCTATTCTCTCGGATCGAGCTGTCGTAGTGTTCACTTTGTGAAGGAACATTTAAAAAACTTACCGTCCGACTTCCAGGTCGATTGGTTTGATTTGACAAATGAAATGGAAGCACCCCAATTTCCAATGTGGAGGGCAGGAGGCTGCACCTTTCACAGACCAATCACACCGCCACGCCTTCTCAAAAATGAAAACAGGTTACTTGTAACATAAAAGGTCGAAAACAAGCTACTTGTAACATATCTAAGCCGATGTAAATTACTTGCGACTTAACTCAGCTCATTTAGGTTGCATGCAACATATCGAAGGGTGACCGCGTGCAGTGCGCCTCCGATATGTTGCATGTAAGTTGAATGGCACAGGATAAGACGCAAGTAATTTATCTCGTCCAAAAAGGCATTACCAAGGGATTTATACGACACACTCTTGGGGGTCAGACTTTGGAGGATAGGAGCTCTCTACACACTGAGGGAGGTGTCTTGCCTTTTGCGGCTCTTACTCCACTCGGGACCTTTTCGCTTGAAATGAGTAGCGTGACGAGTGAAACAGCGAAAACGGGACAACTCCTCCACACGCGAGGACGCGTTCTCGGCGTCGCGCGATGGCCACCCATGGTGAATATAACGTAAGTTACATTAAGTATAAGTGTAACTCACATGCAATATAAATGTATGTTACTTAAGACATTCAAGTAAATTACATTCATACATATAACAAGTTTACCCTGTTTGGGAGCGAAAAGTAGAGGGACAGAAAGAGAGCGGAAGGGTAACGGAAGAGAAAGGGAGGAGGAAAGATCTTGTAGGTGCGAGGCGTTGACATAAAAAAATTTGATACACGGAAAGACTTCAGGAAAACTCATAGTCTTAATCAGAAAAAATGTTCCTCAATCCTGAAGACCTAGTTCAAAATTCAGAATTGGTAATATCGTTGAAAAAAATTCAAACCAACCAATCCATTTGCTGTAGAGAGGAAGAGCAACGTTGATAAGACGTCCAAAAAGCAGCAAAAATAGACAAAGGGCCACTCTCACTTGCAGGGTTAGACTCTTCTTAGGCCAAACATATGGCAAAATCAACGAGATCTTTCGTGAAAGATTCGCCCATGTCTGCAAACTTCGCGTCCAGGGAAGTCATTGAAAACTTGTGAGGGGTGAAGAGAACGTAAACTCCAGAAGGGTTAAAATGTAACAGACCGATTGCGATTCACTTCGCAAGGTGGACAAGCACATTGTCGAAGCAAAAACAATTAGTGTTAGAACGAAGTCCATCACGTAAAACACAAAAACACCATTTTTATACGTCCTGAAAGAAGCAGGAAACGTCAAATACGACAAGTCTGAAAGGACTTCTCTAGGAAAATTTGCCGCGGCAGTGCCGGGAAAGTAGCCCGACCCTCGACTGTGCCGCGATAGTTCTGCCTTACAAGGGAAGTATAAAAAGCGTAGGTCGGATCTGCCAAAACGACTAGTATGGTTAGTATCTCTTCTGGCTCAATAGTAAAAATGCACAGTATCCCGCCGAGAGCTGCAGGTTCAAAAAAGTTATGAGCATTTTTTAAGCCTGGCGAAAAGGCAAGGGTACCCATCAAGGGTACCCATCAGGCATTTTTTTTGGAGTTTCGAAAAATTTTCTCGGATTTAGCTCAAAAGTTGTATGTACGGGCAGTCTAGGGTGATGAACACGAATCTGGAGTCCATTTGTCGAAATTTTGAGGTTTACTGTAGGTTACGGTAGGTAACATGTCATTTAGGGGTCAAAACCCACCTTAGTATTTTGGAAATCGACAAACGGACGTTAAATTCGTATTCTCCACCCCGATTAACCCCCGTATACAAATTTTGAGTAAAATCTGAGATTTTGACCAAACTAACGTATACCCACCGTAATCTACCGTAATCCGCAAAAAATCGATAAACGGACTCCAGATTCGTGTTTAGCACTCCAAATAACCCTCAGCAAATGATTTTGAGACATATCTATCGTAGAAAACCGGAAATCTCGAAAGTGGCGTTTTTCCCTCGAAATTTTCCCCGGTTGGGAAGCTTCAAACGAAATGAGCCGAAAACTTTTGAAAATCGACTAATAAATCACAGAATCGTGATCAGCGCCCCAAAAAAACCCCCTGGGAGAATTTTAAGTCAAATCTGGAACATTTTTCTAAAACGCTTCCTGAGCCCTCAATTAGTAGAAATAAGCGCCCAACCGAAAACCCGTACAAGTCCAAAACGCTGTCAGTCTGGACAAAGTACGGAAAATGTGCGTTCACCCAAAATTTGCTCAGGGTGGTAGTTTTGGGTGCTGAACACATTTATGAGGTCCGTTTCCGGATTTTCCGAAGAATAACGCGCTTTTTGGAAGGTACAAAAAGCACAAAAAATTAGCTTTTTAAGCTTGTAACTTCTTGGAACCTGCGGCTCGCGGCGGGATACTGCGCAGTTTTACTACTGAGCCACAAGAGATACTAACGACACTAGTCGTTTTGGCAGATCAGACCTACGCTTTGTATACTTCCCTTGTTAGTACCTCAGCGGGTCCTCGATCATCACCGTGCCGAGACGATTTTGTTGCAGTATCTTGATCCTCGACAACTCCGCGACATTGCCGCGATATTACGGCAGCGGTTCCGTGTTAGAACCGCGCCGGCCCCGTAGGGATGCATCAGCGAACTCGCGTCGACTATGATGCACTGTCCTGTGTGGTAAAACTAAATTGTCGCCAGTTCAATTACCCAAGCTTGAGGTACATCCCGTATCTCCTTGGTCGCACTAACCATGATACCCTCAGTCCCTATCAGACAGAGGACGTAACAACCACAGGTGCTTACATAGGCCCCGCTTAACTGTATTACACCTCATAATTAATTTCATTCGAGCTTCACGCAGTCGGTCCTGTTTTGAAAAGGCGCACCCACCGATCGCGGAGCCGGTGCGGCACTATTGCGGAGTCGTGGCGTCAATTTCTACCAGAGCTGAATACACACACTTTGAAACACCCGCACATTAGAGTGGCATTAAGATAGATAACTAATTTAGAGACTTCCAATCACTTTAAGAATTTTTTCAAAAACGAGTAACAAGAGCTACCCCTATAACCCCATTCCAGCAAAGACATCGTCAAAACATAAAAGAAAAGAGCTTGCGGGTTGGAGAAGGATACTTCGGAAAATTATCTATGGAACTGTACAAAAGAAGGTCCCGAATAAACAGAATCTTTTGTAATGATTTCGAAATTTCGGTAGCTTCAGAGCATGAGACGAAACAACAAAACCATGGTGAAAAGCAGAGAGATTGCCGCAATCGTATAATTATATACCAAAAATGTTAACGTCTAGCGTATCGCATAACGCCGGTATCATACGTAGACGGAATCTGACGCAAGCTAGTTTCTTTTAGCTACACGAAAAATTGTTCAATGAAAACTGAGAAAACTACTGCTAAAAACCAATTAATTGGACGCAGTCTAATCCATCGTGAATACAGGAAATCGAAATGAATCCACACCAAAGGCTAATGAATACGAAAACCCTCGCAAACAAAGCAGATAAGCATTATAGCAGCTAACAGGAATTCTAGAGGTACCCACGTCACAAATTTTACAACTACTATATCATTGAAAGAGACGCGAAGAACTTTTCCTCTTTTTGTTCGTGAGGACAAAAAGCATTTAATCAAAGTGTCAACCAATGAAACAATTTAGAGAGAGCAACTACAATAGTTCCAAGGAAAGAAAATCAAACGATAACTTTGGGAAATAGCTTGACCTCGATGTGAAATACTGACTCCAAGCAAACATTGGCAGAAGGTCGAAGCATACAGCTAATGAATAGGATAAGGCCAGCGATAAAGGAAGATGCGGCAGATCACGCCATTTTATTAACGAACACAGATTCACTAGCCAGAATATCTGAAAACCTTGACTGTCACATTGCCACTTTCGCAATGAAGAACATCAGCTGAATCGATGATTTGAAATGTTCAAATAACTGATCCTAAATGAATATTAGGATAGATACTTGACCCCAAAAATTTGAGAACACAAGATATTTCTCGAAAATTCATTTTTTGCGCAGTCGTTGTACTACTTCAAAGAGTTACCAAAGTAGTACATACAGGCCATAGAACGGCCAAAGTATTATCGTTGGCTGCGGACGGCGCGCTGCGCGGCCGCACGCGCTCCGAACTGGACGAGTTTTAGCCGCCGCGGCCTCGATCAGCTGTTCTGGTGGGTTTTTTGATTATTTTTTGTTTTTTATTAATTTAGTGATTTTATTGATGTTTTTTGATGTTTTTATTCGTGCTAGGATTGGGAAAACTAATTTCTCGTTTCAGGATTGGCCGGCGGAGCTGCGAAATGCGACAATCGCCCGGAAATTTGGGCAGAAGGTTGGTTTCTTTTAATTTCTCCCTTTTACCTGAACTGAGTTTAGGTTTCATATTTACAGAATGTTAGTTGCTGCTTGTACTACTATCTAGGTTGCTGTATTATGTTAAATTTTTTTTATTTTAGGTGTTTCGAGAGGCTGGGTAGCAAAAAAGGCTCCCATCACCTAAAATAAAAATATTAAACATAATACAGCAACCTAGATCGTAGTACAAGCAGCAACTAACATTTTATAAGTATGAATGCTAAGTTCAGTTCAGGTGAAAGAGAGAAATTTAAAAAAAACAGCCTTCTGCCCCAATTTCCGGGCGATTGTCGCATTTCAAAGCTCCGCCAGCCATTCCTGAAACTAAAAATTAGTTTTCCTAATCCTAGAACGAATGAAAACATCAGTAAAATCACTAAATTAATGAAAAACAAACAAGAAAAAGAAAAATCACCACAACAGCTGATCGAGGCAGCGGAGGCCAAAACTCGTCCAGTTCGGAGTGCGTGCTGCTGCGCAGCGCGTGGTCCGCAGCCAACGGTGACAATTTGGCAGTTTTATGGCTTGTACACTCTATTTAGGAGCGAAACATACTTGGCTTCACCACGTGCACATGGGCGCACGTACTCTGGTATCTCCTTCCACGCCGGTATCAACCGCTTCTCTTCCCCTCGCCTTGCACACGCACACAAAGAAACAAAGTAAGTTTTGCTCCGGAATAGAGTGTTAGTAAACTAAAATTTTATTGAAAACAAAAAACCGTAAAAAAGTAAAAAAAAAGACTCACCACTCTGGCAATAGAAAACACCATCAGAGTATGGCCGTACTTATGAACATAAAATGAATAGAATATATAGGATATTGACACAGCAATTAAGAGCAATTTACAGATGACTGCTACGAAGAAATTTGCAGGCAGATTACCTGAAGCAACCTTTTTTCGTAGGTGGTGGGAGTTTGATACAAAAATAGGGGTGGTGGACAAAAAAGTGGTGTTGCTAGCAGCTGTCAACAAAAATGACTAGTCAGTAGAGGTGAAATTCTTTAAAAAACGTTAGCTGCTAGAGAAACAATACCTAAGGCTAAGAATGCTGAATTCAATCTGTAATAGTACTTAATTAGAGATCGATTTTCAACCTTTTCTATGCCCTGACCGCCCTCCATCCATACAGTTAGAAGGGTATTTAATAAAATTACAATGTCACATGTTAACCTTACTGAATTCAGCCATGTACAAAAGTAATCGCGTACCAACTCTCTGATATGATATGCCTCTTGGCAAACAGGTCATAATAAGATTCAGAATCGCCAGAAAAGTGTAGATGCCAAATCCGACCAGCTCGTCACATCCAGGTTGAATTGGCCAGCCGGCTCGGCATTTATCGAAATCGTCGTAAGGCGTGCCCATTGTGAATATATCCTCTGGAAAAGATCACTCAGTAGATTGGCATATACTTAATCGCTAATGGAGGGAAAAAATCTCAACGAAATTGTTTAGCAAAGCGCAACAGATCGGAACGGGAAATACAGAAGCTTGAGAGATATTACAAGAGCATTTTCTTAGGAAAAGATGAACCAATCATTACCAACCTACAAGTTCTTAAGAAACTAACTGTACGCAAACAGACGTTGCGGTGAGGCAGAGGAATATGATTACTGATAAGAAGAGCTACTTAGCATAATTCACTGCAGAAACGGCGGCTTAGAACAATGGAAGGTCTCACAATATTGACAGTTCCGATGCATTCGAAAAAAAGCTCACAACATGAAATTGAACATTTGTACTCTGTGATTATGCAATAATCCATATGTTAACGTCAAGCTCACTTCATAGACACCTGGCAGCTATGAAGGCTTGATAGCGATTGATTTTCTTAGCTTCTGAGGTATAAGAGCTACAAACCTAAGCCTAAGGATTCGTATTCTCGACTTCTTTCGAAATCTCGTGGAGTTTTCAAAACTGATTTTACGCCTAAACCGTTTTAGCCCGATATAAAAAAATGACTTATCATTCTAACACTCACGTGTTTTAAATTTGCGAAGCTTTGGTCTTTCTCAAAGACGGATAAGGGAGCTTAAACAGGAATTGCACTTCGTATCAGCCTCTAAAAAAGGCGGCGAAATGAAATGTTTACAAAATCTTCGAAGATTTATAAGCTATAGATTTTCATTTGGAATTGGACTTGAGAAGGATGAAAACAACTCGCGTGACAGGAGAATTCTCAAAATACGCTCATCAAAGTGAATCTATGTTTCGCCTCGTGTTTTCCAAGGTCATGCGAAATGCATTTTCATCAATATTGATTGCACAAAAGAACACGTTTCTTCTTCTTCTTCTTTGCAGCCACATAGAGGGTTTTGTCATAGGCGGAGGAACTGGGCGACCAGTAGTGGATTCGTCCATAGGTCCATTGGTGTCAGCGTGGTAGGTCTCTCCGGACAGTTGAATAAATGTGCGGTATCGTGGCCGATGGTACCGCAGTCCGGGCACACATCAGATTTGCTGCTGTCAATCTTGCTGACATAAGACATTAGCATTGTAGAGTGACCACAGCGTAATGATGCGAGCGTGCATCTCGCCCTTCTTCCGAGTTGAGACTCTGAGGTGCAGACGGGGGGCGGTATATCTCCTAGTATAGGATTTATGGCCGCCTTCACAAGATGACACCGTACGAACTTGGTGTGCTCCTCGCGCAAAAGACGGAGTCGTTCTTGCTGTGAGTCGTGCCATCTTTGCAAATTGACTTTGTTTGGAGCATCGGCGAATGGCTTTCTTATACTTCTCTCTCTATCACGGGGTTTAGCACTCTCCACGACGGGTGATTTGGTTGCTTTATAATGTTAATGCGGAACTGCTGGGCCTGGAGCTGACAGTGCTCCTTCAAGGATTATAGACGGGTCTCAGCATGCAGGTGCTCGATTGGGGAACTCCTTGCACATCCGGTGGCGATACGGAGAGCAGCATTTTGTACTCGTTGCATCTTTGTCCAGGATTCTGAGACGAGATGCTGCCAAACCGGTGCGGCGTACTCCAGGGCGGGCTGAAGAATTGCCTTATACGTTGTGAGTACCTTCTTCTTCTTGTCAGCCATGAACAGAGCATCGCATCAAAGTCGTAGGAAGCTAGCCACTTCACACGGTTTGTACCATAGATCTCGAGCAGATAACGTTGTAGGTCTGGCCGGACATGAAAATAGATGCAATGAATTATGTCCAGCACATTCACAATCAGGGCATCTATGAGGGACTGGCTGATCAATCTGATGGGCGTAGGCCTTTAGATATGTGGAGTGACCGCATCGCAGACCAGCGAGGATTGTTCGTGTGTGTCTCGGTAGATCGGCTTCGCTGTCGTCGACTCGTGGGGGTACGCCGCCATAAATTGAATTGGGCTGGGCATCAGACAGGTACTCTGCCACAAAGCGCGTATGCCCAGCCATCTGGAGTCTTCTGCGGGAGAGCTCGGATGTAGCCCAGCGTTGTTGATCGACAGCAGACAGGGAAGCATTGAGCGGCGTGCGTATGTTCCTTGATTGGGGGCCGGACGACAGGAGATGGTAGTTTGGATGGGTCGGGCTCTTGACAAAACTTATGAGAAACTGCTGAGATTGGAGTAAGCAGTGTTGTTTTACAGGGAGTAGGCCGGTTTCTTGATGAAGATGCGGGATAGGCGTCGACTTGTGACATCCAGTAATAAGCCTGAGGGCAGTATTCTGTGCTCTCTGCAACTTGCTCCAAGAGGATTCAGAGAGATGTCGGGTCCAAATAGGGGCGCCATATTCCAAGACCGGCTGGACCATAGCTCTGTAAGTCGTACGGAGTACTTCTTTCGTGCTGCCCCACGAAGTACCAGCTAAGGCGCGTAGAATATTGTTGCGCGAGTTGGCAGTGGCAGCTCGTATACGCGTGTTCTCATGGAATCGTAAAGAGGGGTCCAGGAAAACTCCTAATAGTCGAGGATGCTTAGACAGTGACAGCTCGTGACCATCCCAGACGACTTTGGGATGTAGTCTATGTTCGATAGTAGCTGTTGTACATAGTGTAGCACTTGATTTGGGGGCAGAGACAGTCAGCGACTTTGATTTAAGATACACTGCCAGGGTCCGTAAGTAGCCATTGATGGCAGCAGTGGCTCGATCGACAACTGAGTCCGTGCAAACGATTGTGATGTCATCGGCGTACAGGCACATATGAATACCAGTTGGTGGCTCAGGAATATCAGACAGAAACAGCGAAAACAGGCTCGGGGATAGCACCCCGCCTTGCGGGACACCGGCTTTCAAAGGGACCGAAGACGACAGATGTCCGTCGAACTTTACACGAATGGACCGGTTCTTGACAAAGCTATTAATCCATCTTTTAGACCAACTGCGCATATCCGATTCCAGTATGGATTTCGATAGAAGCGGGATACTGACGCTATCAAACGCAGCCGTGAGATCAATAGCAACGACGAGGCTTCTACCAGCCGGAGTCTTGCGATTAAATCCAGCAATGATATGCTCGGTGATTGATGTCAGGGCAGTGATGGTCGAATGCTCCTTCTTGAAACCATGCTGATGAGTGTTGTGCTGCAACGCGTTTTGGAGGAGCGGATTGACGACTCTTTCCGCAAGCTTGGAAAGGGGGGAGAGAAGGGAAATGGGGCGGTGGGAGGCAGCCTTATCCGGCGGTTTGCCTGGCTTGGCAATGGGGATGACGACAGCTTGTTTCCAGCGGGCCGGGATAACACCAGAACTGAATGACGAATGAATAAGATCAGAGAGCAGTTCGTAATAGGGATCAGGAATATGTTTGAGATGAACAGCTGAAATCCCGTCTGGTCCCTCAGCCCGCGAATTTTTCATCGATTTGATGACCTTGTCGATGGCGGAAGAGGAGATAATAGGGACATCCAGTCGACTGAGTTTCCTGATTGCTCGCATTGTTCGTCTGTGTTGCTTATCCCGAGGCGATGACGCAGATGCAAATAGTTTGCCGAGCAGACAAGCAGCCTTGTAACCGTGCTCGAATCTTCCAGACGGAAACTCGAGCATGTTGCGATCAGTACTCATCTTTTTGCCTGAAAGCCGCTTCAAGGTGGTCCAGGCTTTTTTGGCATCCACGGCAAAATCGATCGACTCGGTGAGCTCTTTCCAGCGTTGCTGCTTGTGCTCATTTAGCAGTGCAGTGATGTTTTCTGACAGCTGTTGTATCGTTGGATCATTGGGGTCCGATCTTCGCTTGTCATCTCTCATAGTGATCAGTTCAAGCACTTCACTGGGCACGTTTGGGTGAAAAGTCTTTACACGTCCAGTAGGAATAGCAGCTTTGGAAGCACGTCCTATGGCATTGACAATGAACTTCTCCTTGTCGTAGACTGAGCCGTTCCACGGGTAGCTGGCCACCTGGCTGAGCAACACCTCTTTGTATAGGTCCCAGTTAGCCTTACGATAATTAGAATAGGACTTACAACTAGAGCCAGAAAACGGAACAAGCAAACTATTAAGTGACAGATCCAATGACGTAATAATGGGAAGATGATCACTGGCCAGCGCCACATCAGTAGACCAGTTACAGAAATAGCTAGCGACGATGATACAAACGTGATATCGGGTGAGGAGGGTCTGCCCACCGCTGGAAGACCAGTGGGAGAATCCTCATTGATGGGAACAAGATCACAATCATCAGCGAAAAGCTCAATGAGTTCGCTTCTATTGTCAGGCTCTAGAGGAGAAAACCACGAAGGAGAATGAGCATTGAAATCACCAGCTATTACAACCGAACTTGATGATAAGGCAGCATGGCCATCATGTAAGTAATTTGTGGGGTCAAACGCATTGGGACAGGATGTGGTGGGGGGTATATAGACATTGACAATATCAAGGGGGCCACTTTGTAATACAATATGAACTCCAAGACATTCAACAACATCATCATTGGGAAGAGTAATAAGATGGGAAGGGATAGATGATTTTACAAAAGTTGAAACACCCCCGCCATGGGAAGTACGTGGAATGTGATAAGACAAGTAACCAGGGAGACGGGGAAGGGAGGGGGAAGATGGGCTAAGCTTGGTCTCCTGCAGGAGAATGACATCAGGTTGAGTGCGATCTATGTACACTGTGAGTTCAGCAATTTTGGCACGTAGGCCATTGATATTGAGTTGATAGATGCTTAGACAATGTTGATTAACCCTAGGAAGATTTACAGATCAAGGCATACAACAGTAAGCATGAGTGTAGTCATCATAGCTGGACAATCCCGAACATTTGAGGTGCACCCAGCCAAGGCAACCACCACATTGAATGCTCGCATGTTGGGCAGATAGCCCGCAGTGACAGCAGGGATATCGCGGTGCCTTGCTGCACGGTCCCGGATTCCTCTCGACGCCAGCTCGTAGAAGTAGAATACAGAGGAGTGTAGCAGCCAGCCAATTACACTCCCAATACGAAAAAACTCCACATGGAGTGATTGATGTCCGTTTGATGAGTCTCCATAACGTCGACTCCACAGATCCACCACGCGTAGGTTGAACATCTTGGATCCACGTTGTGAGTATAGTCTCATTGCTGCTACCCCACGGAGTGCCGCCCAGGGCCCTGAGAACGTTGAGCTTAGCTTTAACGACTGCCTGCTTCTGCTCGGTATTCTTATGAAACTTGAGTGACGGATCGAGCACAAGACCGAGCAGCTTTGGAAAGCGAGCAGCTGATAAACGGTCTCCATCCCACACGACATCCGGATGAGCGCTGTGCTCGGATGGGTCCGTCGTGAGAACGGACACTGACGACTTGGCTGCAGAGATCCTTAGCACCTTACGGTCGAAAAAGCTCTTCAGTGTGATCAGGTACTCGTTGATCTTATTGGCGGCCAACTGTAAGTCCCGATCTCGACACATGATTGTTATGTCATCAGCATACGCGACGACCTTGATGTCCTGTGGAGGCTCAGGCATCTCTTCGAGGTACAGACTGAAGAGGGCTGGCGATAGAACCCCGCCCTGAGGGACTCCAGCTGCCATAGGAATACTGTTGGAGACATGGTTCTGAAACATGACTCTTGCTCGCCGACCTTTATTAAAGGCCGATATTCAACGCTTCTGCCAAGATGGTATTGACGACTCCAGTATGTTGCTTGACAGGACTCCAAGGTTGACCGTATCAAATGCCTTGGTGAGATCCAACGCAACAGCTACAGTTCTCAATGGCTTGTTAAAGTTGAACCCGTCGATAGCATAGCTGGTAATTTCTAGAAACGCCGTAGTTGTGGAATGTTGCCTCCTGAACCCATGTTGAAACAACTGCTTCTCGTTGTGCTCCGCTAGATCCTTGACAATGAGCTTTTCGGCTACCTTAGCGAAAGGTGACATCAAGCTAATGGGACGATATCCCTTTACTGATGACTGAGGTTTGCCAGGCTTGGGCAACGGGATGACGTTGGCTGTCTTCCAGTTTTGCGGAATAGTGCAAGAGCTGAACGAAGTGTTAATCATATCAACGATGAGCGGAAGAATCTCAGCCGGGAGTTTCTTCAGTATAGCAGAACAAATGCCGTCCGGACCGACAGCTTTGGAGTTCCGCATATTTATAATCTTCTCTACTTGCGCCACAGTGTACGCCTCGGCCGTGCTCATGAGCGGGAGGCGGCACAGCTCTCTTACTGTTACTCTATTTTGCGGGGCTCGCCTTGTACTCGTGACAAAGAAACTTTTACCGAGAGAGTAGGCGGCTTCCTTTCCTGACTTGAAAACGTTATTACCGAACTCAATAGTGGAGATGGTGGCTGGCGAGCTCTTTCCCGATAGTTTCCGAAGCACCTTCCAAGTAGCTCCGCTGTCCGTCTTGAAATTCAACTGTTCTGTGAATTTTTCCCACTGTTCTTTCTTGTGCTGGTCGAGATCTTTTCTCGATCTCACCATCCAGCTGAGTGACGACAGGGTCTAGATGGTCAACTGCTCTTCTGGCATCTCTAGTCCTGATTTTCTGAAGAATTTCTCTGGTGACGTTTGGATAGAACGTCTTAACTCGGCCAACAGGGATAGCCGCCTTCATGGCCCTGCGAATTGCATCACATAAGTGATGCTCCTTCTGGTGCACATTGCCATTCCACGGGTAATCAGCCGCTAGGCGTAGCGCAACCTCACTGAACAGGCACCAGTCTGCTTGGCCTAAATTGAGATAAGAACGTTGACGAACACCAGAATAAGGAGCAAGCGAATTTGAGAAATCGATGTGCACAAAGACGGAAACATGATCACTAGACAATGTTGTTGGGGTAGACCATGAGCAAGCGTTGGAAAGGTTGGAAGAGACAAGAGTTATGTCTGGGCTAGAAGATCGGCCGTTGGCAGGGAGACGAGTGGGCTGATCATCGTTTAAGATGACCAGGTCGCACTCCTCAGCCCATTCTTCGACGTCACTTCCTCTAGCATCAGAGCCAAGAGACGAGCAAAATGTATGAGCATTAGAATCGCCCGCAAATATAGACGAAGATGAGAGGGAGCAGTCGTAAAGCTGTCGTAAAGCTCTTCGTCTCTGCAGGTGGCTACCCATGCCTGTCTCTGCTCTGACACGTGGCGGAGAGGAGGCCGCCGCTATTGAAATGTCCACAGAGGAGCCACAAAACTGGTGGCCATACGGCGGGTACGGGAAGGTTACGCCTCCTTCCTGCGCCTGCCGTTTCATGAATACCGCCAATAAGATCAACGAGTACCTGATCACACTGAAGAGCTTTTCCGACCGCAAGATGCTAAGGATATCTGCAGCCAAGTCGTCAGTGTCCGTTCTCACGACGGACCCATCCGAGCACAGCACTCATCCGGATGTCGTGTGGGATGGAGACCGTTTGCCTGCTGCTCGCTTTCCAAAGCTGCTCGGTCTTGTGCTCGATTCGTCAATGAAGTTTCATAAGAATACCGAGCAGAAGCAGGCAGTCGTTAAAGCTAAGCTCAACGTTCTCAGGGCCCTGGGCGGCACTTCGTGGGGTAGCAGCAAGGAGACTATACTCACAACGTATAAGGCAATTCTTCAGCCCGCCCTGGAGTACGCTGCACCGGTATGGCAACATCTCGTCTCAGAATCCTCTTGGACGAAGATACAACGAGTACAAAATGCTGCTCTCCGTATTGCCACCGGATGTCCAAGGAGTTCCCCAGTCGAGCACCTGCATGCTGAGACCCGTCTATTACCAGTGAAGGAGCACTGTCAGCTCCAGGCCCAGCAATTCCGCATCAACATTATAAAGCAACCAAATCACCCGTCGTGGAGAGTGCTAATCCCCGTTAGAGAGAGAAATATAAGAAAGCCATTCGTCGATGCTCCAAACAAAGTCAATTTGCAAAGATGGCACGACTCACAGCAAGAACGACTCCGTCTTTTGCGCGAGGAGCACACCAAGTTCGTACGGTGTCATCTTGTGAAGGCGGCCATAAATCCTATACTAGGAGATATGCCGCCCCCCGTCTGCACCTCAGAGTCTCAACTCGGAAGAAGGGCAAGATGCACGCTCGCATCATTACGCTGTGGTCACTCTACAATGCTAATGTCTTATGTCAGCAGGATTGACAGCAGTAAATCTGATGTGTGCCCGGACTGCGGTACCATCGGCCACGATACCGCACATTTATTCAACTGTCCGGAGAGACCTACCACGCTGACACCAATGGACCTATGGACGAATCCACTACTGGTCGCCCAGTTCCTCCGCCTATGACAAAACCCTCTATGTGGCTGCAAAGAAGAAGAAGAAGAAGTTACTACAGCTAAAGCCATGAGAATTTCATAAACATCAGAATTATCATGTGGTGCAACTACTTTTCCAGCTACCTTCGAAAAACCTCCAAAATCTTGCTAATTAATCGAAGTTTCGCGCCAAAATTGTTTTTGAAGTTTTTCTGCCTTAGAAGACGTCTTCACTGGCATTTTCGAAGTTTTTCTGCATGAGGAGTTTGTGTCGTAACTGTTTTCATGTTGTTTGACGGTCGCATCAACATTCTATGAAAAAGTGCTACATGAATGGTGAGAACCTGTGGCGGATCCTCACCTTCAACCCCTTAGGCCGGAATCACACTTCCCGCGACCGGCGACAGCGACAGTGCACATCAGGCATATCGATTTTCGATCGATACTGATAGTAAACATTACTCGCGTCGCTCGTCGCTAGAAGTATGATCCCGGCCTTACATATTCATAACTCTACGTTTTTGATTCGCCGAAGTTTACCGAAGTGGTCTATAGGACTCATTCATGGAATTCAGCCTGAAAAAATGGAAAGTGGTGCCCAGCGCGAACGATGGGAGCGCGTTATCGGTACGTTGAATTTCTGTAGCCAGAAATAGAGATTGTATGCTGAAATATTGTTCAAAAAATGAGGGGGGGGGTAACCGTTATGGCCGAATGAGCGGGGCTAGGGAGGAGTGCCCAGGTGACCGGTCGTAAACGGAGGTGCGAAGAAGACAATTATAACGTAAATCTCACTACGGCCGTTTCGACCAACAAACGAGCTACTCAAGCCAATCGATCGAATTACACAAAGCGATACTGTTGCATGAAAAATATGATACCGATCACTTATTATCATTATCATCCTTATATATTATGTACACTTTTGATATTGGTCGTTTTGGTTTTTTTACCATAGCTAACGAGAACAAGATCAAAAGGATGATTACGCGCTATGGTCAGGTCACGTTAGATAGTGTTTGATAAGACTGGCGTGACACAAGATTGGCTGAATTTCCGGAGAATCTAATACTTGGGTTTTCTGAATAGACCGAATATTTGAAAATTTGATAATTAGAAGTACCGAATGACTCCGGTATTCGGAAAGCCGAATGAATTATTAATAACTTCAAAAAAAGAATATTATTCAATCCTTCAAGTGGATCGAATATTTGAAAAAAATCAATTCAATAAATGAATCAGATATTCTAAAAGCAAACTGTGAGTTTCCCTTTACATTCGATATTATCTTATTTCACCATAGATCAATTTCTCTACTTTAAGTTTTTCTCATAAGTTCATAAGTTTTTTTTCATAAGTTTTTCAATATCAAAGCAGGACTTAAAGTTGACATAGATTGTGAGTTACCCATCATCTACACTTTACCGAAATTACATAAGGATCCCATAAAATTCAGATTCATTACGGGAGCAAGAAACAGCAGCATGAAACCATTAGCAGTAGAATTGCAAAAAATTTTCACGTTTCTTAAGACACATTTTATTAATTATACCAATGTGAGTTACCAAAGGAAGGGAGGACTCAAGACTTATTGGTCTATCTCAAACATTAACATAGCAGCTGAATTATGTAGATTGAGTACCAATGGGGTTCAAGTTTATTCTGCTGATTTTACTGACATGTTCACTAACCTCCCACACAGCTTTATTCTGTATAACATGAAAGAATTTTTGAAAATTTGCTTCAAAAATGTTAATAAAAATGGATAGTTACCAATGGATACAGAGTATTTTATCGAGATTCTGAGCTAGATAAAGGCGGTTACAGGTATTATACCATCACAGACTTGATATATCACGTTGACTATCTTTTACGCAACAGTTACTGTCGTTTCGGAGAACTTGTGCTTCAACAGACGAAAGGAGTTCCTCAGGGAGGTAACTTCAGCCCATTGTTAGCCGATATAACAGTTTCCATGTTGGAGTATAGGTACTCTATTAGCGCGAAAATTGAAAATAACGTACTTTTCAAACCTTTTAGATATATGGATGACTTGCTCATAATCCATAATAAAGATGAAACATTTGTGGATAACCAAATTTCACTAATATACAAGAATGTATTGGAGCTCAAAAAGACGCACAGTAATCCCTATAAATGCAATTACTTAGACATTAGTATAGAAATAATTAATAATAAAATACGCCCAAAGTTGTATAATAAGACAGATGATTTTAATTTCAGAGTTAAATGACTTCCTCATGCTCATTCTGATATCTCTATAAAAGTCAAAGCATCTACAATTTATACGGAGACCTTGAGATTAGCTAATATCTCTTCAAATTTAGATTCCTTCGTGGAAAAACTCAAAGAAATGAAAACAGTTTTGATTGGAAACCTATATACACCAGTGGCCGTATTAATGAAACTTCAGAAAGCTTCCCGGGAAGGTTAAAACCTTCCCGCTGTCGGACGAGTTTTCCGCCATCCATTTACCCGGCTACCCGACGGGTAGACGGGAAGGTTCCTGGTTACCCGGCGGGTAGACAGGTAGGTTCCTGGCTACCCGGCGGGTAAACAGGTAGGTTCCTGTCTTCGCGGCGGGTAGACCGGTAGGTTCCTGGCTACCCGGCGGGTAAACAGGTAGGTTCCTGCTTACCCGTCGATTGAAGACGGGTAATATCTTCCCGTCTATGAGCTTTCGCAGTTTCCGTCTTCCATTCATTGAGTTTCGTGTTGCTTTTATTTCTCTATTCGACCTCATATTTGTACATGACTTACATTTTAGAAGGCACTTCCTGTAGCTCTCGCAATGTGTCAACTCGTGCTGAATTCTGTCTCTGTAGCTTTCGTTAAACCTTCAAACCGATCGCTTCTCTTCCTCATTTGTTTTATGCTTGATGGCCAGACTCTCTTGATTTGAAATTCAATTTTTCTTGAGAGTCGGATGCATTAAACATGTCGCATATGAAGAGCATTCTTTGAAAAAAATTCACTTTTTTCTATTTATCGCTAGAATTCCCTCAAAACAGAGAGAGTATCGAAATCAATGAGCTATCGACAGGAATTTTTTAATATAAGACCAACCAACAAGTTTAGTTTTCACTTTAATAAATTAATTAACTCGAATTCCAATTTTCGCATTTTACAATATTTCGATTTTTTGCGATTGGATAAACCAGCAAATTCAATGTTTGCAATCCTGAACGGATTAATTCCATTTTTGTAATCCTTAATCCACTTAATTAGATTATCTTACATTCTGGTCCGAGAAACATCAACTTGATTCTTCAAACCAATAAGTTAGATTCTGATGGGAAACGAAGAATTGAGCCGTTTTTGCATTCTCTAAACGGACGGATAAATTGGTTTTTGCGAGTAGATTCGATTTCCCTGACTTTGGACCAGAACTATGGAAACCATTTTGGCGTTGTACGAGTTAAGCTAGGTTAAGTACATAACAAAAATGTCCATGTTACGAGTGATAAATATCCGTGCATGCCGAAAAAGAATGAGCGCGTGAAAAATCGGTGAAATATCTCTTCGAACTACGGTAAGACAGATGCTGCGTCGCGCACGTGATTTCCGAGCGAGGCAACATCTGTCTTACCGTAATCCAAAACTTCAGGGACCTCTGAGAAAAATTGCCGCTCCAGTGCCGGAAAAGTACAGCGACCTTCGACTATGCCGCGATACTACCGCTGCGCCTCCATGATAGGACGATTCTGTTGCCGTGTCTTGAGCCTCGACATCAGCGCGTCAGTACCGCATCGGCTGCGCGTTAGAACCGCACCGGCTCCGCGAGGACGCAGCAGCGAATAAGCGTGGAGTACGATGCACTGTCCTGTGTGGTAAAACGAAATTGTCGCCAGTTCAATTACCCAAGTTTGATGTACATTCCATATTTGGCGGAAACCTCTGTGATAAGGGGCCCCGTCTAAGTCGGTCGATAAGCTGTAGCCACCCCGGTCGATACGTATGCAATGCATTGCGCACTCAAGGCGAAAAATCCCCCGATGTGTCCGGAGTGCACCCGCGCGCTGCGTCCTGGCCCCTCCGAGTCCGTCCCGGTCGATACGTATGCAATATATTGATCGATATACCCTCGATGTGTCCGTCGTGCGCCGTCTGCAGTGCGCTCGAGTGCGCCAGCCGAATCGATACGCATACAGCCGACCACTAGGGACGGCGGAGGACGGCGTAGAATCATTCGGAGCTGAAGAGGACGGCGCAGTTCGGTTTTCGGCCGACTATGATCAGGCAGAGGACCTAACAACCGCAGCTGCGTATTTTCGTTTTTAGTCCGCCTAGTTCTATTATAATTCTTGCATAACTTCGTATGAGATTCTCTGCCAGAGCGGCGTCAGCACTGCCGCGATATAGCCGATTCGGTGCCTGTAGGCGCCGAAGCGGCACTATCGCGAAGCCGCAGCAGCAATTTCTCTCAGAGATGCAGGTGGGAGCGCTTCTTCTTTGAACTCTCCGCTTGTCAACTCGTTTGGTTCAGAGTATATCAACGTAACAGATGATAAACTCCACGCATAAAGAGATAAAAAAACATTATTGAAAAAGTTAAGAACTTCCCTCAATGAATGGCTCTCTCTATACGATCGAATATAGACAAAGAATTCTTATTTGATTACTGACCGATAACGGCGCGCATTAATCTGGAACTTACTCAGACAAAATGCCACTCTACACCCATTTGGAAGGTTGGCATTGTCAGCGACATAGTGACGGTAAAGCCCGAAACTCAATGTTCTGTCTCCCGCGGCAGTGACTGTTTGATACCCGGGCAACAAGCCGCCCTTAAAACACTCCACTGAATCTGAAAGGCCCGCGCAATGAGCCCCTCTGAATGATAAGGGCTGGTCTTGAAGCCCAAAAATATACATACGGCGCACCGCTACGCGACCGGCACCTCGGCAGCGGGTGCTGGAGCACTGGAAGGCACGCAGGGCTGCCAATGCTGCGAGCACCAGCACGGCTCGCTAGCTGTTGGACGGGGCTGCCAGTGGCTGGGCGGGGTGAAGTACCGCAAACTTGGGTAATCGATCCGACGACATTGCCGACATCTGAGTCCTTTCTCAAGAGTGCGTGGTACGCTCCCCTTGGAAATGGGCGTCGAGCTTCTTTTTGGCGTGCACGCTTTGCCTGTGATATGCACTATTCCGCCCTTCTCGACACGATAGACACTCTCCCGTGTCAGGAAGGGAAGCACGTGCTTATCGCGTATCTTTAGGAAAGTGGCCGAATCGGCTTGGGCGTCGAGCTTCTTTTTGTTTGAGTTACGCCTCTCGCCAAAAATTCAATTCAGTCGTGAAAACCTGTAGTTTGTACACCACTTTAGTGCAGTCGTATAGTGCTACTTAGGAAATACGGTGCCTTGTATCTATATTCCTTTTCAAATTCGTAATACTATTCCGTTGGAGTCTTTCACAACTTCCTATTTCGAACGTACATCTACCAAATTTCCTGTTATGAACACCCCGCTCTATTCGAATCCCTCCCTCTAATTGAACCCCCCAATTGAAAATTAAAACACCCCCCTCTATTAGAGCCCCTCCCCACTCAGCTGAAAAGACAGAAGAGACTGATCTTGAGAAAGACTTGAACAATGACTCCATTGATAATGATCTCTTAATATTCGCCGCGCAATTCATTATTGTCCCATTTTGGCTTGCCTAATAAACTTTGAAAGCCTATAATCACTCTTGTATTTTCTGTTGAAAAATTGAGCCTCCCCCTCTATTTGAACCCCTTCCTCTAATTGAGCCCTCCTTTTGGAGGAGGTTGAAAAATAGTACACCCGGGTGTTTAATTACAGGAAATACGGTATGTTCTCAGGCAAACCATCGCTCCGAGCGGGACCGGGTCCTCCCAATTATGACGTCATCGCCCGGACTGCGGCCGAGGGGCCAACTAGCACCGCGGTCCCTGTCCGGTGCCAGTTTGCCCCTCGGTCGCTCTCGGGGCCACAGCGGGGCCATCGCCAGAGATAGAGAGACGCGGGATTGGTTGTTCTTTGAGTGATAACGTGCGAGCCACGTTATCACTCAAAGAACAACCAATCCTGCGGGTATAAAAGGCGGCTCGCCTCGTGTAGACGGGTAGTTGGCCTTTCGAGGCCACTCTTGAGAGTGACCTCGGATCACTCTCAGGATGACAATTTTTGACGGCCGAGGGGAACCCCCATGGCCCGCGGTGGAGAAGGCTTCCTCATTGCGGACCATGCTGGTATGGTATCCTTGTTGCGGCCTGTGGCAGGATTAACCTCCTGACCCACAGGCTGTAACAGGTACCTTATCCTCTTAACAGGCTTAATCCTCTCCAGAAGAGGCGGAAATAAAGAAAAATAGCTATTAGGAAATTTTTGAAAATCGCCCGAACAGAGACCGCAGTGCCAGTTGGGACCGAAGATCGCTCCGAGCGAAACTGCTGTGGCCCGGAGAGCGGCTGCTGTGGCCCGAGTAGATGGCTAATTTCCGCTCGGAGCAGAGAGGCAGCGCCGCTCGAGTAGCTCTCGGTACCGCTCGGGCGACGGTTTGCCTGAGGAGGTGAAATCGAGGGCGATGGTCGCATCGAGCGTGATATTGTGGCGTAATTTGCAACAAACTCCCTCCAACCTGACCTTTACCCGCGATACATTTTCACTCCTGAGAAGATAATAGCCCGACGATTCTAGACTTCAATATTATAACTGTTTCGCTTCGCGTCAAAAGGGTTATGATTTGGCATTGAATAGTTTGTGAGAATCTCGTAAAAGAAGTGCGAATGATTTGGTATGCGATTAAACTGGGAGCAAACGCCTAAAATTCAGTAAAGTGATGGAACATTGATTTTGGCTGTGAATTTGTTCAATAAACAGCGAAAATTGAAAGTAACATTGAAAAAAACAGATCACACCCGTATTTTATCCAATGGAGCTAATATTTACAGCTTAATTTCACAAAGCCAAGACTCAAGTTTTAACTTACTCCCAAAATTCAGAAACACGCATTCCCAAACATTACTGGTCTTCATGTCTATATGTTCGCTAGCGGATAAGTAAATAAAATGCATTCGTATGAGGAACATTATTAATTGATTGAAAATATCATCACACAGTGGGTTTTTACAAATGTTGTCGTCTAAAGGAATCGCAGCCACACGAAGATTTGTGGGTTCCAATAAGACGGGTGTGATTTGGTTTTGCAATGCTACACCTAATTGTCGCTGTTTATTAAACAAATGCACAGACAAATCAATGGTCCATCGTTTCACTGATTTTTTAGCGTTTGCCTCATGATCTTCCGATCGTTATCTTCCGTAACGTACCTTTCAGATGCATCGTTCGCGCTGAAAACGAATGTACCGAAGCACTTTTACATGGGTCCCGTATACTTTCTATGGCGTCCGGCGCACGCTTACATGGGTCCCGTACACTTTCTATGGCGTCCGGCGCACGCTTACATGGGTCCCGTATACTTTCTATGACGTCCGGCGCATTTTTACATGGGTCCCGTACACTTTCTCTGGCGTCCGGCGCACACTTACATGGGTCTTGTACACTTTCTATGGCGTCCGGCGCATTTTTACATTGGTCCCGTACACTTTCTATGGCGTCCGGCGCACGCTTACATGGGTCCCGTATACTTTCTATGGCGTCCGGCGCATTTTTACATGGGTCCCGTACACTTTCACATTGGTCCCGTACACTTTCTATGGCGTCCGGCGCACGCTTACATGGGTCCCGTATACTTTCTACGGCGTCCGGCGCATTTTTACATGGGTCCCGTACACTTTCTCTGGCGTCCGGAGCACTCTTACATTGGTCCCGTACACTTTCAATGGCGTCCGGCGCACGCTTACATGGGTCTTGTACACTTTCTATGGCGTCCTGCGCATTTTTACATTGGTCCCGTACACTTTCTATGACGTCCGGCGCACGCTTACATGGGTCTTGTACACTTTCTATGGCGTCCGGCGCATTTACATTGGTCCCGTACACTTTCTATGGCGTCCGGCGCACGCTACATGGGTCCCGTATACTTTCTATGGCGTCCGGCGCATTTTTTACATGGGTCCCGTACACTTTTATGGCGTCCGGCGCATTTTTACATGGGTCCCGTACACTTTCTATGGCGTCCGGCGCACGCACATGGGTCCCGTACACTTTCTATGGCGTCCGGCGCATTTTACATGGGTCCCGTACACTTTTTATGGCGTCCGGCGCATTTTTACATGGGTCCCGTACACTTTTTATGGCGTTCGGCGCAATTTTACATGGGTCCCGCACACTTTCTATGGCGTCCGGCGCACGCTTACATGGGTCCCGTACACTTTATATGGCGTCCGGCGCACGCAACGGCATGGGTCCCGTACACTTTCTATGGCGTCCGGCGCACGCTTACATGGGTCCCGTACACTTTCTATGGCGTCCGGCGCATTTTTACATTGGTCCCGTACACTTTCTATGGCGTCCGGCGCACGCTTACACGGGTCCCGTATACTTTCTATGGCGTTCGGAGCACTCTTACATTGGTCCCGTACGCTTTCAATGGCGTCAGGCGCACTCTTACATGGGTCCCGTTCATTTTATATGGCGTCAGGCGCACTTTTCCATGGGTCCCGTACACTTTCTATGACGTCCGGAGCACTCTTACATTGGTCCCGTACACTTTCAATGGCGTCCGGCGCACGCTTACATGGGTCTTGTACACTTTCTATGGCGTCCGGCGCATTTTTACATTGGTCCCGTACACTTTCTATGGCGTCCGGCGCACGCTTACATGGGTCCCGTATACTTTCTATGGCGTCCGGCGCATTTTTACATGGGTCCCGTACACTTTCTCTGGCGTCCGGAGCACTCTTACATTGGTCCCGTACACTTTCAATGGCGTCCGGCGCACGCTTACATGGGTCTTGTACACTTTCTATGGCGTCCGGCGCATTTTTACATTGGTCCCGTACACTTTCTATGACGTCCGGCGCACGCTTACATGGGTCCCGCACACTTTCTATGGCGTCCGGCGCACGCTTACATGGGTCCCGTATACTTTCTATGGCGTCCGGCGCACTCTTACATTGGTCCCGTATACTTTCCTTGGCGTCCGGCGCACGCTTACATGGGTCCCGTACACTTTCTATGGCGTCCCGCGCATTTTTACATGGGTCCCGTACACTTTCTCTGGCGTCCGGAGCACTCTTACATTGGTCCCGTACACTTTCAATGGCGTCCGGCGCACTCTTACATGAGTCCCGCACACTTGTTAATGGCATCGTGAAAGCGTATGGGCGTCGCTGTGCTTATTCAAATCTCTGCGTTTCGCGCCTCCGTGAACGCGCGTCGCGTGCCTGCGTCGCAGTCTTCCCGTTGATAATTTTGAAAACTTCATAGAGTCGGTTGTTCAAACTATGACAGGGGGCGTGACCGGGTAGGTGCGTTACTTACCCGGTCACGCCCCTTCCCGCTCGAAAACTTTCATTAATACGGCCACAGAATTCGTAGAAGTAAATATGATAAAATGCATCTATAAACAAAAAATGATAACATATAAGTTTAACCTAAGAGATGAAAAGAAAAGTATAACACAATTGGTAAAAAGCATAACATACTAAGTCTTCACTGTTGATAGGTCTGTATTCGGTACTGTCCAAAATAAGGACTTGTGATCATATGGACTTCATTCTGATATTGATAGTATACTATAGCTTCTTGCCCTCTAACCTCTTTCTAACGTTTCTAACACTACTTCACTCTGCTCGGCTCATGCTTTCGTATTCATACTTCTTTTTCATCGACAGTTCTGTTCCTCACTGAGGAGCCCCGGCAGAGCTGTTTGATAAAGTTCGTCTGAGGCCAGGGGCGAAACGAACTTTGTCAACTTCTCCTTCATACCTTTCCTTTCCTTGATTTACTTACTTCTAGTATTTTGAAGATAGGGTCGAATATAATTAGAATATGGCAATTCTTTCATTATCCGTGCTTGTTATATATTCTATACACATGAACTTCACATACGTTGTAGTGTAATTTATTTATTCCTCTCCGTCAAATTTCTTGAATGGCTCGTTTGTTGGTAGTCGCTGACGTAGTGAGAGCGCCCCTATAATTGCGTTCCTCGCGCCTCCGTTTACGATGGGCCACCTGGGCAGCTGGTGCCAGCCGACTCCGCCCTCAGATATTCGCCGGGTCCGACCCCAGCTCGAACGGGGTCCATCCCCAGTTTTCTGTCGGGCCGCACCCTTTAGCATTGTTCCTCCACGTAGTCCCAAGTCAGAAGATATGGGGGGAGAATAAATTTAACTTCTCCCCCACGTCGTCTCAGTTGGAAGAAGTGAGGGGCGAAAACGGAAAGTGGTCTGACCCGACAGAAATCTGCAGTCGGACCCATTGAGTTTCTGAGCCCCTGCCAAGCCCATTCAGCCATAACGCAGCACACCCAAAAATTGAAGAAATACAGCAAACGTACAATACCATTCGTAGGATTTGGTAAGAAGGCACGAGGGAACGCGTCTTCGAGTCTTTTCTACCAACTCTTTTCAAGTAAATTTTTCTCGCAAGGTATTAAAAATTGATAGGGTGAAAAGCAACTGTTTTTTCGCAAGTAGGCCTAGCAGAATTTGAAATACAGTAAAAAGGTAACACAAAACTCTCAACTGTCGGAGAAAAACTCTTTCGAAATTCCTGGACCATTTAACTTCCCGCCCCTTACGACCATGCTGGTGTATTTCGTGCAATATACAAACGCCAGACATTTGAACGTCTGAAATGATTTTGCGCCTTAAACTTCTCAGGTTAGCTTCTTTTTGTCACCCTGGTGGCGAAAATTCCTTAAGATTGAGAAGCTCCTGATGAACTTGTCTGAATGCAAGAATCTCTCGAAATAGGGAGTTTTTGTTTCTGAAATGTGTGAAACTGTTGTGACGCTTCAATTCCTCGTGCTAGATGACCGACCCAGGATCCAGCCATCTGGACCCACAGAGCTGTTTTCACGGAGGCTTTAATGTTACGTATACGCAATATTGAGGTCTCAAGCGTTGCCAACTATTACCTTCACTTGGTTCATAAATGCGATTGAGAAGAAAAAAAAAACATTTTTTTCGCGCGGACGCTGCCTTTAATTTCAACTGAAAAGATTGGATGGTTTATCGTGACGCGTCAGTAATCTGCGAAAAACTCTGAAAGTTTCTTGCAACAGGTGTTCAAAAAGTTCGCAACTTTTTGAAAACCTTTCGCAAGAAACATTACGAGATTTTTGCAAGATACTTGACGCCTCACAATAAACCTTTCAATCTGCAATGAGGCTCCGAGGTAGCACCGCTGCCGAGATGTCGTACGTTCACGCCGTGGCAGTGTGGAGGAAAGAAGATCACCTCTATGCAAACCGACGTCACCTCCTCCACAAAGAGGGTTTTCGTCATGGGAGAGGTGCTGGCCGGCCGCGTCTCTCCTTCGGATTCTCCTGCTAAGGGCCGGCGTGGAAACGTATCCTGGACCCGCTCAGAAGAAGAAGAAGTACCTATGTGCCACATGCGACAGAAATGTCACTTGGAATGGGACCAGTGTCCAATGCTTTGGATGCCAAAGGTGGGTGCACTTCTCTTGTTCGGGCCTCAGTTCTGTGAAGCATCATAACTCTTCTTTTCGCTGTGTTATATGCTCTTCACCTACCAACTCTGATTCCTCTTCCTCATATCGCCCCCTTTCCATTGTACATATCAATTTCAACGGCCTTCGTGCCAAACTTTCTGAGCTCTCTCTCTTCGCACGTACTTACCATCCAGACGTGATCATGGTTCAAGAAACCAAGCTCTCTCCATCCCTACCCGTCCTCATCCTAACATCCCGGGCTATCCCGCCTTCCATGCTCCAAGGTCAGCTCTTGGCGGAGGAGTTTCAACCTTCGTTTTATCTTCTCTCCCCTCCCACCTCATACCCAACACCCCCACGGATGGTACTCTCGAGTACCTTCCAATCCATCTCCCTCTTAAAACACCCCTTTCTCTTTTCAACATATATATTCCCCCCACTACCTCATGCCCCCCATCTTACGATCCTATTCCTCTACTTAAGCAGCTAAACGACTGCTCCATCTCATCTTCGGTCGTCTTCGCGGGCGATTTTAATGCTCACACCTTTTGTTCGTCACTTGATTCTGACGCTAGAGGAAATGACGTCGAAGAATGGGCAGGGGAGTGTGACCTGGTCATCTTAACCGATGATCAACCCACTCGCCTCCCTTCCAACAGCCGATCTTCCAGCCCAGACATATCTCTTGTCTCGTCCAACCTCTCTAACTCTTGCTCATGGTCCACCTCAACCACTTTGGCAAGCGACCATGTCCCCGTCTTTATCCATATCGATCTCTCCAACTCTCTCACTCCCTATTCTGGTGTTCGTCAACGTTCTTATCTTAATTTAGGCCGAGCAGACTGGAGCCTGTTCAGTGAAGTTGCGCTTCGCCTGTCGGCAAATTACCCGTGGAATGGCGACGTGCACCAGAAAGAGTGTCATTTATCTGACGCGATCCGCAGAGCCATGAAAGCGGCTATTCCTGTCGGTCGCGTCAAGACTTTCTATCCAAATGTCACAAGGGAGATCCTCGATAAGATCAAGACAAGAGATGCCAGGAGAGCGGTCAACCATCTGGACCCCGTCGTTGCTGAACTTTACGATGAGATCAGAAAGGATTTAGACAGGCACAAGAAAGAAGAGTGGGAAAAGTTCACCGGGCAGTTGGATTTCAAGACGGATAGTGCAGCCACTTGGAAGGTATTACGAAAGCTTTCGGGTAAGAGCTCGCCTGCTACCGTCTCCACAATCGAATTCAACAACGGTGTATTCAAATCAGGAAAAGAAGCCGCTTATGCGCTCGGTAGAAGTTTTTTCATCACTAGTGCAAAGCGTGGTCCGCAGAACAGAGTGACTCTACGAGAGCTGTGCCGCCTCCCGCTTATGAGCACGGCCGAAGCGTTCACTTCGACGCAAGTTGAGAAGGTTATAAAGGATATGCGGAATTCAAAAGCGGTTGGTCCAGACGGGATATGTCCTGCTGTCTTGAAGAAGATACCGAATGAAATCCTACCGCTTATCACTGATTTGATAAACACCTCGTTCAGATCGTGCACCATCCCACAAAATTGGAAGACAGCTAACGTTGTGCCGCTGCCCAAGCCGGGGAAACCTCAGGCTTCAGCAAAGGGATACAGACTATACATGGGCATTCGACCCGAGTTTTCGAATGAATGAATAATTCGAATACGGCCATTTCAAAAATTCCGAATAAATGAATACATTCGAATAATGCCTTTGAAAAAATCCCGAATAAATGAATACATTCGAATAATGCCTTTTAAAAAATCCCGAATAAATGAATATATTCGAATAGGGCGTTTTCAAAATTCCCGAATAAATGAATATATTCGAATAAGGCGTTTTCAAAAATCCCGAATAAATGAATATATTCGAATAAGGCATTTTCAAAATTCCCGAATAAATGAATACATTCGAATAATACCTTTTAAAAATTCCCGAATAAATGAATACATTCGAATAATGCCTTTTAAAAAATCCCGAATAAATGAATACATTCGAATAAAGCCTTTTCAAAATTTCCGAATGAATGAATACATTCGAATAAGGCGTTTTCGAAATTCCCGAATAAATGAATATATTCGAAAAGTCGACCAACTATTCGAATATTCGAATCCTATTCGAATATTCGACATTTCGAAATCAAGGTCAATATCACCCCGGAACTTCGACTTCCGAAGAAACTAGGAGACTGTTTTTATCGTGAACTACCTTCAAGACGGGGAACACTAACAAGGAAACTACTAATAGCCAAATTGGCAGTCCCACATTAACTGTACTTTTCTAGAACCACTTTGAATGTAGGGCCCGAATATGCCCTTCACAGCTGCCTAGTCACTCTGAAAAAAAATCGTAATAGGCATTCTTCCGTTTCGCATACCTATTGTACCATCCAAAAACGCATACTGATCTTTCGAGATGCTGAAAACGGCCAATCGTGTTCAGCGCACAAAACAACCCCCTGGACAAAGCGTGGGCAAAAGCACTTTTTCCAGAGCTTCCACGAAGTGATACCATTTCCCACATGTACCAATTTTCGGTTGAGCGTTAACCTAAATCAAGTAGGGCTTCAGAAAGCGTTGAAGAAAAACATTCCAGATTTGACCTTAAATTCCCCTAGAGGTGGTGGTGGTGGGGAGGGGGTTGTTTGGGGGTGCTGATCACGAAGCTGAGGTTTCTTTGTCGATTGTCGACTAAATTCGTTCAAAGCTTCTCATCGGGAGGGAAATTTGATGGCAAAATGCGACTTTTGACGTTTCCCGGAGCGCTACGATGTTGCTCAAATTGTTTCTTTAAGGGTTATTTGTAGTGATCAACGCGTATCTGATGCAGTATATCGATTTTTTGACAGCTTGCGGTAGATTACGGTGGGTATGCGGTAGTTTGGTTAGTCTCGGATTTGACTCAAAATTGCTATGCGGAGGGTACATACAGGCCATAAACCGGCCAATGTCTCACCGTCGACTGCGTACCACGCGCTGCGCGACCGCACGCGCGTCGGAAGCGAACGAGTTTTGGCCGCCGCGTGACGAGTATTGGCCGCCGCGCAGCGGCCGAAACGTCGCGCGGCGGCTAAAACTCGTCGCGCGGCGGCCAAAACTCGTTCGCTTCCGACGCGCGTGCAGTCGCGCAGCGCGTGGTACGCAGTCGACGGTGAGACATTGGCCGTTTTATGGCCTGTAATTCGGGGTGCTGAATGCGAATTCCATGCCGATGGTGGTTGAGAGATCGCCGCGACGAACACACGTGGCACGCACGCAAGCGAGGAGGTAATGATAGTCATGAACATCGATCAAGTGATATCACGTTAGATCGCTGCGTCGCGGCTATCTCTCGCCCAGTGATCGACGATACGCATATTGCCCCAAAGCAAATTATTCGAAAAGGTGATGAGCATCAAGATAGCAGAGTATTCGAAAAGAAGAGGAGAAAAAGCGCGGCGAGAGAAATTTCTGCAGAATGTGAGTTTGAGTTGCATAACTTGTCTTCGCTTCTCATGTTTAATTCTTATATTTGCGTTTCGTATATGTGTATACAGAATCAATAACGAAATTCAAAGAAAGGAGACCAGTGACGGAGGGGTTGAAAATCGGAGGAGATTGGCTTAACTAGCTCCCACAATGGGGGACTGGGGGCAGCCACACTTTCGTGGATACCCTCTATCCACCATTACGGGCTTACCATCCAGACGTGATCATGGTTCAAGAAACCAAGCTCTCTCCATCCCCTACCTATCCTCATCCTAATATTCCGGGCTATACTGCCTTCCATGCTCCAAGGTCAGCTCTTGGCGGAGGAGTTTCAACCTTTGTTTTATCTTCTCTCCCCTCCCACCTCATACCAAACACCCCCACGGATGGTACTCTCGAGTACCTTCCAATCCACCTCCTTCTTAAAACACCCCTTTCTCTTTTCAACATATATATTCCCCCTACCACCTCATGCCCCTCCTCCTACAAGCCCATTCCTCTTCTCAAACAACTCAACGATTACTCCCTCTCATCATCAGTTGTTTTCGCGGGCGACTTTAATGCCCACACCTTCTGCTCGTCCCTTGGTTCTGATGCTAGAGGAGAAGAAGTCGAAGAATGGGCTGAGGAGTGCGACCTGGTCATCTTAAACGATGATCAGCCCACTCGTCTCCCTGCCAACGGCCGATCTTCTAGCCCAGACATAACTCTTATCTTGTCCAACCTTTCCAACGCTTGCTCATGGTCTACCTCAACAACATTGTCTAGCGATCATGTTCCCGTCTTTGTGCACATCGATCTCTCAAATTCTCTTGCTCCTTATTGTGGTGTTCGTCAACGTTCCGATCTCAATTTAGGCCAAGCTGACTGGTGCCTGTTCAGTGAGGTTGCGCTACGCCTAGCGGCTGATTACCCGTGGAATGGCAATGTGCACCAGAAGGAGCATCACTTATCTGATGCAATTCGCAGGGCCATGAAGGCGGCTATCCCTGTTGGCCGAGTTAAGACGTTCTATCCAAACGTCACCAGAGAAATTCTTCAGAAAATCAGGACTAGAGATGCCAGAAGAGCAGTTGACCATCTAGACCCTGTCGTCACTCAGCTGGATGGTGAGATCAGAAAAGATCTCGACCAGCACAAGAAAGAACAAAGGGAAAAATTCACAGAACAGTTGAATTTCAAGACGGACAGTGGAGCTACTTGGAAGGTGCTTCGGAAACTATCGGGAAAGAGCTCGCCAGCCACCATCTCCACTATTGAGTTCGGTAGTAACGTTTTCAAGTCAGGAAAGGAAGCCGCCTACTCTCTCGGTAAAAGTTTCTTTGTCACGAGTACAAGGCGAGGTCCGCACAATAGAGTGACAGTAAGAGAGCTGTGCCGCCTCCCGCTCATGAGCACGGCCGATGCGTTCACTGTGGCGCAAGTAGAGAAGATTATAAAGGACATGCGGAACTCCAAAGCTGTCGGTCCGGACGGCATTTGTCCTGCTGTACTGAAGAAACTCCCGACTGAGATCCTTCCGCTCATCGTTGATATGATTAACACTTCGTTTAGCTCTTGCACTATTCCGCAAAACTGGAAGACAGCCAACGTCATCCCGTTGCCCAAGCCTGGCAAACCTCAGTCATCAGTAAAGGGATATCGTCCCATTAGCTTGATGTCACCTTTCGCCAAGGTGGCCGAAAAGCTCATTGTGAAGGATCTAGCGGAGCACAACGAGAAGCAGTTGTTTCAACATCGGTTCAGGAGGCTACATTTCACAACTACGGCGTTGCTAGAAATTACCAGCAATGCTATCTATGCTACGACGGACCCATCCGAGCACAGCGCTCATCCGGATGTCGTGTGGGATGGAGACCGTTTGCCTGCTGCTCGCTTTTCAAAGCTGCTCGGTCTTGTGCTCGATCCGTCGCTCAAGTTTCATAAGAATACCGAGCAGAAGCAGGCAGTCGTTAAAGCTAAGCTCAACGTTCTCAGGGCCCTGGGCGGCACTTCGTGGGGTAGCAGCAAGGAGACTATAGTCACAACGTATAAGGCAATTCTGCAGCCCGCCCCGGAGTACGCCGCACCGGTTTGGCAGCATCTCGTCTCAGAATCCTCCTGGAAAAAGATGCAACGAGTACAAAATGCTGCTCTCCGTATCGTCACCGGATGTGCAAGGAGTTCCCCAATCGAGCACCTGCATGCTGAGACCCGTCTATTACCAGTGAAGGAGCACTGTCAGCTTCAGGCCCAGCAATTCCGAATTAACATTGTAAAGCAACCAAATCACCCGTCGTGGAGAGTGCTAAACCCCGTGAGAGAGAGAAGTATAAGAAAGCCATTCGCCGATGCTCCAAACAAAGTCAATTTGCAAAGACTCACAGCAAGAACGACTCCGTCTTTTGCGCGAGGAGCACACCAAGTTCGTACGGTGTCATCTTGTGAAGGTGGCCATAAATCCTATACAAGAAGATATACCGCCCCCCGTCTGCACCTCAGAGTCTCAACTCGGAAGAAGGGCGAGATGCACGCTCGCATCATTACGCTGTGGTCACTCTACAATGCCAATGTCTTATGTCAGCAAGATTGACAGCAGCAAATCTGATGTGTGCCCGGACTGCGGCAACGAGCAGTGGCCAATCATTGACCGTCTAGATTGATAGAGCATTCAACTGTATCGTATACATTGTTTGCGAAATGCATGGAGATAACAATTGGAATCCTCTGAAGCTACAGAAACCGAAATGTATTTGGTCCCACTATGGTGCTTGGTGAATCTATTTTTCTCTATTTAGGGTGTTTTCGAATGGTTTCTGATACGAGGCCCTTCAACTACTGATGAAATCTTTGAAATGCACTAAGGAATATGACAAGTTTAAAGAGCTAGAATGTGCGCTTCATGGGAATAAGGCTTGAAAGCTGCTCTCTAAATTCATGAAAGAGCAATACACTCGAGCTATGAGGTGTTTACGAAGCATGATTTTGTTGGTCTAAGCGTTTAATGGTCCGCTTACATGGGAACTGCACCGTTTTCCGCTTTCCTGTAAGGCAGTTGTTCTCGCTGAAACTTTGACTACCCAATGATGGCGGTAGGATCTGCTAGCCCAGGTTGTTCGTTGGAATTTTTCGAAAGTGTACCCCATAATTTGTAGGTAAGGGGGTTCGGTCGCGGGTTGGATACCTTTTTTTTAATTCTAGTATGTCTGAGCGAAACCTTCCCCAAAATGCTGGAACCCCTTGGTGGACGAAAAAAAACTTGCCTCCCAAGCCTTCACACACCTCCAGCCTAATTCCCCATGCTTTTTCAAATTTCAAAGCATTTTCTTGCCGTTGTGCGCGTTCCTGCCGAAGCCCCGCCCACTTTCCGGAACATTGAAAACTTGCCTCCCAAGCCTTCACACACCTCCAGCCTAATTCCCCATGCTCTTTCAAATTTCAAAGCATTTTCTTGCCGTTGTGCGTGTTCCTGCCGAAGCCCCGCCCACTTTCCGGAACATTGAAAACTTGCCTCCGAAGCCTTCACACACCTCCAGCCTAATTCCCCATGCTCTTTCAAATTTCAAAGCATTTTCTTGCCGTTGTGCGCGTTCCTGCCGAAGCCCCGCCCACTTTCCGGAACATTGAAAACTTGCCTCCCAAGCCTTCACACACCTCCAGCCTAATTCCCCATGCTCTTTCAAATTTCAAAGCATTTTCTTGCCGTTGTGCGTGTTCCTGCCGAAGCCCCGCCCACTTTCCGGAACATTGAAAACTTGCCTCCCAAGCCTTCACACACCTCCAGCCTAATTCCCCACGCTTTTTCAAATTTCAAAGCATTTTCTTGCCGTTGTGCGTGTTCCTGCCGAAGCCCCGCCCACTTTCCGGAACATTGAAAACTTGCCTCCCAAGCCTTCACACACCTCCAGCCTAATTCTCCATGCTTTTTCAAATTTCAAAGCATTTTCTTGCCGTTGTGCGCGTTCCTGCCGAAGCCCCGCCCACTTTCCGGAACATTGAAAACTTGCCTCCCAAGCCTTCACACACCTCCAGCCTAATTCCCCATGCTTTTTCAAATTTCAAAGCATTTTCTTGCCGTTGTGCGCGTTCCTGCCGAAGCCCCGCCCACTTTCCGGAATATTGAAAACTTGCCTCCCAAGCCTTCATACACCTCCAGCGTAATTCCCCATGCTTTTTCAAATTTCAAAGCATTTTCTTGCCGCTGTGCGCTTTCCTGTCGAAGCCCTGCCCACTTCCCATCCCTTTCCTTTCACGCCTTTAAAGCTTCCTACTTGTTTCCCTCAAAGCTACCCACCCAACTGGATCCCTACACACCTTCCACAACATTTTCCACATGCCTTCATCAACCGACGGTCAACACCCGTTTTCATTAAGTAATATTGTTATTCTTGCTAATAACCTAGCGTAAACAACGCAGGTAATCATAAAAAGGGGTGTACACACAGGAGATACAAGGGGAACACAGAACCAGGCAGTGGAAAGAAAGAAAAATAAAGAAAATCATTGGAAAAGCGAGATGACACGGAAACTGCAGCAGAAATAATCGAAGAATCAGGCGCGAAGTTGGATTTGTCCTCGCCGCTACACACCTCACATTTTCCTTCACGTCTGCGCGCGGTCGGTCCTAAAGTTGCGCGGTTCCTGCCCGCTTTTCCAAGTTGCGCGCGGTCCGAACGGAAAGAGGTGAGAGCCGTGAAAAGGGCAAAAGCGGTCGGAACGCTCGCAACTTTTGAAGATCGTACTGACCGCGTGCTTTGCGCGCGGTCAGCCCTATTCTATATTTTGCGAGCGGTCGAAACGGTTCTTGCGTGCTGTCGGTACTAAGGGCGAAAACTTGCGCGCGGTCAAGCCTATTTCCTGTCCGAGTTAGTGACCAAAATTTTCACGAACTCCTCCCCCCTATGGAATGGAGAAATGGCTACCTCCCCAAGTGATTTGGAGATAAACCCCATTTTTTTCCAAAATTTTACGAACCCCCTCAAAATTTTCATTTTTTTTTCTAAAAGTTCCCGAAATCTCTGCGACCCCCCGTTCCGACCAGTCGCAAGCCTGCCCAACCCTGGGTACCGGTCCACCGCTTGTCTAGTATATACCATTTGGCCGCAATTGGTATTCAGGTCTCTCAAATCAGGCATGTGTTGAACGGACTCGAAACGCACCAAGCTTGAGTGTGATCCAGTCAGAAATTATCAAAACTATTGGAGACAAGATCTAATTGTTAGTGATACGAGTAAATTCTAACGGAAAACGTTTAGAAGTTACGAAATGTTTTCGAGCCGCATAAAAATGTGCATACTTGCAATCAATATGCGTCTTAGCATTACATGCGTCTTTATTACACATTGTAGTGAAGTAGTTCTCGAGCGAAAATGCAGTACTACACTCGAAATCAACTTATCTGTGCTCAACTAGGCTCGCTTGAGTCAAACGCGCTCCAATGTGATTGGCTGGTTGGCTGGCTGCCAGGCGAGAGACGCCAGACACGCTGCGAAATGTTGCGAAATGAGTCACCGGGGTGAGACGGGGGCGAGATGCCCGTGTCCCCTTGTGTACAGCGCGCAACGGGAGACCTGCACACAAGAACGAACAGCTTTCAAAGGAAATAGGTCTTGTCTAATTCGAATGTGAGGCACTTTTTTTCCGAATATTCGAATAAATCCGAAATTTAAATTTTCGAATAAATCGAATATTCGAATAAATTCAAATTTCAAATTCTCGAATAAATCGAATATTCGAATAAATCGAAAATTGAAATTCTCGAATAAATCGAATATTCGAATAAATCCAAAATTGAAATTCCCGAATAAATCGAATATTCGAATAAATCCAAAAATTCAATTCTCGAATAAATCGAATATTCGAATAAATCCAAAAATTCAATTCTCGAATAAATCGAATATTCGAATAAATCCAAAATTTCAATCCTCGAATAAATCGAATATTCGAATAAATTCAAATTTTAAATTCCCGAATAAATCGAATATTCGAAAAAACCTCAAAATTGAAATTCCCGAATGAATCGAATATTCGAATACTCGAATATTCGAATTATTCGAATATTATTCGAATAATTATTCGATTCGGTCCCAAGTCTAATACAGACCCATTAGCTTGCTGTCCACGTTTGCAAAGGTAGCCGAAAAACTGATCGTAAAGGATCTTACAGAGCACAATGAGAACCAGGTGTTTCAGCACGGATTCAGAAAGCTGCATTCCACCACGACAGCTCTATTGGAAATTACAAGTTTTGCCATCGATGGGTTCAATGCCCAGAAGCCACAGAGAACTGTGGCTGATGCCTTGGATCTTACCAAGGCATTCGACACAGTAAACCATGGAGTTCTGTCAAACAACTTACTGATGTCATCAATACCGCCGTGGCAGAAACGCTGGATATCTGCATTCATCAAGGGCAGACGAGCCAGAGTTATGTTCCAGAACCATGTATCTAATAGTATTCCTACTGCAGCTGGAGTCCCGCAGGGCGGCGTTTTATCGCCTGCTCTCTTCTGTCTGTACCTCGAAGACATGCCCGCCCCTCCCCAGGATATCAAGGTGGTCGCCTATGCCGATGATATGACAATAATGTGTCGGGATCGAGATATAAATGTGGCCGCATCCAAGATCAATGAGTACCTGGTCACACTGAAAAGCTTTTTCGACCGCAAAATGCTAAAGATCTCGACATCCAAATCGTCGGTATCCGTACTCACAACGGATCCATCAGAGCACAGCGCCCACCCGCATGTCGAGTGGGACGGAGATCGATTACCTGCTGCTCGCTTTCCCAAACTGCTCGATCCATCGCTCAAGTTTCACAAGAACACCGAGCAGAAGCAGGCCGTCGTCAAAGCGAAGCTTAATGTGCTCAGAGCCTTGGGCGGTACATCATGGGGCAGTAGCAAGGAAACTATTATCAGGACCTACAAGGCCATACTTCAGCCCGCTCTGGAGTACGCTGCACCGGTGTGGCAGCACTTGGTATCAGAAGCCTCCTGGACCAAAATGCAGCGTGTACAGAATGCCGCACTTCGTACAGCTACCGGATGTGCAAGAAGTTCCCCAGTCGAGCACTTGCATGCGGGGACACGACTATTGCCAGTAAAGGAGCACTGTCAGCTCCAGGCCCAACAATTCTTCATCAATATCATAGAGCAACCCAACCACTCCTCATGGAGAGTGCTCAACCCCGTCAAGGAGAGAGACATCAGAAAGCCATTCGTCGATGCTCTAAGCAAAGTCAATCTGCAAAGATGGCACGATTCACAGCAAGAACGACTCCGTCTATTGCGCGAGGAGCACACACAATTCGTACGGTGTCATCTGGAAAGGGCTGCGGTAAGTCCCATCCTGAGAGTGGCGCCGCCCCGTGTCTGCAAATCCGAGTCTCAACTCGGAAGAAGGGCCAGATGCACCCTGGCATCGCTGCGCTGTGGTCACTCTACTATGCTTATGGCTTACGTCAGCAAGATTGACAGCAGCAAATCGGACGTTTGCCCAGACTGTGGATGCCAAGGCAACGATACGGCACATCTGTTTAATTGTCCGGAGAGACCTACCACGCTGACCACAATGGACCTATGGACGAATCCATTACTGGTCGCCCAGTTCCTCAACCTATGACAAAACTCTCGACGTGGCTGCAAAGAAGAAGAAGAAGAGGTAGCACCATGCTACATTCGAAAGATTGGGGTGAAATTCTCAGTGTGCCAAGAGGCAAATGCAGTATGTGGCTACACCGCGTGAAGTATAATAATCTAGAAACCACGCACCGATTTTTTTGTTTAGCAAATTGTGGTAAGCAGCCCGGTATGATCGCGGGACGATACCAAAGCGCCGGTCGGACCGACGACAGCCTTTGAAGTTTCGATCGGATCGCGGGCAGCACTACTCCGAAGTTTTCAATAATGTTACGAGCAGGTTAAAATGCCGAAATCATTTTTCGATGTGCCTTATGAGCGTGGAGAAACTTGCAGTTCAGTTATTGTTAGTCACAAATAGCGCTATTTGGCAGGCAACCTAGTAGACGTCGGAAGCGTGACAAAATTTTGCAGTAACAACTAACTGAAAGGCTTTTGCAACCTCTTCCTTTATTGATCAGTTTCATCGTTTTCCACCCTTCGCTTTGCTCGTGCGTTACACATCCTTTCTCGAATCATTTTTTTCCGTTGCTTATCAAATTTCCTGTGAGAAACCTGTTATTGGTTGCCTTAATTTCGAGACGAGAAAGCAAGCACGAGTAAAAAAATGAAACAGCGTGTTCAGAAAACAGGGTTTGACGGCTTTGTGGCATTTGATCAACATAAAACTCAAATACTTCAAAACTATTAGCAATACAGTCTTACTGGACTGCCTCGTTGGACTTGTGGCCACATTATATGTATATGCAACATCCCGTTTATGCTTCCTCCGTTCAGGTAAACGTGAAAAGGTGAAAGAAACCCAGGACAAAAAAAGATAGCAAAATAAGAATCCCTTCTGGAACCCGTGTTAAGTACCTGAGACATTGTGCGCTCTCAAAATGACCAGTTTTTAAGCACAATCTCTAGAATTGGGCTAGCTGCGATCACCAATGCCGCTTGAGACTCTAAAAATGCGCTCCCAGAGTGTTATGGCCACCCAAAATGGATTTGGGGTTGATAATCTAGCACATCTGGGTCGATAATCCGCGCGACTATCTAAAAACTTTGAAGAGTATTACAGCAAGAGCTCTACTGGAAAATTATGTGGGGGTTTTTTAACTGATGATAGTATATACTTATTATATTATATATAATTCCGTATCCTCTGTCAAAGACTTGGGTTTCATTACAACAGCAAACTTGACTTCTCAGAACATTACCAGTACTTGTGCAGAAAAGCTTCTTCTAAGACTTTCCTCATTTTAAAGACGTTGGCCATTCGAGACAGAAAAGTGTTGTCGAGAGCAATCAAAACCTACGTCAGACCAATTTTGGAAAGTGGAACGACAGTTTTTTCACCGCATGAAAGAAAAGATATTTTGCAACTTGAGAAAATCCAACACAATATTACACGCAAAATATATGTAAGATCAGAGGCATCCTAAAAGAGCCGGAGCAGGGGCACCGAGAGCGGTAGAAGGGACGTTTTGAAAGGGTTGGAGCAGGGGCACCTTGAAAGTGCCGGAGCTGGGGCGCCGAAGGCGGCAGCAGATGCATTTAAAAAGAGCTGGAGCAGGGGCGCCGAACGCGGCAGCAGGGGCACCTTAAAAGTACCGGAGCAGAGGCACGGAACGCGGCTGCAGGGGCACCTAAGGCAGCAGCAGGGGGGAACGACTCTGCCCTTTTTAGCTGCCGGAACCCACGTCCTCGACCGCTCCGACGGCTGTCGAACAGGGTTCCGATCCTCAGTTTGCCTGAGCAATAGCAAAAAGAGGACGCTTTTTCCCTGAAGCGCTCCAATCCTTATACTTAAAGCAGTTATGTCCCGATGTGTGTGTGTGTGTGTGTGTATGTGTGTGCATGTGTCCCCGATATCTTTGGAATGGCCGATCAAAACTTGTATAAAATGGTACCAACATTTAGGTGGGTGCGACATTTATCGATTACCAAAAATCTGCCTCGGGCCCGATAGCGCACTCTTACGTGCCTCGGGCCAACCGAGAGTTTGAGCAATGGAGGGCGCACTTGGTGTGCAGGACCCCAGTGAGGTCATGATAGGACCTAATCGAGTGTGCAGGACGTCGTCTAGGTCCTAAGTAGCAATGAACCCCAAAGTGTGCAGGGCGTCATAAAAGGTGTGCAGGACCAGTGAGGTGTGCAAGACGTCATAGTAAAGTGTGCAGGACCTAATCGGAGTGTGCAGGGACGTCATAGAAAGTGCGCAGGTCCTAAGTAGGAATGTGCAGGACCCCAGCGGAAGTGTGCAGGGCGTCATAGAAAGTGTGCAGGACCTAAGTGGGAGTGTGCAGGGCATCATAGAAAGTGTGCAGGACCCTAATCGGAGTGTGCAGGACGTCATAGAAAGTGCGCAGGTCCTAAGTAGGAATGTGCAGGACCCCAGCGGAAGTGTGCAGGGCGTCATAGAAAGTGTGCAGGACCTCAGTGGGAGTGTTCAGGACGTCATAGAAAGTGCGCAGGTCCTAATAGGAATGTGCAGGACCCCAGTGGAAGTGTGTGCAGGGCGTCATGAAAGTGTGCAGGACCTCAGTGGGAGTGTTCAGGGCGTCATAGAAAGTGTGCAGGACCCTAATCGAAGTGTGCAGGACGTCATAGAAAGTGCGCACAGGTCCTAAGTAGGAATGTGCAGGACCCCAGTGGGAGTGTGCAGGACGTCATAGAAAGTGTTGCAGGACCCTAATCAGTGTGCAGGACGTCATAGAAAGTGCACAGGTCCTAAGTAGGAATGTGTGCAGGACCCCAGTGGGAGTGTGCAGGACGTCCATTGAAAGTGTTGCAGGACCTCAGTGGGAGCGTGCAGGGCGTCATAGAAAGTGTGCAGGACCATAATCGGAGTGTGCAGGGACGTCATAAAAGTGCGCAGGTCCTGGGTAGGAATGTGCAGGACCCCAGTGGGAGTGTGCAGGACGTCATAGAAAGTGTTGCAGGACCTCAGTGGAAGCGTGCAGGGCGTCATAGAAAGTGTGCAGGACCATAATCAGTGGAGTGTGCAGACGTCATAAAAGTGCGCAGGTCCTAAGGGTGCAGGACCCCCAGTGGGAAGCGTGCAGGACGTCATAGAAAGTGTGCAGGACCTCTCAGTGGGACGTGCAGGGCGTCATAGAAAGTGTGCAGGACCATAATCGGAGTGTGCAGGACGTCATTGAAAGTGTTGCAGGACCTCAGTGGGAGCGTGCAGGGCGTCATAGAAAGTGTGCAGGACCATAATCGGAGTGTGCAGGACGTCATAAAAAGTGCGCAGGTCCTAAGTAGGAATGTGCAGGACGTCAGTGGGAGTGTGCAGGACCATAATCGAGTGTTGCAGGACCTCAGTGGGAGCGTGCAGGGCGTCATAGAAAGTGTGCAGGACCCTAATCGGAGTGTGCAGGACGTCATTGAAAGTGTTGCAGGACCTCAGTGGGAGCGTGCAGGGCGTCATAGAAAGTGTGCAGGACCCTAATCGAAGTGTGCAGGACGTCATAGAAAGTGCGCAGGTCCTAAGTAGGAATGTGCAGGACCCCAGTGGGAGTGTGCAGGACGTCATAGAAAGTGTTGCAGGACCTCAGTGGGAGCGTGCAGGGCGTCATAGAAAGTGTGCAGGACCATAATCGGAGTGTGCAGGACGTCATAAAAAGTGCGCAGGTCCTAAGTAGGAATGTGCAGGACCCCAGCGGAAGTGTGCAGGACGTCATAGAAAGTGTGCAGGACCCCAGTGGGAGTGTGCAGGGCATCATAGAAAGTGTGCAGGACCCTAATCGGAGTGTGCAGGACGTCATAGAAAGTGCGCAGGTCCTAAGTAGGAATGTGCAGGACCCCAGCGGAAGTGTGCAGGACGTCATAGAAAGTGTGCAGGGCGTCATAGAAAGTGTGCAGGACCATAATCGGAGTGTGCAGGACGTCATAGAAAGTGCGCAGGTCCTACGTAGGAATGTGCAGGACCCCAGTGGAAGTGTGCAGGGCGTCATAGAAAGTGTGCAGGACCGCAGTGGGAGTGTTCAGGGCGTCATAGAAAGTGTGCAGGACCCTAATGGAAGTGTGCAGGACGTCATAGAAAGTGCGCAGGTCCTAAGTAGGAATGTGCAGGACCCCAGTGGGAGTGTGCAGGACGTCATAGAAAGTGTTGCAGGACCTCAGTGGGAGCGTGCAGGGCGTCATAGAAAGTGTGCAGGACCCCAATCGGAGTGTGCAGGACGTCATTGAAAGTGCGCAGGTCCTAAGTAGGAATGTGCAGAACCCCAGCGGAAGTGTTCAGGGCGTCATATAAAGTGTGCAGGACCTCAGTGGGAGTGTGCAGGGCGTCATAGAAAGTGTGCAGGACCCTAATTGGAGTGTGCAGGACGTCATAGAAAGTGCGCAGGTCCTAAGTAGGAATGTGCAGGACCCCAGTGGGAGTGTGCAGGACGTCATAGAAAGTGTGCAGGACCTCAGCGGGAGTGTGCAGGGCGTCATAGAAAGTGTGCAGGACCCTAATCCGAGTGTGCAGGACGTCATAGAAAGTGCGCAGGTCCTAAGTAGGAATGTGCAGGACCCCAACGGAAGTGTGCAGCACGTCATAGAAAGTGTGCAGGACCCAAATGGTAGCGTGGAGGGCGTCATAGAAAATGTGAAGAACCCAACGGGAGTGTGCAGGACGTCATAGAGAGTGCGCAGGTCCCCAGTTGGAGTGTGCAGGTCATCGAAAGTTAGCAGGACTGCAGTGGAGTGTGCAGGACGTCACCAAGAGTGTAGAATTTGAAAAAGGTTTTTCAATTTTTAATGCTAAATCTTAACCTTTGTGGAGAGGAAATAGATAGGAAAATATGAATCTTGAGAAGCGTGGGACGCGTTTCTGAGATTGGCGCAGAACTCCTGCGACATTTTTTGCCAGTTTTAGGATACAAGCAGCAGCTTCACTTCCGCACCTTCTCTGTTCGCCACTCATTGCAACCGCTCAGTCATTTCGAATCCCTAACTTCCAAAACCAGTTTTATATATGTTGCAAGTCTGAGCTTATCAAACTCTGCACCACAAAAACATAAACAACCACCTACTAATCTCATTCATTGAGAACAAGGGCATGATGTTGGTCAACTAGGGAAACATCATATAATATGAGAATGCGTTTTTCCTTATCATGATAGAGACGGTAAAGCGAGAATAATCGCTTGTGAACTTTACAAATGGGAAGAAAGGGCAGTGGGTAGCGACGTAAGGGAAGGAAGTACAGAAGGGGTTCTGAATTTTGTGCCGGTAGCAACGGACGATTTACCGCTGGCTTCTTATGTTTTGCTTTATGATCCCACATTTTGATATACCCACGGCCTGCTGTAAATGTACGGCATCTTGCTCTGCTCAGGAGAGTACTTTCGGGTAGGCGGAAGTCAGTCACCACCGTTCTAACAAACTAATCCGTCTCAGGTAGTTGGCTCATGCAAAAGTTTCTGTGAGCGAAAACTTCGCTAGGTCTCGCTAGTACTTTTATAAGAAGTTCAGCACGGGCACCATTTCCTCTATCATGCTTTAACCATTGCATGAAGGCTCAGAAACACTGTTTCTCCTCCTCATAAACCTAGTACCCCCACACTAATTGAATGGAATGCAGCGTACAATTTTACAACGTGTGGCTGCTATGTACGATTACTTAGAAGTTTTCAATCAAGTTAAATGTTACTTTTGAGTAAGTTACGTAAAGTCTTCATGTAACTTACTTCTATGTCACAGGTAAATTTCTTAATGTCGCAATCCAATTGAAAGATGCATAAGGTTAGCAGAAAGCGAAAACAAGAATGGAACTATGTCTGTCGATTTTCAGAACAGGTAGCAACATACTCTGACCGCAAATAAACATCACCTGTCTCGTGTGGAATAATGATGACAAACACTCAAGAGCAGCAGATAACACGCTAACGTGAAATTGTGAAACCCAACAGAAAAAAACGAACGGAATTCCGCAAAAATGCCAGAAGATCCGAGACTAAGATCTCCTAGAAAGACTTCAGATGAATTCGTAAAAATACTCTTCGAAGTAACGACTGTGAAACACAAAAACAAAAGATTCGCTTTTAGTCAACAAACAACAAACTCGCTGCAACATGAAACAACTTCGTAACAACAGAACAATTTGAAACTCTCGACAAATAACTCAATTAAACATGGCAATAACAAAAGGTTCGTAACAAAGAAATGAACCATTTTAACAGAATGGACAAGAACGTAATTTACCACAGAATTTACAACACGAAGGCTCTACGCATTAGGTACATGTAGTGATTTCCTAGACACCGATGGATATAAAACCAGCACAAACCAATTCATAAGAAGGACCGGAAAGTAATGTCGTTTCTGTGCATGTCAAACCTTGATCTGCAGCCTGATTCAAATCAGTGTCAGACGATCGAGGAATTGTCAAATAGTCTTGACAAACCTTGGTCGAACATCCAAGACATTTGAAGCAAATTGGGAAAGTAAGCAAAGCAGGTGTTTGGGTCCCGCATAATCTGTCCGAACACAACAACACTAACCAATCAATCACTTGCAAATTATTGCGTCAACGGCACAACACAGAAGCATTTTTTGATCGCTTGGTCGCAGGAGAAAAAGAAATGAGTCCGGTATGATAACCCAAAAAGCAGTGGCCCTCTCCAAATGAAATCCCTCGGAGTACTGGTAAACCAGGTTTACACCCCAAAAAAGCGCTTTTGTGTATTTGGTAGAGTATTCACGGCATTGTCCATTTTTAATTGCTGGAACCAACTGGTAGATGCTCTTCCTTCTTATTTCAAAATAAAATGCACCGTTTCCCAAATTTCATGCCCACCCTGGTGATGTCACATGTCACCACAAAATTCTAAACACAGAAACAGTTTGGAAACCTGCGGGTCCAACCAAGCGGAAAACCGGATCGAATAACCCATCAATCATATTCGCAACAAAATTATTGCTCCTGTTAGGCAAACAACGGATGATTAGACAACTTGATCGACAGTGTCGTGTCCTTCTACACTATTTCTTTGCATCTTGTTGGCGCACAGACTTCTGGCTTGGATTCGTCGGGAGTCCCCATGGATTGTAAACAAGGAAAAAGACGTGTAAGCTTTGATGGTCACTTTACTGCACCTTATAAAGGCCCTAGTGCAGCAAGGCGAATGTTCTGCGGATTCATACTAGTGAGAATACCGATTTCTAGAGCTTTTGGGACAGGACAAGCTTTTGAGAAATAATGGTCGACTCGACAACCGCAAATCCCGGTAAAATTTGCCTTTGAAATAGCACTTGGATGATCTCATTCGTTTCTCAACTACCCAGACGCGGGTTAACTCAGCTATTCAGACGGTTTTCATCCACTGAGCAGCCAACGACACCTTCTCGCTCTTTCTCAGCGCAGCAATTTTCTTCACAGGTGCCCATATCTTGCTCATTCGGGGAACGAAATCGTCTACGATGAAGGTGTTGTTTAGGTTGAGAGTGGCTTTTCCTAGCAACGACATAATAGAAGTAGTAGCAGCAAGGAACGATCCAGATCGATCTTCCGACAAACTCGTGGCTGAAACACATGATTGTCACAGGTACTTAAAATGCATCGAGTTGTCAGAAAAGTTTCTCGCCACTTGTCTTTGAACTTTTTAAAATAATTTTTGGGGTTAGGTTAGGCTAAATGTGAATGCCGTCCGAAAGCGAAACTAAATCCCTATATATTTTTTCCCTGACAGAAGGGGAAAGGGACAACTTGAAAAAAAAAATTTATGCGGAAAAGCCTTCTTGGTGAGTAACACGCGTGGTACAGTAGCGAAAATTTCCTCTTCTCTTTTTGACAGCAGCAAAAATAGGAATGCCCACAACGTAACGAGGCGAAGGAACAGTAAGCCTGATGGAAAACAGAGAATCATAGCACTAGGCTGAGAAAAAAAAGCTAACGTAAAAATGATTTGGGATGGACGTGAGAAATTTGGGTTTATTGTTCTTTTTCGCAACGTTGGGCATTAATAATTTTCACAACAAAATGGGAAAAATATTGTTTGCGAAATCGGAAACAAATTCCCTGTTTTCTTCCGATTTCTGATTACTCCGAGATTTCCCCAGATTGGGTTGGGCAAAAAATGTTCTCTTATGCATCTGAAACTTTTAGAAAATTATGCGAACCTCTAGCTTGGAAATGACCTAATCCGCGAAGTCCAGTGCTTTGAATTGCTAACCCACCTGGCCATAAAATCCGGTTTTTATTGCAGCTGGTCGCTGCGCCAATGCGATGGGCAACTGCTCCTTCTTAATCCCGCACGATTGTAAAGTGCTCCAATTGTGATCGCTTCGTGGCATACGTTCACTATCGCTGCGTCGCGGCGGTAAAATCATATGCTTTACTGCATCACTGCTAGAAGAACAATTAGCAGTGGTCGCTCGTAATCGCTCCATCGCTGCTGACTTGGTACCGACGGAGCGATTCGTGAAGAATGACACGTTTTGCCTCGTGAACAATGATCCATTTACATGTCGAGATCAGTTGTTACGAGTCGAAACGTGTTCTTAATGACCAATAGCCATTACTTTCACCGATTCATTGATTGATTTCCTTCGATCATCTATAGGGCTGCAAACTATTAGCAAAATCGCTGCCAGATCGCTGCAGCAGCGGGTGCCCAATCGCAGCGACGGAAAACAGCAGTGATGCAGTGAAAACCGGGCTTAACAGGCAAGGCTATCCGTTCATGTCGAATGGACAGAGCTAAATGGACTGTTCGTTCCGAAAGTTGTTGACATTTGTGAAATCTCACCAATTATCGGTGAGCAGGCGTTGCACAAATTGAGCAAGGATTCCGGAACTTCCAGCGGTGAAACCATAGCAGTCGCCGATGATGTTATCACAGGGAAGTCGAATGGATTCGACTGAACGGAGACTAATTGTCCCGATTAGGAAATGAGAAGGAAAACTTATTCCCATAGCGAAGAAAAGGTACCTTAGAGAAAATTTGCACGAGATCTGTGGAGGATGAAATTTCACCGCTGGACATTTTCAGATGAATTTCCTTGCAAGTCACCTTTCCGGCCGCACTATCGTTAGAGTAGGCCTGAAAACCGTTTTGCAACATATCGAATACATTTATACTGATTCGCTGCCTGTGCTGGCGTGCGGCGGCCCGCTCTCTCTCGATCTGAGTCCTTTACCAATCGAATGTCGTCTATTCGATATCAGTCCAAAAAAGAAAAGGAAATATAACGACGGCATGGATCTTATAGACAGTGATACTTTGCGTTCCTATTGAAAGTTGGCGCAAACTCGGTGCACCTACGTTATAGCAAATGGCACCGAGTTTGCGCCAATCTTGAAAAGGGAGCACAAAGTATCACTAAGACTCATGCCGACTGTAGCTGTAAAGGAAAGAGAAGTCGACAAAGTCCGTTTCGCCTCTACCCGCAGACGAACTTTACCAGACAGTTCTGTGGCCGTATTAATGAAACTTCAGAAAGCTTCCCGGGAAGGTTAAAACCTTCCCGCTGTCGGACGAGTTTTCCGACATCCATTTACCCGGCTACCCGGCGGGTAGACGGGAAGGTTCCTGGCTACCCGGCGGGTAGACAGGTAGGTTCCTGGCTACCCGGCGGGTAGACAGGTAGGTTCCTGGCTACCCGGCGGGTAAGCAGGTAGGTTCCTGGCTACCCGGCGGGTAGACAGGTAGGTTCCTGGCTACCCGGCGGGTAAACAGGTAGGTTCCTGCCTACCCGTCGATTGAAGACGGGTAATATCTTCCCATCAATGAGCTTTCGCAGTTTCCGTCTTCCGTTCATTGAGTTTCGTGTTGCTTTTATTTCTCTATTCGACCTCCTATTTGTACATGACTTACATTTTGGAAGGCACTTCCTGTAGCTTTCGCAATGTCAACTCGTGCTGAATTCTGTCTCTGTAGCTTTCGCTGAACCTTTAAACCGATCGCTTCTCTTCCTCATTTGTTTTATGCTTGATGGCCAGACTCTCTTGATTTGAAATTAATTTTTTTTCTTGAGAGTCGGATGCATTAAACATGTCACATATGAAGAGCATTCTTTGAAAAAAAGACACTTTTTTTATTATCGCTAGAGTTCCCTCAAAATAGAGTAGCGAAATCAATGAGCTACTGACAGGAATTTTTAAAATAAGATCGACGAACAGGTTCAGTTTTCACTTTAATAAATTAATTAACTCAAATTCCAATTTTCGTACTTTACAATATTTCGATTTTTCGCGATTGGATAAATCAGCAAATTCAATGTTTGCAATCCTGAACGGATTAATTCCATTTTCGCAATCCTCAATCCACTTAATTAGATTTTCTTACTTTCTGGTCCGAGAAACATCAACTTCCATCTTCAAACGAATAAGTTAGACTCTGATGAGAAACGAAGAATTGAGCCGGTTTTTGCATTCTCTAAATGGACGGATAAATTGGTTTTTTGCGGATAGATTCGATTTCCCTGACTTTGGACTAACTATGGAAACATTTTGACGATGTACGAGTTAAGCTAAGTTAAGTACATAACAAGAATGTCCATATAACGAGTGATAAATATCCGTGCATGACGAAAAAAGGAATGAGCGCGTGAAAAAATCAGTGAAATATCTCTTCGGACTACGGTAAGACAGATGCTGCGTCGCGTACGTGATTTCCGAGCGAGGCAACATCTGTCCTACCGTAATCCGAAACGTCAGGGACCTCTGAGAAAATTTGCCGCGCCAGTGGCGGGAGAGTACCGCGACCCTCGACTATGCCGCGATACTACTGCTGCGGCTCCATGATAGGACGATTCTGTTGCCGTGTCTTGAGCCTCGAAATTAGCGGGTCAGTACCGCGTCGGCTCCACGGTAGAACCGCACCGGCTCCGCGAGGACGCAGCAGCGAATCCGCGTGGAGTACGATGCACTGTCCTGTGTGGTAAAACGAAATTGTCGCCACTTCAATTACCCAAGTTTGATGTGCATTCATATTTCCTTGGGCGCGAAAAGGGCGGAAACCTCTGTGATAAGGGCCCCCGTCATAGTCGGTCGAAAAGCTGTAGCCACCCCGGTCGATACGTATGCAATGCATTGCGCAGTCAAGGCGAAAAATCGCCCGATGTGTCCAGAGTGCGCCCGCCCGCTGCGTCCTGTCCCATCCGCGTCTGTCCCGGTCGATACGTATGCAATAAATTGGTCGAGATCCCCCGATGTGTCCGTCGCGCGCCGTCTGCAGTGCGCTCGAGTGCGCCAGCCTAGTCGATACGCATACAGCCGACCACTAGGAACGGGGGAGGACGGCGCAGGATTACTAGGAACGGAAGGGGACGGCGCAGTCCGCCATTCGGCCGACTATGACGGGGGCCGATCAGGCAGAGGACTCCAACAACCGCAGGTGCGTATTTTTGTTTTTAGTCCGCCTAGTTGTATTATAAGTAAACTAAAATTTTTTTTCAAAAAACTAGTAAGTCAAACTTGTTATAAAATCATTCAGGGTATCAATAAGTTGAGAGCAACGAGTTTACATTGGTTTCGTCAATTCTTGCATAACTTCGTATGAGATTCTCTGCCGGAGCGGCGGCGGCACTGCCGCGTAGCCTCTGCGGCTCCGCGGTAGTGCCGCCGCGGCTCCGCGATTTAGCCGATTCGGTGTCTGTAGGCGCCGAAGCGGCACTATCGCGAAGCCGCAGCAGCAATTTCTCTCAGAGATGCAGGTGGGAGCGCTTCTTCTTTGACTCTCCGCTTGTCAACTCGTTTGGTTCAGAGTATATCAACGTAACAGATGATAAACTCCACGCATAAAGAGATAAAAAAAAAACATTATTGAAAAAAGTTAAGAACTTCCCTCAATGAATGGCTCTCTCTATACGATCGAATATAGACAAAGAATTCTTATTTGATTACTGACCGATAACGGCGCGCATTAATCTGGAACTTACTCAGACAGAATGCCCCTCTTCACCCATTTAGAAGGCTGGCATTGTCAGCGGCATAGTGGCCGTAGAGCCCGAAACTCAAAGTTCTGTCGCCCGCGGCAGGGACTGTTTGATACCCGGGCAACAAGCCGCCCCAACAAGCCACTGAATCTGAAAGGCCCGCGCGATGAGCCCCACTGGATAATATGGGCTGGTCGTGAAGCCCAAGAATATACGCACGGCGCACCGCTACGAGACGTGCACCTCGGCAGGGGGCGCTGTCGGGACACTGGAAGGCACGCAGGGCTGCCAATGCAGCGAGCACCAGCACGGCTCGCTAGCTGTTGGACGGGGCTGTCAGTGGCTGGGCGGGGTGAAGTACCGCGAACTTGGGTAATCGAGCCGACATCTGAGTCTTTTCTCAAGAGTGCGTCGTACGCTCCCCTTGGAAATGGGCGTCGAGCTTCTTTTTGGCGTGCACGCTTTGCCTGTGATATGCACTATTCTGCCCTTCTCGACACGATATACACTCTCCCGTGTCAGGAATGGAAGAAGCACGTGCTTATCGCGCATCTTTAGGAAAGTGGCCGAGTCGGCTTGGGCGTCGAGCTTCTTTTTGTCTGAGTTACGCCTCGCGCCAAAAATTTAATTCAGTCCTGAAAACCTGTAGTTTATACACCACTTTAGTGCAGTCGTATAATGTTAGTTAGGAAATACGGTGCCTTGTATCTATATTCCTTTTCAAATTCGTAATACTATTCCGTTGGAGTCTTTCACATCTTCCTATTTCAAGCGTACACCTACCATATTTCCTGTTATTGAACACCCCGCTCTATTTGAATCCCTCCTTCTAATTGAACCCCCCTTTCGGTGGAGGTTGAAAATTAGAACACCCCCCTCTATTAGAGCCCCTCCCCACTCAGGTGAAAAGACACTGGGGACCCATTCCTACCGGACGTGAACTGCTTCCGAAGAGATTGATCTTGAGAAAGACTTGAACAATGACTTTATTCTCCATTATTAATTAATGACTTTATTGATAAATCTCTTAATGTTCGCCGCGCAATTCACTATTGTCCCATTTTGGCTTGCCTAATAAACTTTGAAAGCCTATATTCACTCTTAAATTTTCGGTTGAAAATTAGAGCCTCCCCCTCTATTTGAATCCCTTCCTCTAATTGAACCCTACTTTTGGAAGAGGTTGAAAAATAGTTCTTTCGGGTGTTTAATTACAGGAAATACGGTATGTTACTCTGTCAAACGGTCGCGTGTTGCCTACCAGGGAGTGGCCAATTGCGCCCTCTTTTCCCTCGTCGCGCTAATTTCACCACGTCGCGATTGGTGACTCATCGAGGTGAACTTGTCGCCATAGACGCGAAAAAGGTGAAATCATCGCGAATGGGCATTCAGTAGGGCGATCCACACTACGAGATGATCGAGACGTCGTCATGATTGTTCTGATACGAAATTCTCGTCACGTCAATTTCACATTTTGAAGGACGCGCTACCAATTGCACAAGAGGATTATACGAAGCATTCTCCGAGCACGATTCAGATGTCGGCGTAGAATTCGGATCGGTTACCCAAGTTTGAGGTACTTGGACCCCGCCCAGCCTCTGGAAGCTCAATTGGCGGTCCCTCTGGAGCAGGGGTGTGCGGCAATTGCCGTTTGCCGGCCATTTTTAGGCTTTGCCGTTGCCGTTTGCCGAAATTTTCGTCTAAAACGGCAAAATTTCGGCAAAAATACGTTGAAACAACAGGATTTGCCTTCACCGCAGTTTCTTTGTTGGTCAGCGATTCGAAGCTGCTACAAATAATTAATTTAAGTAGTTCGAGCTCATCTAATGTATAATTGTGCCCATTCAATCGGTAACTGATGGAAAAATCTTCACTGGATAATCAGGGTAGTTCCTCGGAGTTCTAGGTTGTTGGGGTGCCTCCAAATGTCTTTTATTCAAGTTCTTAACCCCTCAAAGGCACAGTCCAGCCTCATAATCGTTTTTTAGCTCATTAGTTGATCTTTAAGAGAACTTCGGGCTGATCACAATGGTGCCTCCAGAATCGCTCAGAACCCACTACGAACGGAGTTATGGCTCCTCAAAGTTGTGAATTCAAACTGTAAGAAGTTCGTGGACGAGTTGTCCCGGGCCTGTTTTCCCTCGTGATTCGCAGCCATCGCACCGCAGCAGACGACAGTATAAAGCTAGACCGATAACAAATGGAAGAACGTAGATTTTGTTCAAAACCCATGGCCTGTCTCGCCCCTATTCAGACCGGAAACCCTGAGGTGGGGGGAGCGAATGGGTGGTGATTTGGGGGGCGGAGAGAATGGGTGCTCGATTTTTCTCGCTTATTCTGAAGAGTTGAGATTCCGCGTGTGGCAGGGTTGCTGCACATAGCGTCCGGACCATAATATCAAATTGTACCTACGAGTTTGGACTGTGCCTTTAAGAATGCCACAAGCCTTTTTTCGGAAGCATACCGATTACTGCAAGTTCTAAGATTACAAAACCAAGTGATTTCAAAGTTGTGGCTTAAATGCAGCCTTTTTTAGACATGTGAACTAGTTGAGAACCCGTGTAAATCGGTCCGCTAATCCAGGAATGGTGAGCTGGTGGTATTAATTGGGACAGGATGTTGACCAAGTCTGCAAATACTTTGTCTGGCATTTTTAGAATTGAACAATATTTACAGTTCTACACAAGGTGTTGAGTTGATCGCAAAATGCTTGTCACCGGGCGAGATTGACCAGCATATTCCCTTTCCGGGGAACGCCTTATTGCACTGCACCACCGAAGTCCCAGCACCGTTCTCACTCAACTTCTCGGTAAATCAAGAACGCTCCGACCAGGAATGCGATCAGTAAAGGCAGTGTTCAATGATATTTTCGGTTTCGAGATCATTAGCTGCAATGAAGGGTTTAGTCTGTGACAGAGCTGAGTTTGTTAAGATATGGCATGAAGATGAAAAAATGAAAAATCTGTAAAGGCAACGATTAAAACCGCATTCAACTTTTCATCAGGAATCGAAGGGTTCGATTCCCATTGCAACAACAGTGTCGAAAACCGGCTTGAAACGAGCAACCAATAGCATTGTACGGCCCCGAAACTTGAATGTGTTGTGCTTGCCCCACCCACTTCCTCGGTCGCCACAGAGGAAGTGGGTGGGGCGGACACACCACAATCAAGCTCTGGAACTGAAAGACGATTTCCTGCTCGCTTTTAGCTGACATTCTTGTTCTTATGGACCTCGTGCCGGCTTGTAGGCCGAATACACATAAAGGAACGCGCGCAAGAGCAGTCCGGCTGCCTAAACGCACTGCACGCTGCGCTTCAGCGACGACGTGAGCGTAGCAGCCTTCTGTCGCACTTACCAGTCGAACCGTCTTTAGGTGCCTCTCATTCTGAGAAATTCGATCAGCATGCCCCTCGGAGCTCTTGATGTCTGGTGGAAATTCAAAGACTGTTTTTATCGTGAGCACTGCATTTAACTAGACTAGTTTTACTACACTCCTGTAGCATCACAACGAAAACCATTCATACGTAGTTGGAAGTGAGCAAAATTGAGAACCTCGAGCCTACTAGTTGCTACTAATAATAGAGATTGTGAGTGACTCCGGTCATAATCTAAACTGCGCGCTGCTGATCGCGGTGCGGGTTGTCATTCGCCATCAAATTACCAATCATCGCGTATTCTCACCTGAATGTCGTACCGGTATCGGCCAGTCTTTGGGTCGGCGCACATTTCCATCGCACCAAGCTTGCTTACGGTTTACTAATCGCCGCAAGCCTCTTTCAAAAAAAAACCCTTTGCGAGTCTATCACACTTTGCACTGCTTAAATAAACGCTCACCTGGATCTCTAGCATTGATTTGTACGGAAACTTCAATTAGTGGGGAGGAATTAACAGAATTATCTCCGGCGATGGAGAAGCTAACAGCCTTGTTGATCTTGATAGTGACTCCTCATAACCTGAGGCATTCAAGTAGCTTTGTTATATGAGATTTTCTTCCTGTCAATGCTATTGAAACGCCAGGCACAAAGTAGCAACTGACAGATATAGCATGGAATACGACATGACTACCTTGTACGGGCGTCCGGCGCACGCTTACATGGGTCCCGTACACTTTCTATGGCGTCCGGCGCACGCTTATATGGGTCCCGTACACTTTCTGTGGCGTCAGGCGCACGCTTATATGGGTCCCGTACACTTTCTGTGGCGTCCGGCGCACGCTTACATGGGTCCCGTACACTTTCTCTGGCGTCCGGCGCACGCTTACATGGGTCCCGTACCATTTATATGACGTCCGGCGCTCTTACATGGGTCCCGTACACTTTCTATGGCGTCCGAAGCACTCTTACATTGGTCCCGAACACTTTCTATGGCGTCAGGCGCACGCTTATATGGGTCCCGTACACTTTCTGTGGCGTCCGGCCCACGCTTACATGGGTCCCGTACACTTTCTTTGGTGTCCGGCGCACGCTTACATGGGTCCCGTACCATTTATATGGCGTCCGGCGCACGCTTTCATGGGTCCCGTACCATTTATATGGCGCCTGGCGCACTCTTACATGGGTCCCGTACACTTTCTATGACGTCCGGCGCTCTTACATGGGTCCCGTACACTTTCTATGGCGTCCGAAGCACTCTTACACTGGTCCCGTACACTTTCTATGGCGTCCGTCGCACGCTTGCATGGATCCCGTTCATTTTATATGGCGTGCGGCGCACTTTTACATGGGTCCCGTACACTTTCAATGGCGTCCGGCGCTCGCCTACATGTGTCCCGTACCATTAATATGGCGCCTGGCGCACTCTTACATGAGTCCCGTACACTTTCTATGACGTCCGGCGCTCTTACATGGGTCCCGTACACATTCCATGGCGTCCGGCGCACTCTTACATTGGTCCCGTACACTTTCAATGGCGTCCGGCGCACTCTTACATGGGTTACGTACACTTTATCCGGCGTCCGGCGCACTCTTACTTGAGTCCCGCACACTTGTTAATGGCATCGTGAGGGCGTATGGGCGTCGCTGTGCTTATTCAAATCTTTGCGTTTCTCTGTGAATGCGCGTCGCGTGCCTGCGTCGCAGTCTTCCCGTTGATATTTTTGAACAACCGACTCTATGAACTTCATAGAGTCGGTTGTTCAAACTATGAGAGGGGCGTGACCGGGTAGGTGCGTTACCTACCCGGTCACGCCCCTTCCCGCTCGAAAACTTTCATTAATATGGCCACTGTTGAGGCTCCTCAGTGAAGGAAAGAATTGTCGATGAGAGAGAGAGAAATAAGAGCAGAGCCTTGAGCGAAAACTGTTGGCAGAGAGTTAAAGTTCACTACACATCACTAGCTTCATTTGTGCTCCGCCACGCGTTATTCAGTGCGACGCATAATTATAGCAACAAAATCGAAACGAACATATCACACTTTTATATGAGAAAATAATTCGGAGTGGAGTTCACTTGGATCAATCGCGTGCGTGTCCGAAGCACGAAAGAGACGGGTAGACAGCGGGGTGGAAAAAGGGAGAGAAAAACACGCACGCACACACACGCGATGGAATGATGTATAGAGATGAAGAATAAGTTCCCGCTTTTTTTATTGCGCACCGAATATATCAAGTTTTGAAAAAAAATTGCTACAAAGAATAGGCTAAAGACACTCGGAGAATCCCACTTCAATACTTATGAGGGTTTCTTACGATCGGCGGACATCGCAGATCAATAGTAGACCCACAACAACTGTGAGGGCCTAGAATCCTCTCCCCCTCGCGATTCTAAAGAATTTGCGTGGTGCTCCAGATGCTCTAAAGACTTTTACAAAGTGTTCTCGAACTGCCGTCCACTTTCAAAAAAGTTCTAAGCCAAGTTCTTCCTCTCCGCGCATTACTTGGTACGTTTTATGCGGTGCCTCCTCTTTGTCTACTGACTTTGAGGATGTTTACTCGCTTCTACTCAACCATTACGCATTTTTTCGACGCATCTAGAAGTGCGCCAAGCACCGAAAACGTGTGTGGGACCGAACTATAAGTGCGCCAAGCGCCGGGGAATGTATGTGGGACGCATCTAGAAGTGCGCCAAGTGCCGGGGAACGTGTGCGTGACCCATCTAGAACTGCGCCAAGCGACGGGAAACGTGCGCGGGACCCAAACAGAAGTGCGCCAAGTGCCGGAGAACGTGTGCGGGACCCATCTAGAAGTGCGCTAAGCGCCGGGAAGGTGTGCGGGACCCAAATTTAAGTGTGCCAAGCGACGGGAAACGTGTGCGGGACCCAAACAGAAGTGCGCCAAGTGCCGGAGAGCGTGTGCGGGACCCATCTAGAAGTGCGCTAAGCGCCGGGAAGGTGTGCGGGACCCAAATTTAAGTGTTCCAAGCGAAGGGAAACGTGTGCGGGACCCAAACAGAAGTGCGCCAAGTGCCAGAGAACGTGTGCGGGACCCATCTAGAAGTGCGCTAAGCGCCGGGAAGGTGTCCGGGACCCAAATTTAAGTGTGCCAAGCGACGGGAAACGTGTGCGGGACCCAAACAGAAAAGCGCCAGGCGCCGGGGAACGTGTGCAGAACCCAAGAAGAAGTGCGCCAAGCGCCGGGGAACGTGTGCAGGACCCAAGTAGAAGTGCAACAAGCGCTGGGAAACGTATGCGGGACCCAACTGGAACTGCGCTGAGCGCAAGGAAACGTGTGCGGGACCCAACTAGAAGTGCGCCGAGCGCCGGGAACGTGTGCGGAACCCAGCTATAAGTGCGCCAAGCGCCAGGTAACGTGTGCGGAACCCAAGTAGAAGTGCAACAAGCGCTGGGAAACGTATGCGGGACCCAACTAGAACTGCGCTGAGCGCAGGGAAACGTGTGCGGGACCCAACTAGAAGTGCGCCGAGCGCCAGGAACGTGTGCGGAACCCAGCTATAAGTGCGCCAAGCGCCAGGTAACGTGTGCAGGACCCAAGTAGAAGTGCGCCAAGCGCTGGGCAACGTATGCGGGACCCAACTAGAACTGGGCTGAGCGCCGGAAAACGTGCGCGGGACCCAGCTATAAGTGCGCCAAGCGCCAGGTAACGTGTGCAGGACCCAAGTAGAAGTGCGCCAAGCGCTGGGCAACGTATGCGGGACCCAACTAGATCTGGGCTGAGCGCCGGGAAACGTGCGCGGGACCAAGTGCGCCAAGCGCCGGGAAGGTGTGCGGGACTCAAATTTAAGTGCGCCAAGCGACGGAAAACGTGTGCGGAACCCAGCTATAAGTACGCCAAGCGCCGGGGAACGTGTGCAGGACCCAAGTAGAGGTGCGCCAAGCGCCGGGAAGGTGTGCGGGACTCAAATTTAAGTGCGCCAAGCGACGGGAAACGTGTGCGGAACCCAGCTATAAGTACGCCAAGCGCCGGGGAACGTGTGCAGAACCCAAGTAGAAGTGCGCCAAGCGACGGGAAACGTGTGCGGAACCCAGCTATAAGTGCGCCAAGCGCCGGGCAACGTGTGCAGAACCCAAGTAGAAGTGCGCCAAGCGACGGGAAACGTGTGCGGAACCCAGCTATAAGTACGCCAAGCGCTGGGAAGGTGTGCTGGACTCAAATTTAAGTGCGCCAAGCGACGGGAAACGTGTGCGGAACCCAGCTATAAGTACGCCAAGCGCCGGGGAACGTGTGCAGGACCCAAGTAGAAGTGCGCCAAGCGACGGGAAACGTGTGCGGAACCCAGCTATAAGTACGCCAAGCGCCGGGGAACGTGTGCAGGACCTAAGTAGAAGTGCGCCAAGCGACGGGAAACGTGTGCGGAACCCAGCTATAAGTACGCCAAGCGCCGGGGAACCTGTGCAGGACCCAAGTAGAAGTGCGCCAAGCGACGGGAAACGTGTGCGGAACCCAGCTATAAGTACGCCAAGCGCCGGGGAACCTGTGCAGGACCCAAGTAGAAGTGCGCCAAGCGACGGGAAACGTGTGCGGAACCCAGCTATAAATACGCCAAGCGCCGGGGAACGTGTGCAGAACCCAAGTAGAAGTGCGCCAAGAGCCGGGGAACGTGTGTAGGACCCAAGTAGAGGTGCGCCAAGCGCTAGGAAGGTGTGCGGAACCCAGCTATAAGTACGCCAAGCGCCGGGGAACGTGTGCAGAACCCAAGTAGAAGTGCGCCAAGCGACGGGAAACGTGTGCGGAACCCAGCTATAAGTGCGCCAAGCGCCGGGCAACGTGTGCAGAACCCAAGTAGAAGTGCGCCAAGCGACGGGAAACGTGTGCGGAACCCAGCTATAAGTACGCCAAGCGCCGGGGAACGTGTGCAGAACCCAAGTAGAAGTGCGCCAAGCGACGGGAAACGTGTGCGGAACCCAGCTATAAGTGCGCCAAGCGCCGGGCAACGTGTGCAGAACCCAAGTAGAAGTGCGCCAAGCGACGGGAAACGTGTGCGGAACCCAGCTATAAGTACGCCAAGCGCTGGGAAGGTGTGCTGGACCCAAGTAGAAGTGCGCCAAGCGACGGGAAACGTGTGCGGAACCCAGCTATAAGTACGCCAAGCGCCGGGGAACGTGTGCAGGACTCAAGTAGAAGTGCGCCAAGCGACGGGAAACGTGTGCGGAACCCAGCTATAAGTGCGCCAAGCGCCGGGGAACGTGTGCAGGACTCAAGTAGAAGTGCGCCAAGCGACGGGAAACGTGTGCGGAACCCAGCTATAAGTACGCCAAGCGCCGGGGAACCTGTGCAGGCCCCAAGCAGAAGTGCGCCAAGCTACGGGAAACGAGAGCGGAACCCAGCTAGAAGTACGCCAAGCGCCGGGGCACCTGTGCAGGACCCAAGTAGAAGTGCGCCAAGCGACGGGAAACGTGCGGAACCCAGCTATAAGTACGCCAAGCGCCCGGGAGCGTGTGCAGGACCCAAGTAGAGGTGCGCCAGGTGACGGGAAACGTGTGCGGAACCCAGCTATAAGTACGCCAAGCGCCGGGGAACGTGTGCAGGACCCAAGTAGAAGTGCGCCAAGCGACAGGAAACGTGTGCGAAACCCAGCTATAAGTACGCCAAGCGCCGGGGAACGTGTGCAGGACCCAAGTAGAGGTGCGCCAAGCGCTGGGAAGGTGTGCTGGACTCAAATTTAAGTGCGCCAAGCGACGGGAAACGTGTGCGGAACCCAGCTATAAGTACGCCAAGCGCCGGGGAACGTGTGCAGGACCCAAGTAGAAGTGCGCCAAGCGACGGGAAACGTGTGCGGAACCCAGCTATAAGTACGCCAAGCGCCGGGGAACGTGTGCAGGACCTAAGTAGAAGTGCGCCAAGCGACGGGAAACGTGTGCGGAACCCAGCTATAAGTACGCCAAGCGCCGGGGAACCTGTGCAGGACCCAAGTAGAAGTGCGCCAAGCGACGGGAAACGTATGCGGAACCCAGCTATAAGTACGCCAAGCGCCGGGGAACCTGTGCAGGACCCAAGTAGAAGTGCGCCAAGCGACGGGAAACGTGTGCGGAACCCAGCTATAAATACGCCAAGCGCCGGGGAACGAATAAGAACCCAAGTAGAAGTGCGCCAAGCGCCGGGGAACGTGTGTAGGACCCAAGTAGAGGTGCGCCAAGCGCTGGGAAGGTGTGCTGGACTCAAATTTAAGTGCGCCAGGTGACGGGAAACGTGTGCGGAGCCCAGCTATAAATACGCCAAGCGCCGGGGAACGAATAAGAACCCAAGTAGAAGTGCGCCAAGCGCCGGGGAACGTGTGCAGGACCCAAGTAGAGGTGCGCCAAGCGCTGGGAAGGTGTGCTGGACTCAAATTTAAGTGCGCCAAGCGACGGGAAACGTGTGCGGAACCCAGCTATAAGTACGCCAAGCGCCGGGGAACGTGTGCAGGACCCAAGTAGAAGTGCGCCAAGCGACGGGAAACGTGTGCGGAACCCAGCTATACGTACGCCAAGCGCCGGGGAACGTGTGCAAGACCTAAGTAGAAGTGCGCCAAGCGACGGGAAACGTGTGCGGAACCCAGCTATAAGTACGCCAAGCACCGGGGAACGTGTGCAGGACCCAAGTAGAAGTGCGCCAAGCGACGGGAAACGTGTGCGGAACCCAGCTATAAGTACGCCAAGCGCCGGGGAACCTGTGCAGGACCCAAGTAGAAGTGCGCCAAGCGACGGGAAACGTGTGCGGAACCCAGCTATAAGTACGCCAAGCGCCGGGGAACCTGTGCAGGACCCAAGTAGAAGTGCGCCAAGCGACGGGAAACGTGTGCGGAGCCCAGCTATAAATACGCCAAGCGACGGGGAACGTGTGCAGGACCCAAGTAGAAGTGCGCCAAGCGCCGAGGAACATGTGCAGGACCCAAGTAGAAGTGCGCCAAGCGCTGGGCAACGTATGCGGGACCCAACTGGGAGCGCTCCAAGCGCCGGGGATAGTAGGCGGGATCTAACTGGGAGCACGCCAAGCGCCGGAGAACGTGTGCGGGACCCAACTTCGGGTGCGCCAAGCGCAGAGCAAAGCGTGAGGGACCCAACTGGGAATGCGCCAAGCGCAGGGGAAAGTGTGCGGGACCCAACTGGGAACGCGCCAAGCGCCGGGGAACGTGTGTGGGACCCAACTTCGGGTGCGCCAAGCGCCGAGCAAAGCGTGAGGGACAGGGATGTGCGGCAATTGCCGTTTGTCGTTTGCTGGCCATTTTTGGGAGTTTTTTGCCGTTTGTCGTTTGCCGAAATTTTTGTTATTTTGCCGGCAAAAGTCGGCAAAACATTGAAAGGAAACGCCGCCTATGCTCGCGGCCGGGAAAGCACTATGGGTAATCCGATTATCCGTTGTTTGCGTAACCGTTATCCGGGGTTTTGACTTATCCGGGGTGGTAGTAAATGGGTTTGCAAACGCGAGTTCACTCGCGGTAAGTTTGTGGGAAACTGCAGCTAAACGCGAGCTTTATATTTGACGATTTTCACGAAAGGGACCAGGCATTGCTAAAACTACGCACTCGCATGCCACGTTATGAGCCACTAGATACGCTTAGTGTGAAAAAAAAATTCCAAAAATTGGTTCGTTCTGTCTTTTTTGGAAAAAATATTGATTTAAAAAAAAAATTGTAAAGATTTTTCAAACTTTTTTCAGCTCGCGGTAAGTTCGCGTAGAACTACAACTTAACGCAAGCTGACAGAGAAATTGGAAATAATGTGTGAATGGGGAAAAAGATGGATAGCTTTTCAAGAAATCCTCCGGAGGACGTTTTAGAAAGCTATCCATCTTTTTCCTGAGTCGCATACCATTTCCATTTTCACTGTCAGCTCGCGTTGAGTTCGCAGTAGATAGTCCAACTCCAATGTGGTGCTTTAGTTTCTGTTCCAGAATTTCGACAGATTCTGGTGTAGCTAAAAGAAGCAGGAAGCACTTGTGCGACACACGTGGGCAGGGACTCTGAGAAAGTATGCCGCGACGGTGCCAGAAAAGTACCGCGACTTTCGACTATGCCGCGATAGTTTCACTGTAGTACCGCAACAGCTCCGTGATGATTACTGTGCCGTGGAGATTCTGTTGCAGTGTCTTGAGGGTCGACAACGCCTCGACATTTACGTGACAGTACCGCTGCAGTTCCGTGTAGGAACCGCACGAACTCCGCGAGGATGCATCAGCGATCCTGCGTCGACTACGATTCACTGTTCTGTGTGGCAAAACGAGATTGTTGCTGGTTCAATAGCCCAATTTTGACGTACGTTCCGTATCTCCTAGGTCGCAATAACGGATATACATTCTGTCCCTATCAGACGGAGGACGCGAGCACCGCATGTGTGTATTTTTATTCGTAGGCTCACCCAGTTGCATTATGACTCATTTCACATGAGTTATTCGCGGTCGGTCATATTTTTGTCAGAGCGTAGCCACGGACCGCCGGAGCCGCAGCCGCACCGAAGCGGAGCCGCAGCGGCACTACCGCGAGACCGCAGCGACGAAACCGCGGGGCTGCAGGGGCACTAACGCGGAGCCGCAGCGGCAATACCGAGGGGCCGCCACGACATTGCCACTGCGACTCCGCGATAGTGCCGCTTCGGTGCCTGTAGGAATCCGCTCTTCCCCGCGAAGCCTCAGCGGCGATATTTTGATTTTCATGAGGTCCCACATGTCTCGTTTTTGTTCATGTGATGCTTTGAAATGGTACTAATCCCTAGAATTGGAATTATCAGAATGTTGACAAAAGTATGGGAAAAAAGGGAAAAAAGGTAGAGCGGCACATGTGAATAACTTTTGGGTCGATCTAAGGAATGAGGTTTTTTGCCGTTTGCCGATTGCCGTTTGCCGTTTGCCGGCCGTTTTTGGGATTTTCTTGCCGATTGCCGTTTGCCGAAATCTGAAAATCGTTTGCCGCACATCCCTGGTGAGGGACCCAACTGGGAGTGCGCCAAGCGCCGGAGAACGTGTGCGGGACCCAACTTCGGGTGCGCCAAGCGCAGAGCAAAGCGTGAGGGACCCAACTGGGAGTGCGCCAAGCGCAGGGGAAAGTGTGCGGGACCCAACTGGGAACGCGCCAAGCGCCGGGGAACGTGTGGGGGACCCTCCTCTGAGTGCGCCAAGCGCCGAGCAAAGCGTGAGGGACCCAACTGGGAGTGCGCCAAGCGCCGGGGAAAGTGTGTGGGACTCGACTTAAAAAGCGCCAAGCGCCGGGGAAAGAGGGCGGGACCCAACTGGGAGTACGCCAAGCGTTACGGATCGTGTGTTCGACCCAATTGGGAGGACCGGCAAGGGAGTGAAAATCGAAAACGCGGTTGTGATTCATCCGTTCGTCTAGTCGTTATTGGGTTCGGAAACCATGAAAAAGGGTGTGAACTGTGACGGTGCTAGAAGGGGTGGGCAAGTGTTATGCAAGAGGGGTCTACTACACAACTGCATGAACATTTGAAAGGTCATATCTGAGGGTGTAATGTGCCTTTGAAAGGAAGCCTTTGCTAAAAGAAAGTGAAATTACCTAACTGTTTTGCTTTGCTACGGATTAGTATGATTTGGAAATGAAACATTTGTGAGAAACTCGTTAAAAGAAGTGAAATGTCTTATGCTAATGATTTGGCATGGCACTAAACTCGAAAGAAGCGCTAAAAACTCAGTGAAACGATTCATCGTTGATTTGGCTGTGCACTTGTTTACTAAACAACAAAAATTGAGTGTGACATTGAAAAACCAAATCACGCGCTTCTCTTCTGAAATCAATCTAACAGTTTAGGTTAACAAGTCTCAGGTCCTTGCAAAATTATGTTGTGTCTCCCACCTCAATCATTCAGAAATATTGATTTTCAAGCATTACTAAATTATTTGACGCGTTCGCTTCTGATCGACTATCAATTAATGAAAGTGGAAATAACATCACGTAGTGTGCTTATGCGAATGTCGTCAACTAAGAGAACTGCTGTCACACGTATACATAAATGCTCAGTAAGAAGTGCGTGATTTGGTTTTTCAACGTCACACTCAATTTTTGTTGTTTAGTAAACAAGTGCACAGCCAAATCAATTATAACCTAGGTCGCTCATTTTAAGTCGGTCGAAGCAAGGCTTATCGAGCTTATCATGTCAAAATCTCCTTAAGCCTCTTTCATACTTTGCCGGCCGACGTCGGACGACTCGTTATCAAACTTGATTAGTCAAGATAGATAAGATGAATGGGGTAGGGTAGATAGATATTATGCATTCGATAACGAGTCGTCAGACGTCGGTCGGGCAAGTGTGAAAGGGGCATTACCACTGTTGCATTTTGTCAAGACCGACCGTTCCGCTGCTTAATCCGCCCGGACTCATCCGCGCAACCCTGGCCTTACTGTGCTTCTCTGGGCCGAATTCCGGTCCGCAATTGCGTCTAGACACGCTTTGCGGCCACACGCGCTCGAGTCGGTCGAGTTTCCAGCGCCAAAGCCGACTCGATGTGGCTTTTTATAGTTTTCTCCAATTTTTTTTAGTTTCGAAATTCCAAACCCACCTAGAGTCAACAGATCGGCGGCTGCGGCGCTGGAAACTCTTCCGACTCGGGAGCGTACGTCCGCAAAGCGTGTCGAGACGAAATTGCGGACCGGAATTTGGCCCAGAGAAGCACAGTACTTCCTTCCACTCACTCCCTCATTTTGAGCCGGTCGAAGTAAAGCTTATCGGGCTTACCATGTCAAAATCTCCTTATCACTTTAATACTTTGCCATGACCGACCGCTCCGCTGCTTACTTCGCCCAGACTCATCCGAGCAAGCTAGGCTTTACATGGTGTCTCCATCTTCCTCATCTAACATTATTCGAATACCGAAGAAACATGAGTACTCGAATTTCGAACATAAAATGAGGCTCTATTGAATGCTGAGTAATATGAACAAGAAAAGGAGTCTTGAATTAATTCAAAAGTTTTCCAAAATCGGAAAGAGAAATTTCGAGGTCTAAAAACCTGCGAAAATCGGACAACGGAAATGCGTTCATTCCTGGTAAGGACACGTTGGATTCGAGTCAAGTGACTTCCCCCAGCTTACATCATCTATCACACGAGGTAGCAATCTTAAGCTAGTCCGTAACAGAGCCAGGGTCAAGCGGGGCGTTGCGTGGAAATGAGTGCGACCCCCACCATCATTTTTTTCTCCAAAACCAAAAATTTTTGCGATCCCCCAAGGCCGGTTTTCGGGGCAGTTTAAATTTTATTACTAAAGCTGTCAGACACCAAAAAATCGTTCAGTAGTCGGGCTCATGCGTTTAAAACCTGAGCAATGTGATCCATCCCTTTCGTGACCAAAAATATCGAGAATTTTTCAGGATGTATTCACCAACTTTTCATTTTTGGTTTGAAATTTTTGCGATCCCCCCTAACCTTCCATTTTCGGGCCCAATTTTTTGCGACCCCTCCCCATCAGGGGTGTGCGGAAATTTCTGTTTTCTGATTTCTTTTTTCTGGCCGTTTTCGGCCTTTCTGTTTCTGTTTTCTGAAAAAATCTGCGAAAAACAAAAAAATCAGAAAAAAAAAACCACGAAATCCAGATCTGTGGAAGAGCGCAGCTTATCTAGTCCTTTACGAGGTATTATTTGTGCTGAATTGTGCGATTGCTGTTAAGGGCAGAATTCGCGATAAAAAAAAGTTTATTGTGTTATCTTTTTGAAAAAGTAGGCCTGGTCCTCACAAAAGTGAAAATAAGTGTAAAGTCGGAGAAAAATCGCTCAACAACAAGATATTGCTGGGTCTCAGCCCGCCCCCAATTAACTAGATTTCTAAAATTGCTTGTTGTGTCATCTTTTATTCTGCATTTGAAGTAGTTGCTGAACACCGAGAGATTGCTAACTTTTTTTAGCGACAAAACCGAAGACGGAAAATAGGCATATATAAAAATCCTATTCGTTGGGGGGTGGGGTGCGTACACCCACCAAATAGCCGTTCTGACTTGTTTGTGTGCGTTTTTATGACACTTCTCCCTTATTTTTACTATTGTGATGACCGAATCTGCATTATTATGAAGAAAATTCAAAAATCATTGTGTCGCGAACCCTGCTAATGCACTCGTAGGGTAGTACTTAGGCACAATAGGGGTAGCATCCCAGGACAGAGATAGAATTGAACTCCTCGTTGTCAGCAGCTGCTGCTGTTAGTTGTTCGCATCAGCTGCTGCTGACAGCGAGAGGTTGAACACGGTGTTTTCCTAGGATGCAACCCTTATTGTGGTGACGTACTACCGTAAGGGTGAGTGCTCTGAGAGTTTTGGCCGAGCAATAGCCGATAAATAGCCACAACATGCCTGCTCTCCGCGTAAAAACCGATAATTGGTCGGAAAATAGCTGGTTGCCATGGAATAGCCGTCAAGTAATGCTAGCCATAATGCAGTATTAATACGGCGTGGAGGGTTTCTGTACTCTAAAATTCCAAATGCCAGGATTCGGAACCAATAGTTCAACATAGCGAACCTCGAGTCACGGCATGAATTGTTTGACATTTGTATGGTGCACAAGCTTTTGAACGGGATGTCTGGTGCTAAATTTTCACACTTCTTCAGTATAGTCCTCTCAAAAACACGAGGTGGGGAAAGGAAAATATCATTCGCGAGGCCGAAAACCACAATTAGATGCAAATTCTTCACAGTAAGGGCGGGTTCAGCGTATCTTCGTGTCAGTAAAACCACACTCACTTCCAGTTCAATGATAACATTCAAGCGGGGAATGGCCAAACTCTTGCTGAAATCATAGGCGTTTTTTGCTTATCTGAGCTCATGTTTATTGATTCGAGTTTTTTTTCTTTTTAAGCGTGTGTCTTATACAGCGTACCTAAATAAATAAATAGCCGAGAAACAGCCGCGTAAGAATGCTCTCCAAGGGGAGTATAAGACTCATTGTTGAGGCAGATTCGGATGTCAACACCGCCGTCGGTTCAATTAATCGTGTTTTCTCACTTATTCCTCTGCTATTTCGCGAACAACATGGTCGAAGCCGCCTAGCAGCCAAGAAATAATCAAGAAGTACTCGAGAAACAGCTCACCAGGATCAGTTGCTGAGCCTGATGGGCTATTTATCGGCCAACACTTTCAGAGATAATGCCTGTTTTATAGGTCATTTGCGCAGTTCCGTAGATATTATATTATAAATATGACAAAGGTATTCAGAATTACACTCCCTCTTCACTTGAAAAATGTAAAATGCAATAAGTATTTTTTCTGAAAATTTTCTGTTTTCTGATTTCTGGCCGTTTTGACCTTTCTGTTTTCTGACAAATCGATTTTCTGTTTTGTTTTCTGAGATTTTTTGTAAAATTTCCGCACATCGTGGCTGGTCGTAGAGGGCGATCTCGAATCGCTGTCTGGAAGAATTTGCCAATTATAATCCTGACTGCGGGGTTGCTGCAGGCCATGGGAAAGAAACGCCACTGCAGTCGGTCGCAGCTGGGATCGCATTTCTAGTACAGATCAGAACAGGGTGGATCGACAACAGGGATGTGCGGCAAACGATTTTCAGATTTCGGCAAACGGCAATCGGCAAGAAAATCCCAAAAACGGCCGGAAAAAGGCAAACGGCAATCGGCAAACGGCAAAAAACCCCATTCCTTAGATCGACCCAAAAGTTATTCACATGTGCCGCTCTACCTTTTTTCCCTTTTTTCCCATACTTTTGTCAACATTCTGATAATTCCAATTCTAGGGATTAGTACCATTTCAAAGCATCACATGAACAAAAACGAGACATGTGGGACCTCATGAAAATCAAAATATCGCCGCTGAGGCTTCGCGGGGAAGAGCGGATTCCTACAGGCACCGAAGCGGCACTATCGCGGAGTCGCAGTGGCAATGTCGTGGCGGCGTTAGTGCCCCTGCAGCTCCGCGGTTTCGTCGCTGCGGTCTCGCGGTAGTGCCGCTGCGGCTCCGCGTTGGTGCGGCTGCGGCGGTCCGTGGCTACGCTCTGACAAAAATATGACCGACCGCGAATAACTCATGTGAAATGAGTCATAATGCAACTGGGTGAGCCTACGAATAAAAATACACACATGCGGTGCTCGCGTCCTCCGTCTGATAGGGACAGAATGTATATCCGTTATTGCGACCTAGGAGATACGGAACGTACGTCAAAATTGGGCTATTGAACCAGCAACAATCTCGTTTTGCCACACAGAACAGTGAATCGTAGTCGACGCAGGATCGCTGATGCATCCTCGCGGAGTTCGTGCGGTTCCTACACGGAACTGCAGCGGTACTGTGACGTAAATGTCGAGGCGTTGTCGACCCTCAAGACACTGCAACAGAATCTCCACGGCACAGTAATCATCACGGAGCTGTTGCGGTACTACAGTGAAACTATCGCGGCATAGTCGAAAGTCGCGGTACTTTTCTGGCATCGTCGCGGCATACTTTCTCAGAGTCCCTACCCACGTGTGTCGCACAAGTGCTTCCTGCTTCTTTTAGCTACACCAGAATCTGTCGAAATTCTGGAACAGAAACTAAAGCACCACATTGGAGTTGGACTATCTACTGCCAACTCAACGCGAGCTGACAGTGAAAATGGAAATGGTATGCGACTCAGGAAAAAGATGGATAGCTTTCTAAAACGTCCTCCGGAGGATTTCTTGAAAAGCTATCCATCTTTTTCCCCATTCACACATTTCCAATTTCTCTGTCAGCTTGCGTTAAGTTGAAGTTCTACGCGAACTTACCGCGAGCTGAAAAAAGTTTGAAAAATCTTTAGAATTTTTTTTAAATCAATATTTTTTCCAAAAAAGACAGAACGAACCAATTTTTGGATTTTTTTTTCACACTAAGCGTATCTAGTGGCTCATAACGTGGCATGCGAGTGCGTAGTTTTAGCAATGCCTGGTCCCTTTCGTGAAAATCGTCAAATATAAAGCCCGCGTTTAGCTGCAGTTTCCCACAAGCTTACCGCGAGTGAACTCGCGTTTGCAAACCCATTTACTACCACCCCGGATAAGTCAGAACCCCGGATAACGGTTACGCAAACAACGGATAATCGGATTACCCATAGTGCTTTCCCGGCCGCGAGCATAGGCGGCGTTTCCTTTCAATGTTTTGCCGACTTTTGCCGGCAAAATAACAAAAATTTCGGCAAACGACAAACGGCAAAAAACTCCCAAAAATGGCCGGCAAACGACAAACTACGAACGGCAAACGGCAATTGCCGCACATCCCTGATCGACAAGGCGACAATCTTCCACCATTTTTCCGCATTCGCAGGAAGAATCTACGTAGTTTATGCGGGTGATGTAGCCAAGATTTCACCTACTGAGACTAAAAATTCCGCAGTTTACGTGAATTTTGGCGACAATATTGGAATAAATGTCTCCCGAACCCTGCGCTGCCAGCAGATAGCCAGATGCCTCCAAGGGCGCGGCCTGTTGCGCCCTCTTATCCGATTTGCGGAGAAATTAACGGTACGATAGGTAAAACCCTTGTATTCTCGCGACGAAGGGGAAGGGTGCTAATTCAACGCATATGAATATACTACGTAAAAACGGAGACTGTATTGATCTCGCTGCCGCTAAACCCGCATATTCTCGCTATAATTTTGTAGCGAGAAATTACGGGTTTAGCTACAGCCTGTATTGAACAGCAATTTCAACCCGCGCAGGCTACGCTGAACGCTGGGATGCCGATTGCTCAGGGTTGGTCCAGTCACCTCTCGGAGTGATTACTCAACACTCTGTGGCTCGTTCTGGAGGGTGACCCCGAGTAACTCCCTGGATGACCCTGCCAAGGATATGTTTTGACCGAAGAAAGCGCGGCCCGTGGGGAAGAAACGGCAACGCGGTCGATCGCAGCTAGGATCGCCTTTCTACTTCGGATCAGGACAGGGTGGATCGATCAAGGCAAAAATCTTACACCTTTTCTCCCCATTCGCGGCAAGAATTTGTGTAGTTTATGCGGGTGACGTAGCGAAAATTTCACCATGTGGTGCAAAAATTCCGTAATTTACATAAATTCTAGCGACAAAATTAGACTGGAAGATCCCGAAACCCCGGGCATCTCCGGTTTCCATATGACGCATCTAGCTATGCGTTGGCAGAGTGGACATCTCCGGTTTTCGTGTTAGGCATATACCTACCCGATGACAGTTTCATTCATTTTTTTCTCTGTGCTATGTCATTTTGAAGGCAAGACCAAGAAATAAACAAATACAAATCTGAAATAAATGAAGAGGAGACTAAACATTTGCGCGGAGAATCTCACCTTGATAAAAGCTTCCATAATTTCGAGAAAACGCGGGGAATTCCAAGCAGGCCTTCGAGAACTACTAAGGAACTTCACAAATGCCGGGAAAAGATCCGCGTTGTTGCTGCATAGATCAGGATATGTCGTGACCAGTAATCCGACAATAGACAGGGCGAAACTTCGCACCCTAAACAAAATTTCTCAGAAGATTCGATAACTGGCAATACTTTACCGAAAGTCCAGGAAAACCTGTGCAATTTTGAATGAAACATTCTCGAAGAAACACCTAAATTTAGTTGATAATCCAAATGATATCTCTGCTTCACAAGAATTGGCGCTAGTCAAAGCAAGAGAGAGAATGCCGTTTCCTACCCTGCCCCCTTACTCGAGAATGGGTCAGCTGTCTACCCGAGATATACTTTGTTGGCTTTTTGATCAGAAAAATACTCTATGGCCCCGGAAAGGAAATGAGGTAAGCAAAACTATAAACGCGAAAACTAAGCATGATTGCGTTGTTAGGAGCAGTAAGCAAAGGTATTAGACCTGGGATTTGCGTTAAGGAACAAAAAAGATCAGTGAAACTTACAGGCAGGTACGATTCAAGGTTTATACCGAATACTAATCGAAACACAGAGAAAAATCGTTTGAGCACCGTAATCCAACAAAGCCGTAAACTGAAAGTTTTGGGTGTGATTGCACCAAACTTCATATTACACGCATAATACGCCGTTTTTTCTTCGGCGTCGTAGACATTTCGCTATTCAGATGACACTAGGATTGTGTCTGCGGACGTGGAGATTGAAATTATATTTCGGAACAGATACTATCTTAGCGCGGGGGCGACAACTAATGCGCGATGCACTTGGCCACGCCCATTTTACCGTGCCGCACCGATTTTGAGCACATACCCGGGGTTTCTCTCCCCTACCAAAATCAGGAGAGTCGTTGCGGCACGGAAAAATGGGCGTGGTCACGTGCTACAGTGCCCCCCGCTGCGATAGTACCTTGGAACATTAGTGGAGAAATGGTTCTCGCCCAATTTTTAACCCACCAAGACCTTCGCACCAGGGCTGTGCGTTAATAACGTTAACGTGTTAACGCATTAACGGGTTAACGCGGTTTTTTTTCAAAAATTAACGATCAAGGGTTAACAAAAAAGTCCCGAAATCACGTTAATTTTTATTTCGTTAATGTTCCATCCATCTATGCTTTTTTGCATGTCAGGATTCCTATTCTTGAAGAGTATTCGTTTATTGTTCTGGCTGATAGTATTAATAATCCATGAAGATGATTTCAAAGTTTGGAGTGTACGGACTGCGGTGTTTGGTATGGAATGTGTTTCATGTTTTTTTTGGGACGTCTGGTTATTTATCGATTTTCGTGGTGGTCAGGTAATGTTTTCCAAATTGTTAACGAAATGCAAAATTAACGTGTTAACGCATTAACGGATTAACGCGGTTTTTTTTTCAAAAATTAACGATTAACGGTTGACGAAAAAAATAAATTTCATTAACGCACACCCCTGCTTCGCACCAACCGAGGTTCTCTTTCCCTTTCAAAATCAGGAGAGCCAGGAGGCCTAAAAAGTAAATCATCTACACAAAGTTAGCTTTTTCATTTTGAACGTTTTCTCAGGAGTACGTGCTTGCAAGAACGCAGTTCTCATGCAGTTGGTGCGTAGTTAGTCATTGCTTGTGCCACTTTTTAAAGGTTAAGGGTTGTGAATCTACGTATTTACGTGCTGTTCTACGTGTGAGGTGTTCTGGTATTCAACCAGAACATCTATATCTGATCACTTGTTTGTACCAATATTAGGCTATCATCGGACCGATCATTCCAGAACCTTTAATTGATCTGGCAAGGTCTCTCGGCTGCCAAAAGCACTCCGCACATTAGCGCATGATGGAAAATTCCTCAACCGTTTAGTTTCAAAGGTGAATTGAAAAAAGAGAATTCCGCTAAAAATGGACCTTTTATCAAATTTTAACTACAACCCGAAATAAGCGCAAAGGATATCAGCGCAGCCGAAACTTTGCTTTTCGCTGACGTTCATAAGAATATTGACGCAAATGAGCTCAGTGTCAAGTTCAAAAATATGCAGATCGTGCGCGAGAAACGTGGTATGATTAGACATATTTCAAGGCTACAACATGCATGCGTTCCGCTCGACACCAAACCGCTCATATTCGTGCCAAGCAGGGGCGATATTACCATGCTGGTATTGAGAGATATCCACAACCGCAATTTTCACTGTGAAAAAGATCAAAAACTTTCCCTGGTCAGACAGAGGTTTTGGATCCCCCGTGAATCAGGATCATTTAAAACTTATTTGAAGAACTGCACAGTCTGCAAAAGATGGCAGGGGCTACCGTTTGGAGCGCCCAACATGCCACCACTCCCAACAGATAGGGTGGTAATTACAAAGCCGTTCCGTAATGTGGGTTGCGACTTCATCGGTCCGTTCAATTCAAAAACAGATGAAAGTATGTATATCTGCTTACCATTCGAGCAGTTCACCTGGAAGTTGTGGAAAACATGTCAGCAGGCGCTTTCCTTAACTGTTCTGTTCGACTCATATCCAGAAAAGGAATGCTACACTTGGTTCGATCAGACTGTGGAAGTAATTTTCGTGTTGGTTCCAAAATCATACAAGAACTCACTAAGACGGATGATACAACAGGCCAATCGTTAATGAGTTATTGTGCCAAAAACGGCGTAGAATGGATATCTAACCCGCCTACCAGCCCTTAGATGGGTGGTGTTTGGGAGCGACTGGTTGGTTCCATAAAACGCTGTATGCGGAAGCCCATAGGACGCAAAAAGCTGAATTTTGGCCAAATGAGCACGGTCGCCGCTGCAATTGAGGCAGTTATCAATACTCGCCCATATATGCCCCTATGTTCGGTCAGAATAAGAGGACTCAAATGGTAATGCCTCTACATCATCAGAATGCCCTGAAGAGGAAACGCATTTACGTACTCAACCGACAAGATTATCGAAAACTAAAGCTTACGAGGTAATTCGGGAGTTCGAAAACAGCCTGGAAGAGTCTCAGTCTTCACAACTCACATCTACTCACCAGACTCAAGTCAAATCACAGGATATTGATGGGTCAGGCGCCCAAGAAAAAAAGAAGATCAACAATTGATCTTAACTTGAACATGCTCTTCGCAGTAATCTTCTTCTTCTTCTTTGCAGCCAAATGGAGGGTTTTGTCATAGGCGAAGGAACTGTCCATAGGTCATTGGTGTCAGCGTGGTAGGTCTCTCCGGACAGCTGAATAAATGTGCGGTATCATGGCCGACGGTACAGCAGTCCGGGCACACATCAGATTTGCTGCTGTCAATCTTGCTGACATAAGACATTAGCATTGTAGAGTGATCACAGCGTAATGATGCGAACGTGCATCTTGCCCTTCTTCCGAGTTGAGACTCTGAGGTGCAGACGGGGGGGGGGGGCGGCATATCTCCTAGTATAGGATTTATGGCCACCTTCACAAGATGACACCGTACGAACTGGGTGTGCTCCTCGCGCAAAAGACGGAGTCGTTCTTGCTGTAAGTCGTGCCATCTTTGCAAATTGACTTTGTTTGGAGCATCGGCGAATGGCTTTCTTATACTTCTCTCTCTAACGGGGCTTAGCACTCTCCACGACGGGTGATCTGGTTGCTTTATAATGTTAATGCGGAATCGCTGGGCCTGGAGCTGACAGTGCTCCTTCACTGGTAATAGACGGGTCTCAGCATGCAGGTGCTCGATTGGGGAACTCCTTGCAGATCCGGTGACAAAACGGAGAGCAGCATTTTGTACTCGTTGCATCTTTGTCCAGGAGGATTCTGAGACGAGATGCTGCCATACCGGTGCGGCGTACTCCAGGGCGGGCTGAAGAATTGTCTTATACGTTGTGAGTATCCTTGCTCCTAGTCTCCTTGCTGCTACCCCACGAAGTGCCGCCCAGGGCCCTGAGAACGTTGAGCTTAGCTTTAACGACTGCCTGCTTCTGCTCGGTATTCTTATGAAACTTGAGTGACGTATCTAGCACAAGACAGAGCAGCTTTGGAAAGCGAGCAGCAGGCAAACGGTCTCCATCCCACACGACATCCGGATGAGCGCTGTGCTCGGATGGGTCCGTCGTTAGAACGGACACTGACGACTTGGCTGCAGAGATCCTTGGCATCTTGCGGTCAAAAAAGCTCTTCAGTGTGATCAGGTACTCGTCAATTTTATTGGCGGCCACCTGTAAGTCTCGATCTCGACACATGATTGTTATGTCATCAGCATACGCGACGACCTCGATGTCCTGTGGAGGCTCAGGCATCTCTCCGAGGTACAGACTGAAGAGGGTTGGCGATAGAACCCCGCCCTGAGGGACTCCAGCTGCCATAGGAATACTGTTGGAAACATGGTTCTGAAACATGACTCTTCCCCGCCGACCTTCAATAAAGGCCGATATCCAGCGCTTCTGCCAAGATGGTATTGACGACTCCAGTATGTTGCTTGACAGGACTCCAAGGTTAACCGTATCAAATGCCTTGGTGAGATCCAACGCAACAGCTACAGTTCTCAATGGCTTGTTAAAGTTGAACCCGTCGAAAGCATAGCTGTTTTTTTTCTAGCAACACCGTAGTTGTGGAATGTAGCCTCCTGAACCCATGTTAAAACATCTGCTTCGCAGTAATAATATTCATTGGCCTTGCACTCCCAGCAAACGCCACATACCCGCTGTGCGAAAATGGGATTGTGGAAATAACAGAAAGAAATGCCTGCTGCCGAGATGTCGTACGTTCGTGCCGTGGCAGTGTGGAGGAAAGAAGATCGCCTCCGTGCAAACCGACGTCAACCCCTCCGAGAAGAGGGTTTTTGTCATGGGAGAGGTGCTGGTCGGCCGCAGCTCTCCTGAGGATTTTATTACAAAGGGCCGGCGTCGAGAGGAATCCAGGTCCAGCACGGAAGTATCCATGTGCCACCTGCGGCGAGGATGTTACCTGGCATAAAACAAGTGTGCAGTGCTTCGGATGCCAAAGGTGGGTGCACTTCTCCTGTTCGGGCCTCAGTTCTGTGAGGCATCATGACTCATCCTTTCGTTGTGTTCTATGCTCTGCCCCCAACAACTCTGATTCCTCAATTACCAACCGCCCCCTCTCCATTGTTCACATTAATCTCAACGGCCTTCGCAACAAGTTATCTGAACTCTCTCTTCGCACGTTCTCATCACCCGGATGTTATCATGGTTCAAGAAACCAAACTCTCTCCATCTACCACTTATCCCCAACCTAACATTCCGGGCTACACCGCCTATCACATGCCAAGGACAGCTCTCGGGGGCGGAGTGTCTACTTTCGTGCAATCTGCCTTACCTTCCCATATTATCCCTAATACTCCTAAGGACGGTACTCTCGAGTACATTCCTGTCCACCTCCCCTCAAAACCCCTTTATCTCTATTTAACATATATATTCCTCCTATATCATCTTGTCCCCTCTTATAATCCTATTCCTCCTTAAGCAGTTGTACGACTGCTCACTCTCCCCTTCAGCTGTCTTTGCGGGTGACTTCAATGCTCACACGTTCTGTTCCGCTCTTGATTCTGACGCCAGAGGAAGATGTCGAAGAATGGGCTGAGGAGTGTGACCTGGTTATCCTCAATGATGACCAGCCCACTCGTCTCCCCTGCCAACGGCCGACCTTCTAGCCCAGATATCTCTATTGTGTCATCCAATCTCTCTAATGCTTGCACGTGGTCCACATCCACAACTCTCTCCAGTGATCACATTCCCGTCTTTGTCTATATTGATCTCTCTGACTCTCTTGCCCCTTACTCTGGTTTTCGTCATCGTACTTATCTTAATTTAGGCCTAGCAGACTGGACCCTGTTCAGAGATGTTGCACTCCGCCATGCGGTCGACTTCCCATGGAATGGTGATGTTCATCAGAAAGAGCGCCATCTAACAAGTGCCATCCGCAAGGCCATGAAAGCAGCAATTCCTGAGGGTCGTCAAGACCTTTTTCCAAATGTTAGCAGGGAAATACTGCAGAAGATAAGAACCAGAGATGAGAAGAGAGCCGCAGACCATCTAGACCCGGAGATTGCTGTGCTGGATAATGAGATCAAGCAGGATCTGGATAAGAACAAGAGGGAATGCTGGGAGAAGTTCACTGAAAAGCTGAATTTCAAGGCGGACGGAACTACGACGTGGGAAGTGTTGAGAAAAATTTCCGGAAGGTCCGCTCCCCGATGAGCTCCGCTATTGAGTTCGAGGAGAACGTCTTCAAATCAGGGAAAGCGGCTGCTTACGCACTCGGCAAGAATTTTTTCATCACACGTACCAAGCGAGGCGTGCAAAACAGAGTCACGGTTAGAGAGCTGAGCCGGTTACCGCTCATGAACGCATCTGAGGCCTTTACTCTCACACAAGTAGAGAAGGCTGTCAAAGAAATGCGGAATTCGAAGGCTATCGGACCTGACGGTATCTCCCCAGCCATCCTGAAGAAGCTTCCCACGGAACTTCTACCGATGCTTGCAGATATCATTAACACTTCTTTCCGGACCTGCACTCTACCCCAAGCTTGGAAGACAGCCAATGTGATACCGTTGCCAAAGCCAGGCAAGTCCCGAAGCACGGCAAAGGGCTTTCGACCAATAAGCCTGTTATCGCCCGTCGCTAAATTAGCTGAAAAGTTGATCGTGACGGACCTGGCTGATCAAAATGAGCGACAGCAGCATCAGCATGGGTTCAGGAAACTTCACTCCACTACTACAGCTCTATTGCAGATCGTGAGCTTTGCGGTCGATGGGTTCAACATGAGAAAGCCCCTGAGAACGGTGGCCGTCGCCCTCGACCTGAGCAAAGCGTTTGACTCTGTTAACTTGGGACTGCTGTCCGAGAAACTGCTCAAGTCTTCGCTACCATCATGGCAGAAGCGATGGATTGCAGCGTTCACTAAAGGCCGCCGTGCTAAGGTTCTGTTCCAGAATCATGTATCCGATAGCATTCCAATAGCAGCCGGTGTTCCGCAAGGCGGAGTGTTGTCCCCTGCCTTATTCAGCCTGTATCTTGAGGACATTCCCGAGCCTCCCAATGATGTAAGGATTGTTATGTATGCCGACGACATCACCATCATGTGCCAGGATCGTGACCTGCAGATAGCCGCTAACAAGATCAGCGCATATCTCGTCGAGTTGAAGCTCTTCCTCGATAAAATGATGCTCACAGTCTCTGCCGCAAAATCCTCTGTTTCAGTGTTCACAACGAACACCAAGGAACACAGTGCCCACCCAGATGTCAAATGGGATGGTGACCTGTTGCCAGCAGCAAAATTCCCCAAGCTGCTTGGCCTTATTCTTGATTCCTCACTGAAGTTCCACAAAAACGCGGAACAGAAACAAACAGTCGTCAAGGCTAGGCTTAATATCTTGAGAGCTCTCGGAGGAACATCATGGGGAAGCAGCCGAGAGACTATATTGAGAACCTACAGAGCAATACTTCAGCCGGCTCTGGAATATGCGGCACCAGTGTGGCAGCACCTGGTGTCTGACAGCTCCTGGAATAAGCTGCAGCGTGTACAGAATGCTGCGCTTAGAATTGCTACCGGTTGTGCAAGGAGCTCCCCGGTGGAGCATCTTCACGCGGAGGCCTGCATATTGCCGGTCAAGGAGCATTGTGAACTCCAGGCACAGCAGATGTATATTAATGTTCTGAGGCAGCCGAATCATCCGTCAAAGAGAATCATGAAGCCCATAAGAGAGAGGTCGATTAGGACGCCGTTCGCCGATGCTCCTCGTAAAGTTGATGTACAGAGATGGACCGACTCCAACATGGAAAGGCTTCGTCTTCTGCGTGAGGAGCACACCCAGTTTGTTCGAGGATATCTAGCAAAGGCGGCTGTGAACCCTATCTTGGGAACGGTGCCGCCTCGGGTTTGCGAGTCCGAGTCTCAACTCGGCAGACAAGCCAGATGTGCTCTTGCATCGCTGCGCTGTGGTCACTCTATTCTGCTCATGTCTTACGTCAACAAGATCGACAGCAGCCGACCAGACGCATGCCCGGACTGTGGTGCTCCCGGACACGACACGGCGCACTTGTTCATGTGCCCGAAGAGACCTACCTTCTTAACAACAATGGACCTTTGGACGAATCCTGTGAAGGCCGCCCAGTTCCTCAACCTATGACAAAAATCACTTTGAGGCTGCAGAAGAAGAAGAAGAAGAAATGCCTCCTGCAAGCTATGCTTCAATGACGAATGTGGTATTTTCAAAGGCACTGGACTGAAACGAATTTATAGACTACCAGCCTCAAAGCTATCAAATACCACAGAAGTCACAGTCAAATACATGGATGGAAAAAAAACTATGATTTCGTTTAGAACTATCTGCCCAAACCCAGATTTTCGCTCACACTCGAGCACCACATCATCGATAGGGAACCCACACTGTTGGCCAATAGGAGCCATTTTCAGTGTAGCCATAATTGTATATTTTCTGATGACAGTCGTACTCATCGTTCGTTGGCTCCTCATATCAGCAAGTGCAAACGTGCAGAACGGCACCTATCATTCAAATAAACTGCAGCACGACCAAAGCGGAGAGCACAGAACTTCGTACCTGGAATCCTACCCCATTCAACGGTGGCGTCCTAATTACTCTATGTATCGCTCTCGCCGCATGTGGGTCAGTAGACGCCTGTCAGCATGGCTTCACAAGACATGCAACAGATATTGTGTGCACACAAAACGGGCTCTGTAGCTACACATTCAGCAAAGACCTCCTTCTTAACAAGATTCAGAGAGAGCAGGCATTGAGATCCGTTTTCAGAGCAAATCTGTTGGATTGCAGGAAAATATCCACGATATTCCGGATGCCAGTACACATGTGGAGGTGTGAGCTGTGGATGTTTCATTTTATCCCCATCCTGCACATTTTACAAAGTGGCTCATGTACCCGTATCTAAAGCGATATACGAAGTGATGGAATGCAGAAAATGGATACCCGAGGTTCAACTGAATTTGGAAAGCACATTATTCAAGAAAGCGTACCGAAGTACTCTGACTTTAGAACCATACGTAACTGCAAAATTCCACAACTTCAATATCACAGCCATGTCTATTCAAAAACCGATTTAGCTTCCTGGCAAAAGTAGCGATTTGGCAATGGTGGAAAAAGCTTCAAAAATATCTTGAAATATCTTAAAAAATGATTTGGCGTAAAATGGCCAGGAAATATAAAAAAGCTAGGAAATGAAGTGAAATAACCAAAAATGCGATTTGGTGGTCGATCATTTCACAAGCTTCTCTGTTAAACTTATCAAAACGAAATCAAGCACGATATGGAATGGAGTTCGACTAGTTTGACCTTGCTGATTCCCTTATTACAGCTTTCAAAAATGGCTTACTGTTGCGCGCTTGATTTCGTTTTGATAAGTTTAACAGAGAAGCTTGTGAAATGATCGACCACCAAATCGCATTTTTTGGTTATTTCCCTTCATTTCCTAGCTTTTTTGTATTTCCACGCCATTTTACGCCAAATCATTTTTTAAGATATTTCAAGATATTTTTGGAGCTTTTTCCACCATTGCCAAATCGCTACTTTTGCCAGGAAGCTAAATTTTCAAAAATTTCACATTTTTTCCCGAAGGTTCCCTTTCTAACTTCAATTTTGCTCAACGATTTCCATTTTGGAATGATGAAACATCTAACAGACAATATTGTCGTATGAGTACACTTTCTGAAACTTATGACCCAAAACCGTACAAAAAAACAACCCATTGCCGCATTTTGTGCATTATGTGAGAACTCAATATTATCGATAATTGAGGAAAATCTAGTTCAATACTTGATCTTGCATGATGAGAACAATTTCCCAGACAAGTGACTTAGAGCCATCAACAATCAAAAATCATTGCGGCATTTTGTGCAACAGGCGAAAAAATCAATATTATTGATTGGTATTTATCGATAATGACTGATGAGCAAAATTCTCCAACCAAGAAAACAAATCCCATCAGCAATCACCACTCCTAGCCGCATTTTGTGCAAAAAGTGCGAAAATCGATAATGTTGATTATCGATCGATGACGTATCATGAGTACGGATTCGGGCAAGTTCAGTACTTATATCCGACGACCTGTGTTGATTGGCTGCAGATTCACCCACACACTCCGCTCAGAAGGTTGGGGCTCGCCACCCGCGAAGCGAAAGTCCTGTGGCGAGCAACCCTTTTCGCGGGCAGCGAGCGAGATGGCAGCGGGTGGCGAGCGCTGGCCGGCCTGGGCTCGCCGCCCGCCACCACTAATTCGGCGGCGCGCTCGGTCTCCACAGCAGTAGCAGAAAAAATCAGTTTTCGTGCTCCACGGCTAATTTAGTATACAAACCCACGATTTTGAGGTACCATTCAAAATGAAGGTATCACGTTCAATTTGGAATAGGAGCGACCTGCATCCATTTCCAGCCTCCCGTCCAGAAATGAGCTCCCTAGCTTAATTTTAAGAGTACCCGCAAGATCGTGAACGCCGTCTGAAAAAAAGGAGATTAACAACAAAAACGAGCGGTCTTTCAATTTTTACTCGAAAACCAGTGAACCGTTCTGAACCATTTTTGGGCACATATACCTACTTTTTGCGCTCTTTTTAATGCAATTTAGCTCTAATTCCTACGTTCACTCTGAACTGAGATTTCGAAAAAGGGGTTGCGCGCGTGGCCAATTCAAAACCAAATCTGGTGCGCGTTTTGCGCGCACCACAATTTTAGCGATACTTAACAAAAGATTCGCTGTCTCAAAAAACGAATCAATTATCCTCCCGGACCAGTTCGTAGTACCAGTTGAATGCGCAACTCGAGAGGACGCAATTAAAAACTTCAGAAAGTTATTTGTGATTGCAACACCGGTTGGATAAAGCATCACTGTCACTGTCCAGATCTATCGCTGAGGAAAATCGGTTTGGACGACGGCCATCGCCTGCCTCTAATTACCCCATCCGTTGGAATAAGTATCACGGATGATGGCATTTCTGCCTCGACAACAGACACAGAAACGACCATAACAGTCCAGTCCAACATGCTATTGAAAAGTGCTGAATTTGTTCAAGAAGAGAAATGCAAGGTTAATTTAGGCCAGATAACTGGCTGTTATAGCTGCATCCAAGGTGCAGTAACTATCGCTAAAGCGTGAAGGACTCCATTCTGTTAAGCAAGAATAGAATGTAGTTTTGCAGCTTGTCTTCAATTTTCAACACATCTCACAACTTTTGTGCGCGTTTCCTCAAGCACATGCTTGAAACCTGAAGTACTCTATTGAGTCTGCGGTGAACATTAGCCTAGAGGACCGCGTTAGGTACTGTGAAAGGAGCGCTCCTCCAACAAATCAGGCAAACCGATTACGAAGCTGTGTTAAACTGGAGTCAAAATCATGTGTATCTCCACCACACATCGTGTTTTCCTTTTACCAAACGTATTTTCGGTCAATTTCAGAAAATCTGCTCGTATGTTACACACCACAGTCAGTTTGGCACGTCGTAAAAGTTAACGGGACAATACAGGCTTGAAATGCGCTCTTTAGTGCATTCACACACACCGCGTTTTATTTTACGGCCGAATTGGAGTACGGTGCTCAGACGATTTTTCTCTGTCTCAATCACTCTTTATACCGACGGATTAAACAAGGTTTCCACAATCTTCTGTCTCTTGATAATAGAAACCACTCACCCATTTTCATTATGCGTGAGAGCATGGAGAAGATGAGCGACGAATAAGGTGAAATGAGCAGTCATGGCGTGGGAAGGTACAGAACAAATAACACGAAGGAGAGCTCGGAGCTGACCATTCAGCGCTGGGTCATGTCCCTGAGAAGTTAAAGATGAAATAAAAGTGAAAAAAAAAACAAAACCGAAAGTTTAGAAAAACTCACACAGTCAGAGATGAGACATGCAATGGCTGGAATCAAAGTTCTGAGATGGATTTGGATCAGATCAGGTCGAGACGTCAACAGCTGTTTCGTTCCCAACAAAGCATCCCTCCGAACAGACTTGAAATGTCAAGATACAAGACGAACAGATACACCACACCTACTCTGAAATTCGCTTGGGAGTCGCCTCGTAGGGCGAGCTCAGTTTCGCTCACTTTTTTCGGCTGCTCTACATTATTCTCACGTCGCGCCGAAGCCATGGCCGAAAAAAAGTGGGGAAGAAGTGGTGAAAATATGAGACGACCTCCAGAAAAAAGTCCCCCCAGCCCGCAAATTTTTTCCAACGCCATTCCCGATGAAAAACGATCGATATGGCTCATAGCTAATTTTTCCACCACCATCCGCCAACAAGTTACTATTTCTATGCTCTCATTTCTATTTTTCTCGTTTCCATTATCTTCTTTTCTTGTACTCGTCTGACAATTCTCGTGATCACTGTGTATTATAGTTGTAAAAGAATGAAATGTTCGAAAACATTTCGAAAGCTTTTTTTAAGAATTTTTCGTTCGTTCAAAAGTTTGTCAAACGATTTTTTCCATTTTGGTTCGTTCGAAACTTCATTAGAACGATTTTTTTTCAATCTTTTCATTTTCAAAAAGCTTCTCAAACCCAAGGCTACATTGTTTCGTTATCCCTCAGGCCGAGTTGTCGTGGGCTTGAGCGAGCAACTCGCCTGCTCGAATAGTTGTGCTTGGGACAGGGGAACATAAAGCCATTCTCGCTCACATGAATGGCCCGAAAAGCGTCCCCTCGAACCAGGGATGAGCGGAATAAAAATATGAACTTTCGGAAATCGGTTTTCGGACCAGAAACTTTTTTCTCGGGTTTCGGAAATCGGGCGCGAAACGCCTAAAAATGAGCGGAAACGCGGTTTTCGGAACGCGAAACGCGGAAGAATTCAGATGTCATCTGATGTTTGATCCTGTCCAAGATGACCCGATATTTTCGCATTCCGCAGCGTTTTCCGCGGTTTTCGGAATGCGGAACGCGGAATGCCAAAAATGCGCGAAATTGCGGGTTTTGGAACGCGAAACGCGGAATTCCGCTCATCCCTGCTTCGAACTGGTTGAAATAAGTGAGAAAGGATATTTACGCTCGCCACTTGAGTAGAAATCTAACACGTGTGGAAAATTCATTCTCTGACTGTGCGTTGTAAATAGAGCGTTGAGCCTCCTTTTGGAAAAAAAGATTCAAAATTCTGAAGGGGTTTCGGAAAAATCTAAACTTCGAACAAAGTTCCGAAGGATCCGAAATTTCAAACGACTTTCGAAAAAAATGAAATTTTATTAGATAGAAACTCATTTTTTCGACCTCCGAAATTTCGAAAGATTTTCGAAATTTGCTTCTTCGAATTTTTTTTTCGGACGAATTAAGAATAAAAAAACCGAAATTTGAAACGAATTTCGAAAAAAAAAAGCGAAATTCAAAACGAAATTCGAAAAAAATCGCAATTTCTATTAGTTTCGAAACTCGGTTCGCAGACGACATAGTGCTTATAAGCAAAAGTACGGAGGAGCTGAATTTGATGCTGAATAAGCTGGACGAAGTGGGCAGTTCTATTGGTCTCGAGATGAACATGCGGAAGACAAAGGTGATGATCAACCAGTGGTGTCACGACGGACAGGTGTTCCTTCATGGAAACGTCGTGACCAAAGTGGACAGCTACGTCTATCTAGGACGTGAGATGAACATGACGAACGAGCTCACGAATGAAATCGGACGTCGAAGAAGGGCTGCGTGGGCCGCTATGGGTACGATTCGAGAAGTCGCTGGTGAGATACGCGATGTGAAGCTGCGGGCTCACCTGTTAGATTCCAGTGCTTCCGGCTTTGTGCTATGGCTGCGAGACCTGGGCTCACAACAAAGGAGTTTGTGTGGCTATGAGGACTGCGCCCAGGGCGCTGGAAAGATGTCTTCTGAGAACTAGTCGGAGGATTCAGAGGCAGCAACGTCTGAGCAGTGAGGATCTCCGCAAAATGTCAAGACTCCGCGACCCGTTGATCCACATCGAATCCGCCAAGTACAAATGGGCAGGACATGTCGTGCGCAGAACGGATGACAGATGGAGTACCAGGCTCACTCACTGGTACCCTCGAGATGTCAAAAGAGCACAAGGCCGACCAGCGACACGTTGGGCCGATACGATTAGCAAATCATTCAAACAAAGAGATATACCGCCCTGGATGACTATTGCTAATTCCAGAGAAGAATGGAGCGAATGTGGTCCACATCGAGAAGATCACCGATGAGGATGGACCATCAAAGGTATCAAAGGTTCGAAACTCGTTCGTACGACCTCTAAAATTTCAAAAGTTTCTCGAAATTCATTCGTTTGATATTTTTTCGGTCGATATTTTTTTCACTTTTCATTCGTTCGGCATTTTTTTCTATCTTTTTATTTAGGGTTGAGGTCCGCCAATGGAAAGTACTGAACGGGCACTTGACTGTGTGCAAGGTATCGGTTGTACATTATTATATAACTAAATTTTAGAAAATCTTCAAATTTTTGCCACTTCAGAAGCGGAAGATAACCTACACGGTGAGCGCAGTGGACGAGCGATGACGACTTATTTGTGAGAGCAGCCCCATTCGTTTCATAACAGTTTCGTGCGCACAGGTTGTTTTTTTTTGTTTTTGATTCAGTCCCGTTGTTTGTCTATTGTCTGTTATAGCACAGCATCATAAAATTCAAACCGCACACAATCGATACCTCGCGCAGAGTAGGACACACTTTCCACGTCCCCACTGGAGAATCTCAGACCTGAACAAAATTTCAAGATGATGGAAATTTTGATAGCGTAGGGAATCCAAAATACAAACGCGGCCCATACAATGCCTGTACTCCACGTTCGGTGCCTGTCTGCATTCTTTCGCCTTGGAGTGGCAACATGGAGAGGTACCCTCTATAAAACGTCGTAATGTCTCCGTGTGTCCTACGCTCTCTCACTGCCTCTAACCTCCGATCCGCACCAGCACGCGTAGGAACCAAGGGAATTTCGTCGTTTTATAGTCTGTAGCATGCCTATGGAATGATTCTGCAGTTTGAAGATTATGACCCTCTGCTTAACTTCTGGTATAACTTCATCGTTGCTAGACCATGAATTTTCTCCGTACTAGGTTGCTTTTAGGTTCTAGTTGTTATTTTTCTTTGTTATGGCTGCTAAATCTCATACGGTTTTTTCGACAGCCGTTTTTTTGGCTTTAGGTCCCTCATACTGGTGGTGTGAACGTCTTTTCGTTAAACTCCTTTTTTGTGAAGATGGTTATTCAAGGAATTGTCAACTCTTTTGTATTTGGCGAATTAACTGCTATCTGTTATGACCCTGCAGCTCATAGCTATAAGACTTTTTGGAACTATCCTGAACGGGTGGGGCCACTCAAGTAAAAGTGAGAAATGAAATGAACCACCTCATAGAAATGGATGGAAAACCTGATAAAAGACGCTTGATGCTGCTACCACTCATTGTTGCTGATGAAATTCTATAGAAATACTTCGACTGATAGCGTTATAGATCGGTGGTTCATTTCATTTCTGACTTTTACTTGAGTGCCCCCCCCCCGTTTAGGATAGTCCCGACTTCTTTCCCTATTTGGTCTTGAATGTGGTCATTTGTGCTCCATATGCAATGTAGGGATCTATTATTCTCTTCTCACTTTGTTGGAGATAAACATTTGTTATAGTTTTTGATGCTGTTTTGATATCACTTCTTGCTATAACCTTTGCTGTACTAAATGAATTATGGCTTTGATCAATAAACAATGATCTGCTATAAATTTTCTACTGTGAGAGGAATGCGAAGCGAATTGTGCATTTGTTATAGGAAAAAGCCAAGATTCCAAGACGGAATTCTCAGTATGAGAAGAGAGTGAGTGAGGCGACAATTTCACTACAAAACTCGTGGTGTGAGAAGGATGTGAGGCGGCAAGTTCACCACCGAGTTCGTAGAGTGAGAAGAATGAGAGGCGAAAGTGAGACTAGAGTGAGGCGAGACAGCATCTCATCGGGCAGTCACTAGAGTCGCCTCACTTTTTTTCCAGCTGGGGCTACAATTTCACCGTAATGAGGGCGACTCATACTTTTCATTGAGGCAACTCCCGAGCGAATGTCAGAGTATAGATCCAAGAACTGTCACCAAAACGCAAATTTTTCACCGAATGTCCTCCAATAGAATAAAAAAAACATGAAGAGAACCGATAAAAAGAAGCAACCTTGTTGAAGTGGCCCAGCTGTCTGCACAATTCCTCTAAGGATAAGCCACGATATGAGAGAGGCTTGTCCGACGTCCCCACCTTTTCCTGAAGCTGAGACACGAGGACGACCTTCTTTGCTACAAATAAGTAGTTATCTATTTCACAAAATTCCAATAGAATAACTCGGCTCTAATCTAGATCTCTTGCTGGGAGGGAGTTACCCGCCCACTTTCCCGCCGTTGACCTATCACATAAGCAGCGAAGGCTGATGTGATTAGCCGGCGGCGAGAAAGTGGGTGGATAATTTACTCCCAGCAAGAGATCTAGATTAGAGCCAATAACTCATTCAAACTCACTAGTCACTGTAGTATCTGTAGTTGTTGTTTTCTTCAACTTCTTGCCGACTTTCAACTTGACCTTCTTGAAATCTGCGTTCTTTTTCGCCTTCTTTGTAACCATCCCTGAAAACCTTACTCTTAACCAGAACTACACATACATAAACTCTGGTACCGCCGTAGTGACCTGTTGATTTCGATTATCACAGCGCGGAGCGGTGGCTTTTTCGTCGGAACCTCCTTATCACTAGTTATATTTCACCGAGGCCCACCGCTCCGCTGCTGGTATTGATCGAAATCAACAGGTCACTACGGCGGTACCAGAGTTTACCTAAAACAGGAAAACACGACTGGAAAACCTGTTCGCACCAAAACCAAATGTTTCTTGGATCCTGATTATCCATCCCAGCCTACTGCGCGGCGAAAAGTGCCGCGCGCGCGGTGAAACGTGCCGAACGCGGCAGTCAGCTCGTCGCGCGTGCTATTTCGCATTGAGTCGCGCTCACGAACAGCTTTGAATTCAGCAAAACCGGTGTCTTAACGAATACCGAAAAAATACTGCCACAATACAACTCACAGTATGTAGTTAACAAATAGATGGCACAATACACACAATTGCCGCTTGAAAAGACGAAATTGAGGAAATTCCAGATATTTGGAGCAAGAACCATTTAACTGATGATCAGATTGTGTTCAGAATTTCGAAACAACACCTGTACATATGGTCGATCACCGGTCAAGAGATCGCCGCGTCGAACACACGTGGCACGGTGGTAATGATATATCATTACCTCCTCGCTTGCGTGCGTGCCACGTGTGTTCAACGCGGCGATCTCTCGACCAGTGATCGACGATAAGTAATGTTCGGAATGTTCTGCTCCGTTATGTTTTGAAGTAATTCAGAATATCTCACATTTTAATTCTAGTGGTCGCAATATTATTTTGACCGAACACGTGATGGGTTATTTGGTATGTTTAACACCAATAAAAATTCCGTTCTTTGATTTTCAAAAAAAAATTGTGGGTTTCAATACGTCCATCATAGTCGATGATTCAGATTTGGCCAACCCTGCCCGAGACGGTTCAAAGACTTTGTCTTCAGCTCCTTGATGAACCGTCTCGGGCAGGGTTGGCCAAATCTGGATTCGTATACATACATCTGTACGAATCTAGTTAGGGAGCCCCTCATTAGCGTGGTTCGCACCTTCGTTCACACCTAATTATCTGCGCTCGCATCTCCACCGTTAACGACGCCAGCAAAGCTTGTACAGAAGAGCCCTGGCGCTCATCCAAGTGGTCCAATTTTGATTGCGCAAAGAGCGGTTTAAGTGTTAACCCACTGGAGATTTCATAAAGGAATTTCTGAAAGTTGGGCTCTGCAGAAAAGGTTAAGGATTTGGCATCGCTCTAAAATGTCGTGAAATTGTTCCATTAGATTTGGCTATCAAACTGATTTTCTAAATGTAGTGAAATTGTTGAATCGATTTGGCTGTTGTAGGTATATGCAGACAACATAATCATTAAATGTAGTGAAATCGTTGCAAACGGATTTGGCAGGAGCTCAATGAATTATCACAGTCAAATCACGCGTCAGAAGGGGTTTTTCTTGGAGCGTATATTGAATCAAATGAGAACAAGAATAAGTCTAGCAGCAAAAACGTTTCCATACAATGTGAACCGTGAAAGCGTTGAGGACATGAAGAATTTTTTTTGCGTTAGATTTCGCTTTCATGATTTTTACCTAATCGGTGAGGGAAGGTCTGGGGCATGTGGTTCGAATCCACACCGCGGGTGTGGCTAAGGAGCAGTTCGGCTAGCACACGCGACGCGCGACGAAAAAACGCTGTGCGCGCTCGTTGTCCTTGGGGCGCGTTAACCGAGGGTCTTCGAAAAAAGTAGTCGTTGTCCCATTGTAGCCGTCCCCCTTTATCATTTTTAGCATTTTATTCATGTTTTTTTTGTTTATAATGTGCTTTTTTAAACGTAATGCTTCTCATTCCATCGTTTCAATAGAATTCGCACTTTTTATACAAGTTTTTTAGAGTTCTTTTTGTTTGCTTCTTGGAGCGGAATTGGAGATGATGGTATTGATTCCGAAGCCGACCCTATGTCTGACACATCAACCTACATGAACAAAATGGAAAAAAACGATAAAGGGGAACGGCTAAAATGGAACAACATCAACTTTTTTGAGTGCCCTCGGTTAACGCGCCCCAATGACGATGAGCGCGCATATAGTTTTACCGCCGCGCGCGTCGTGTGTACCAGCCGAACTGCTCCTTAGCTACATCCGCGGTGTGGATTCGATCCACGTCCCAAGGTCTGGTACCTTAGTGGGAGCTACGCTGAAAAGGCAGAATAACATTTAGACTATAATAGGTTTAGACCCAGTATTTCAAGTGGCGCCGTTGAGGTGCATCCTTGGCTCTGCTTACATCGCCAGTTTTGCTTGATTTTACCAAAAAATGGGGAGAAAAGCGATATGCAAATCACAAGATTCAATCAGAAGAAGTGGTCAAGTCGGGGTTGCAACTCGTCGCTCGAGTCGCTCTACGCAGTCGTTGTTACAGATGTCGTCGAGTTCATCAGAAACCTCAGACCTGGGCGTACGGCTTGATACGGAGGGAATGGCTATACGTGTTGATAAGCAGCAGTCTTTGTCCAGAAAGTCCCTTGCTTCGCTCAACGACCTCCGCTGCAATGGTCTACTGTGTGATCTGGTACTCATCGTGCAAGGACGAAGAATAAGTGCGCACAAGGCTGTGCTAGCCGCATCCATTCCATATTTCCGAGCTATGTTCCTATCAGGGATGACGGAAGCGAGCCAAGCTGAGATTGAGCTCCAAGATTTGGATTGTGATACAGTCGAACAGCTCGTGTCCTTCGCTTACTGTGGAGAACTACGCATTGCGGCGGAAAATGTGCAAGCTATAATGATTGGAGCCAATTTTCTACAAATTTTGGATCTTATTGCTGAAGAATGCGGCACCTGCCTGCAGAGGTGCCTGCATTGGTCGAATGCCTTAGCAATTCGAGAGTTTTGCCTGACTTTCGGTGACAGAAATTCCTTCACATCAGTCGTATCCGCAGCGGAACGCTGTGCAGGGCAGAATTTCGCTCTGGTGTCCAACAGTGAGGAATTCAATCAACTTTCTCTTGATGAGGTTGCCAAACTGTTGAATAGAGATGGGCTCCATGTAGAATCAGAAGAAGTAGTTCTTGAAGCAGTACTTCGATGGATTCAGCACGATGTAGAACAAAGAAGAAGTCTCGCATTGAGGCTCCTGAAGAATGTTCGACTTCTTCTTTTGAAGCCATTAACATTAATAAATATTTTTACTCATCATGAAGTGGTCCTGGGTGATTCTGCCTGCAGAGAGCTTATTGGCGACGCGATGAAGTATCATCTGATTCCCGAGCTTCGACCTCAATTATGCTCTTTTCGAACTGAACGACGGTTCTGTGACGATGTGCTTGTATTTGCGATCGGCGGATAATCAACCAATGACAAACAGCTGACCACAATAGAGATGTATCACCCTCAGAAAATGCCGTGAAATTTAGTCAGTTCATTGACTAGTCCTCGATTTGCATTCGGAACAGCTGTGCTTGACAGCTAGGTTTACGTCATTGGGGGAAGCGAAGGGAATATTCGAGTAAAAACTGTTGACATATATGACTACACTAAAAACGAATGGGCACAGGCGGCTCCGTTGGCAACGAAGCGTTCGTATCTTGCTGCGGCGTCTCTCAGTAATAAGTTATATGTCTGTGGCGGTTGGGATGCTGGAAGGTCCCTGGCGACTGTGGAGGTACACGTTTTGTCGTATTTAGAACACTCATATGCAATTTGTTATCCTCTGTGTTTCTTCTGAAACATTTTGACAGCGAAAAAAATTAATAAAAAATAATAAAAAAGTCATTTTTCCTAACAATTTTTGGATTTTATGTGGAAAAACCACGAAGTTCTTCTATATTAGTGACTTATTTTGAGATAAATTGCAAAACTTTGGCAGTAGAATTCAGGTATTAAAGTTAAACCAGCTGAAATCGCGTCTTGAAATTTGGTTAATTATTTGATTTCACATTCCAAAAAGGTAGGTATCAGAGCGCATTTCAACAACCATGTACAAATTCGCTTTGCAATCTTTGTTTTTCTCCTCACACGAAGAAATCATGTCCAGAATCAGCCAGTGTACGGTAATGCACCAAAAATGAACAGTTCAAAAAGTAAAGTATTCAAAATTTATATGTTTATAGAGTGACCAATTTTAATTTTCATGCTGAAATACTCCTCGAGTTCTATGTTTTTCGTGTATAGCGCATAAATTTGTTCAGAAATTGTTTCAAAATATAGGAATTCTTGACCTTTTCCGATTACTTTTCAAAAAATTATCGAAAGAGTGAAAATTTTCACTGAGACCACAAATTGAATTTCTTTCCAGATTTCTCGTTGGATCCCATGTATGCAATTCCTTTGAATTTCTTCATTATATGAATTTATTTCGAAAATGTGGGAATCGTGAAAATCTTCAATCTTTTCCCGAAAAAACAAATGAAATTTGAATTTTCTCTTAATTTCCATTTTCAGTGTGAAAAGGTTCTAGTGAATACTTCACTGTTCATGTAGAGCACATAATATTAATCAGCATTCATTTTTAAAAACGCTGAATTCACAAAAAATATTCTTTCCGCAAAAAAAAATCAAAATTTCAAAGCTGAATTTTCATTATTAGAACAATTTTTAGTTTGATACCAGAACCTTCTTTGAATCCCATGAATCTCGTCACAAGAGATTGTTTCAAGAATTAGATAATCTAGAAACTTTCCATTTTTCTCCCAAAAAATGTAAAAACTGAATTTTTAATACAATTACAGTTTTGAATTTCGTTCTTGAACACTTCTAAATTTTCTTACTATTGGAGCTCTGTCATGAAAAGATCTTCTAGCTTTGCTACGCAGAATCCAGTCCATTGTGGTACATTTAAAAATTCCTTGAATTTTTCCTACAAAAAATGAAAAATTTAAAATTGAATTTCTGGTGAAAAGACCGACTTTAGAACTCATTCCAGAACCTTCTAGAACTCCATAATATCGAATTCACTAATTCTATTGAATAAATACAATTTCAGGAATTGGTGTATGAGCACTTGTTCGGCCTCCACCCTCGCATGCCAGGCAATTCCCTACCCCAGGTCGCTCTACCAACCCACAACCGGTCCAGGCCGATTATCGATCACATTTTTCAGGGGCTGGAACCCTAACCAGTATGAAACCACATAAAATTCAGTATCATATTCCGTCAGAGCATCACTTTTTGAAAACATCTGTAGAATTGTTTGGGAAACATGGAATTCATGAGAACTTTGGGTAAGTTTCCCGAAAAAAAAAAAATTAAAGTTGAATTTTCATTAAGATAACTAATTCTGAATTTCTTTCCAGATTTCTATTCGAATTTAATGTATTTTCTGCTCCACTACATAGAATTGTACCAAAGATGTGGAAATCGTATGAATTTCTGGATTCCTCCACAAAAATGAAAATTTAAAATTGAATTTCTGGTGAAAAAAAAAGAAAAAAAGGTCGAATTTTCATCAAGACCACAAATGCTGAATTTCTTTCCAGATTTCAATTCGATTTTCATAGATTTTGTGCTCTACTATGGACGTCTCCCAAAAATGAGGAAATCGTAAGAATTTTTCAGTTTCCTCCACTCAAAAATGAAATCGCAAAATTGAATTTCTGGTGAAAAGACCGGCTTCAGAACTCATTCCAGAACCCTTCTAGAGCTCCATATTATCGAATTCACTAATTATATTGAATAAATACAATTTTAGGAATTGCTGTATGAGCACCCCGTAGTTCGGACCTCCACCCCTCGCATGCCAGGCAATTACCTACGCCAGGTCGCTCTACCAACCCACAGCCCGTCCAGGCCGATTATCGATCACAATTTTCAGGGGCTGGAACCCTAACCAGTATGAAACCACATAAAATTTAGTATCATATTCAGTCAGAGCATTATTTTCCGAAAACACAGCAATGAAACATGTCAATTTCTTCGCATAATTGAGGTCCAGAACCAATTATAATGTAGATTTGGTCCGAGAAGCCGTAATACGAGAAATGGTTCACATCTTAGAAAGAAATTCATGGAGTTTTCCAGTAGTAGTGAATAATGTCAGAAACACGTTGAGGACTGCATCAAGCCAAAGGTGTACCATTACTTAGTTAGGCTCTGCCATATCACTCGCTCTCACACTGGCCTGCTTGTCAAGAAACAGCCTACAGGGTCATTTTGAGGTGCGAATGGGCCTCGGAGGCGTGTTTGGGGCCTCCCCCGTCTTAATGACCTTATCAGAATTACACAGATTCTTTGTCTGCAACACGTTCCCAACCATTTGTTTTTATCCAGTGAGATGGGTTGAACTGTTCTCGCATTTCTCGCAGTCATGTTAATTTTCAAATTTTCGGAAAATGCATAAACCCCAAAATTTGTATTTGTTCAATGTAATTAGTGAATTTGGGATATTATGAATTCTTGAAGGGTTCTGGAACGAGTTCCGAGACCGATCTTCTAATCATGTATTCATTTTTGAAATTTCATTTTTGTGGAGAAAACTGGAAATTCCTACGATTTTCACATTTTTGGGACAATTCCGTGTAGTGGAGCAGAAAATACATTAAATTCGAATAGAAATCTGGAAAGAAATTCAGAATTAGTGGTTTTAATGAAAAATCGACTTTGATTTTTTTCTTTTTTTTGGGAAACTTACCCAAAGTTCTCATGCATTCCATGTTTCCGAAACAATTCTACAAATGTTTCTGGAAAGTAATGCACTAACTGAATCTGATACTGAATTTTATGAGGTTTCATATTGGTTAGGGTTCTAGCCCCTGACAAATGTGATCGATAATCGGCCTGGACGGACTGTGGGTTGGTAGAGCGACCTGGCGTAGGTAATTGCCTGGCATGCGAGGGGTGGAGGGCCGAACTACGGGGTGCTCATACACCAATTCCTAAACTTGTATTTATTCAATATAATTAGTGAAACTGAGATATTATGGAGTTCTAGAAGGGTTCTGGAATGAGTTCTGAAGCCGGTCTTTTCACCAGACATTCAATTTTGCGATTTCATTTTTAAGTGGAGGAAACTAAAAAATTCTTACGCTTTCCTCATTTTTGGCAGATGTCCATAGTAGAGCACAAAACGTATGAAAATCGAATTGAAATTTGGAAAGAAATTCAGCATTTGTGGCCTTAATGAAAATTCGCCCTTTTTTTTCTTTTTTTTTCACCAGAAATTCAATTTTAAATTTCCATTTTTGTGGAGGAAACCAGAAATTCATACGATTTCCACATCTTTGGTACAATTCTATGTAGTGGAGCAGAAAACACATTAAATTCGAATAGAAATCTGGAAAGAAATTCAGAATTAGTGGTCTTAATGAAAATTCGACTTTAATTTTTTTCTTTTTTTCGGAAAACTTACCCAAAGTTCTCATGAATTCCATGTTTCCGGAACAATTCTGAAGATGTTTTGAGAAAGTAATGCACTGACTGAATGTGATACTGAATTTTATGAGGTTTCATACTGGTTAGGGTTCCAGCCCCTGTCAAATGTGATCGATAATCAGCCTGGACGAGCTGTGGGTTGGTAGAGCGACCTGGCGTAGGTAATTGCCTGGCATGCGAGGGGTGGAGGGCCGAACTACGGGGTGCTCATACACCAATTCCTAAAATTGTATTTGTTCAATATAATTAGTGAATTCGATATTATGGAGTTCTAGAAGGGTTCTGGAATGAGTTCTGAAGCCGGTCTTTTCACCAGAAATTCAATTTTAAATTTTCATTTTTTTTTGTACGAAAAATTCAAGGTTTTTAAATGTACCACAATGTGGACTGGATTCTGCGTAGCAAAGCTAGAAAAATCTTTTCTCACGACTGGAGCTCCAATAGTAAGAAATTCTAGAAGTGTTCAAGAACGAAATTCAGAACTGGTAATTCTATTGAAAAATCAGTTTTTACATTTCTTTTTTTTTCGGGAGAAAAATGGAAAATTTCCTAGATTATCTAATTCTTGAAACAATTTCTTGTGACGAGATTCATGGGATTCAAAGAAGGTTCTGGTATCAAAACTAAAAAAAATGTTCTAACAATGAAAATTCAACTTTGAAATTTTTAATTTTTTTCGCGGAAAGAATATTTTTCTTGAATTCAGCATTTTTAAAATGAATGCTGATTAATATTATGCGCTCTACATGAACAGTGAAACATTCCTAGAACCTTTCACACTGAAATGGAAATGAAGAAAAATTCAAATTTCATTTGTTTTTCGGGAAAAAAGATTGAAGATTTTCACGATTCCCACATTTTCGAAATAAGTTCATATAATGAAGAAATTCAAAGGAATTCATACATGGGATCCAACGAGAAATCTGGAAAGAAATTCAAAATTTGTGGTCTCAGTGAAAATCGATAATTTATTTTTTTTTTTGAAAAGTAATCGGAAAAGGTCAAGAATTCTTTATTTTTGAAAAACAATTTCTGAACAAATTATGCGCTATACACGGAAACATAGAACTCGAGGAGTATTTCTGCATGAGAAGAAGTGAAATTGGTCACTTTATAAAAATATAAATTTTTGAATTATTTTTTTTGAACTGTTCATTTTTGGTGCATTTCCGTACACTGGCTAATTCTGGACATGATTTCTTCGTGTAAGGAGAAAAAACAAAGATTGCAAAACGAATTCCTTACATGGTTGTTGAAATGCGCTCTGATACCTACCTTTTTTGAATGTGAAATCAAATAATTAACCAAACTTCAAGACGCGATTTCCGTTTAACTTTTAATACCTGAATTCTACTCAAAGTTTTGCAATTTATCTCAAAATAAGTCGCTAATATAGAAGAACTTCGTGATTTTTCCACATTAAAATCCAAAAAATGTTAGGAAAAAATGACTTTTTATTATTTTTATTATTTTTTTTTTGCTGTCAAAATGTTTCAGAAGAAACACAGAGGATAACAAATTGCATATGAGTGTTCTAAATACGACAAAACGTCAAGAAATCCACTTATAACAACACTTAAACGCCAGCCCCACTCGGACACCAGGGACATTGGAGGGCGACCGTAACCCAAAAATCTTCCACTGAGTTCCATTTCTTGAAATTCTATACATTCAGTAGATCGCATTTTCGATGCTGATTCCGAATTCGGCTTCCATTTCCCGGATAGAACCACTTTGAAGGCGAGTTATTCAAAAACGACGCCAACGAAACGGCGCTCCGGCGCTCTAGCGCGCCCAATGACCAAAAGATACGGGCGGTATTGTATACCATCCAGAGAAAAATCATTGGACACCCGGTGTACCAATGACAAAGCAGCGGTCTGGAGCTGGTGTTGCAGTTCTTGGCGGGTTCCTCTACGTAATGGGAGGTTACGACGGAAAATCAGATCTCTCGGGTGTTGAGCGTTTCTACCCTTAAACAGGATATTGGGAAAAAATGCCTCCAATGTCTTCAAAACGAATTCATTTTGGAGCGGCCACATTAAATGGAAAAATATATGTATGTGGAGGGCGCTATCTCTGAAGATTTGGAAAATGTTGCGAACACCGATTTCAACAACTTACGGAAGTCTTCCGTAAGTTGTTGGAATCATTTATCGTAAGTTGCGCAGCCTCATGCCTAACATGTTCGTAACATTTTCGGAATCGTTCATTAACACTCTTAAATGTTGTTCCCAACTATTACCTTGATGCAGAAAATCTGCGGTTATTGAAAAAAAAGTTGTTTTCTCCTCTGTTCAGGCTGTTTTGGCAAGGCGTAATACAGCATTCGATTTCTCCTTCTAATCCAGGTTCTATATCGCTTCCCGTGAAACTTGTTATTTTTAGAAGTTTGTATTTGAGTAGAAAGTAGTGAATAATTATATCTGTCGAGACTCGTCTTCTTTTGAATCACCTAATCTACCTCTAATGAAAGGAAATTCGGCTTCTATCATCACAAGATGATGACCCTCACAAGGACTCACGGGATTCCTTCATGAGAGCAACTTCAGCATTTTTTTCTAAAATTTTATTTCGCAAAACTTCTTCTTTGTGCGATGACTTTGTGACGCCAAATTTTAGAGTAGAAAAAAACAAGCAAACCACTAATCAGCAAAATTTATTTTGCGGAGTATTGATTTTGTTTTCAAAAAATCTAAAAAAGCTTGGAATCGGTTGTTTGATAAAGTAAAAAATATTTGGTAATAATAACAGTTTTAAATAAGGGATTGTTTGTATTACTCAGCAACAAATGGAGTGAGCGCTTCAAAGTCATTACAAAAAAAAAAGAAGTTTCATGAAATGATGTTATTTCATCGAAGGCAGATTAGGCTTTCCAAAAGGAGAGTATCGACAGATAATTTATCACTGCTACCACACTCTTTATTTAAATGCGAATTTTGCTACGGAGTCAAGATCAAAAATTGGTACTCTTTCGGAATAGACGACCCACCCAAAAGAATCGGATTTTCGAGGTGTTTCATATCTGTTCTTTGCACAAATTTTACATGTTGTTCGATGCTTCTACATGTTTAGAAGCAAAAACGTGACAGAATGATCATGGAGCTGCATGCAAAAACCATTTTTTACCCGAGTGGGTCGTCTATTCCAAAAGAGTGCCCAAAAATTTGCCATCAACACCCTCCCAAAGGGAAGTTTCTGAACGAATCAAGTCGAAAACTTCGGAAAATCGACAAATAAACCCCAGACTCGTGATCAGCGCCCCAAATAACCATTCTGGAAGGTTTCAAGCCATATCTGGAACATTTTTCGAAAACGCTTCTAGAGCCCTCTAATTGGTATAAATATACGCCCAACCGAAAATCCGTACAAGTCCAAAACGCGACAACGTTAGGAAATGTGCCTTCTCCCAAACTCTGCTACGGGGGGTAGTTTTAGGCGCTGAACACATTTGTGAAGTTCGTTTCCGGATTTTACAAACACTTATGCGCGTTTTTTGATAGAAAAAAGGAGCTTAACAAAAAATTGGAGACTTCTAGCCTCTTCAAATTTGTAACTCATGGATCCCCAGCTTATTGTTTTGAAAAATAGGAAACCGACTTCGAATACAAGCTCAGTACGTCAAATAACCGTTATTCGAACTTTTTAGCCAAATTCATCCGAGAGCCACAAATGTCACGTTCATCTCATCCGCAGGAAATACGAATTTTGACAGGCCATAACTTTTTTCGCAGATGTCTGTAGCAAAATCCGAGTTTAGATTGGAAGAGAGCGTGCCAGAGTTGACTAGAAAACATTCATCAGCTTTCTGATCCGGGGGAAAACCATGCGAGGTTCCCTAGTAAGTACTTCACTCAGCTTCCGGATGGAATTCTTATTTTGCTGACTTTTTTCCCCAGAATTTCAGGTTTCTTTCACTTTTCACGGTTACTTGAACGGAATAAGCATAAACGATAATGTGACCACAAGTCCTACGAGGCAGTCCAGTGAGACTGTATTGCTGATAGTTTCGAAGTAGTAACTTCTGAACACGCTGCTTATTTTTTTTACTCGCGTTTGCTTCCTCGTTTCGAAATTGATGTAAACAATAACGGTTTTTTAAACAGAATATTCGATTGGCGGTCAAAAAAAAAGATTTGAGAAAGGAAGTGTAACGCAAGGCAAAGTGAAGAGTGGGAAACGATTGAACTGATCAATAGAAGAGAAGGTTGCAAAAGCCTTTCAGTTACTTGTTACTGCAAATATTTGTCACGCTTCCCACTTCTACTAGGTTGCCTGCCGATTAGCGCTTTTTGTAACTAACGTTAACTAAACTGCAAGTTTCTTCACGCTCATAAGGCCCATCGAAACATGATTTTACCATTTTAAGCTGCTCTTAACATTATCGAAAACTTCAGAGATGGTGGTCAGATACTGAATAGCGTCGAGTGCTTCGACCCAGCCACGATGCTTTGGTCTCGAGTAGCCCCGATGAAAACTTACCGCAGTGGTTTATCATTAGCTTCTATAAGGAACGCGATCTATGCCATTGGAGGTGTTTATGATGAATCAGTTCATTCTTCAGTAGAAGTGTATCGAGAGGAGACAAAACAGTGGAACTTTTCAAGTTCTCTCAAATTTCCTAGATGTTCTCTGGTGCCGGTACATTGCCAATTCCACCGACTGGTTTGACTCGATAGTCGCTTTTCAATCGCAGCTACCAAGATGATTAGAGGAATGTATTCCGGCACGTGATCTACATAATATCTCTTGGTGTGTGTACCTCGTACATCGGTCACCGAATAATTCCGAAGACAAACATCGACAATGATCTGCTATTTTCTATGAAAACTTTTTTCGTGATTGATTTTGTGATATCTCTCTGCCTTAACTTACGTCATGCCATGCAGCAGCTTATGGTAATGCCCTACCCTACCAACATTCGAAAACCTTATTTCTAGCCCATGAGGCCACGTTTCGTTCAGCATTTTTGGCTGAGGATTATTTTTTTTTCTTTTTGTCTTCATTCGCTCGCCAGAGGACCTTCTGACGCGTGATTTGACTGTGATAATTAATAATAATAATAATAATTCATTACGCTGTATAAGACAGACGTTCGAGAAAAAAAAACAATATAAACTAAAGGCTGCGAAATCACACTCGAATTACACCGTAGAAGTGAAACTATTAATATCAATAAAGGCATTCATAATTCATACATAGAGCTCCTGCCAAATCCGTTTGCAACGATTTCACTACATTTAATGATTATGTTGTCTGCATATACCAACAACAGCCAAATCAATTCAACAATTTCACTACATTTAGGAAATCAGTTCGATAGCCAAATCTAATGGAACAATTTCACGACATTTTAGAGCAATGCTAAATCCTTGACCTTTTCTGCGGAGCCCAACTTTCAGATTGTGAGTGCAAATTGCACCGTTATCACCAAGAAATGTAAATGTGGTATCGCCGGTGGGTCAGAAGTGAGAAATATTGCATCACTGGGTTTGTATTGCCTAGTGTTAATTGCACGTTATCACTACTCTGGTGATTCGAGGGATAGGTGCTATGTGGGAAGGGGGGGGGCACTTTGGCGCGGTGGGCTTGGCCACGCCCATTTTACTGTGCCGCACTAAATTTGGGCACCTACCCGGGGTTTCCCTCCCCTGCCAAAATCAGGAGAGTCATTGCGGCATGGAAAAATGGGCGTGGCCAAGTGCGATAGAACAGTGCCCCCCCCCCTTCCCACATAGCACCGAGGTATACATCCCCAGGCAAAAGTTGCTTTGCTCCCTATGAAGGGAACGATTTCCACCCGATGGGCAGCATGGGAAGTAACCGCGACGGGACACGCAGCGCAGGGTCTAGAAAGGGGATCGTGGGCTTATTGTGAGGGGATTATAGGCATTCGTTCCCTCACAACAAGTTTCGTGATTTTTCGTGCAATGACAAGACAAGACGCGGATGGTATGTATAAGCGATCGATCAACGGCGCGTCCTTTCATTCTATCCTATTTTTTATGATGCCTTGTTTGTCCTTCCTTTATGTTGTTCTCACTTCCTCAAAAACAATGTTTAAATATGTATATCGAGCATTGATGTTATCTACAACAGAAAAAGGCGGTGCAATTGCGTATTTTTACTTACATAAGACACTTATGTTAGTAAAAATACGCAATCGCACCGCCTTTTTCTGTTGTAGATACCATCAGTGCTCGATATACATATTTAAACATTGTTTTTGAAGAAGTGAGAACAACATAAAGGAAGGACAAACAAGGCATCATTAAAAAATAGGATAGAATGAAAGGACGCGCCGTTGATCGATCGCTTATACTTACCATCCGCGTCTTGTCTTGTCATTGCACGAAAAATCACGAAACTTGTTGTGAGGGAGCGAATGCCTATAATCCCCTCACAATAAGCCCACGATCCCCTTTCGTTCCTTTCTAGCGACATGTTCGGCAGATTTTCGATTCTTCATTAGTTTCTTTCATTAGTTTCCTTTAACACCTGTCATTGAATACGCATCCAGGTCGTCTTTGTTAGACACAATTTTTTTTCCGAAATTTCACTAATCAACCCGACAACGAATATTTTGGACTCTGAGGTCCACTGACTCCAAGAACTGAAGTGTAGCAGGGTAACCCGAGAAGTGTGAAGAAAAGAGTCGTTCATAGGTCAGTGTTTTCAGCACATTTGTTGTAATTCTAAGCAATACGTTTATTTGATATCGTAAAAATTTAGGTCCACGTTCGCCACATTTTGAAGCGCACTACGGTTCTGGTAAGGGAGCCTCATCACTTCAACGTAGTCTTCTTCTTCTTCTGCAGCCTCAAAGTGGTTTTTGTCATAGGTTGAGGAACTGGGCGGCCTTGACAGGATTTGTCCAAAGGTCCATTGTGGTTAAGGAGGTAGGTCTCTTCGGGCACATGAACAAGTGCGCCGTGTCATCTCCGGGAGCACCACAGTCCGGGCACGCGTCTGGTCGGCTGCTGTCGATCTTGTTGACGTAAGACATAAGCAGTATAGAGTGACCACAGCGCAGCGAGGCAAGAGCACATCTGGCTCGCCTGCCGAGTTGAGACTCTGACTCGCAAACCCGAGGCGGCACTGCTCCTAAGATAGGGTTCACAGCCGCCTTCTCCAGATATCCTCGAACAAACTGGGTGTGCTCCTCACGCAGAAGACGAAGTCTTTCCATGTTGGAGTCGGCCTATCTCTGTACATCAACTTTACGAGGAGCATCGGCGAACGGCGTCCTAATCGACCTCTCTCTTATGCGCTTCATGATTCTCTTTGTCGGAAGATTCGGCTGTCTCAGAACATTAATATACATCTGCTGTGCCTGGAGTTCACAATGCTCCTTGACCGGCAATATGCAGGCCTCCGCCTGAAGATGTTCTATTGGGGAGCTCCTTGCACAACCGGTAGCAATTCCAAGCGCAGCATTCTGTACACGCTGCAGCTTATTCCAGGAGCTGTCAGACACCAGGTGCTGCCACACTGGTGCCGCATATTCCAGAGCCGGCTGAAGTATTGCTCTGTAGGTTCTCAATATAGTCTCTCGGCTGCTTCCCCATGATGTTCCTCCGAGAGCTCTCAAGATATTAAGCCTAGCCTTGACGACTGTTTGTTTCTGTTCCGCGTTTTTGTGGAACTTCAGTGACGGATCAAGAATAAGGCCAAGCAGCTTGGGGAATTTTGCTGCTGGCAACAGGTCACCATCCCATTTGACATCTGGATGGGCACTGTGTTCCTTGGTGTTTGTTGTAAACACTGAAACAGAGGATTTTGCAGCAGAGACTGTGAGCATCATTTTATCGAGGAAGAGCTTCAACTCGACGAGATAGGCGCTGATCCTGTTAGCGGCTATCTGCAGGTCACGGTCCTGGCACATGATGGTGATGCCGGCGTACAAAACAATCTTTGTATCCTGTGAGGGCTCGGACAGATCCTCAAGATACAGGCTGAATAGGGCAGGAGACAACACTCCGCCTTGCGGAACACCGGCTGCTATTGGAATGCTATCGGATACGTGGCTCTGGAACTGAACCTTAGCCCGGCGTCCTTTAGTAAACGCTGCAATCCATCGCTTCTGCCAGGATGGCAGCGAGGACTTCGAAAGATTGTCGGATAGCAGTCCCAAGTTAACAGAGTCAAACGCTTTGCTCAGGTCGAGGGCGACGGCCACCGTTCTCAGGGGCTTTCTCATGTTGAACCCATCGACCGCAAAGCTCACGATCTCCAATAGAGCAGTAGTAGTGGAGTGAAGCTTCCTGAACCCATGCTGATGCTGCTGTCGCTCATTTTGATCAGCCAGGTCCGTCACGATCAACTTTTCAGCTAATTTAGCGACGGGCGATAGCAGGCTTATTGGTCGAAAGCCTTTTGCCGTGCTTTGGGACTTGCCTGGCTTTGGCAACGGTATCACATTAGCTGTATTCCAAGCTTGGGGTAGAATGGGGTAAAGTGTTAATGATCTCTGCTGGGGGGGGGGTAAAGTGTTATCTGCTGGGGAGCTTGGGGTAAAGTGTTAATGATATCTGCAAGCATCGGTAGAAGTTCCGTGGGAAGCTTCTTCAGGATGGCTGGGGAGAAACCGTCAGGTCCGATAGCCTTCGAATTCCGCATTTCTTTGATAGCCTTCTCTACTTGGGTGAGTGTGAAGACCTCAGAAGCGTTCATGAGGGGCAACCGGCTCAGCTCTCTAACCGTGACTCTGTTTTGCACGCCTCGCTTGGTGCGTGTGATGAAAAAATTCTTGCCGAGTGCGTAAGCAGCCGCTTTCCCTGATTTGAAGACGTTTTCCTCGAACTCAATAGCGGAGCTCACCGGGGGAGCGGACCTTCCGGAAATTTTCCTCAACACTTTCCACGTCGTAGTTCCGTCCGCCTTGAAATTCAGCTTTTCAGTGAACTTCTCCCAGCACTCCCTCTTGTTCTTATCCAGATCCTGCTTGATCTCATTATCCAGCACAACAATCTCCGGGTCTAGATGGTCTGCGGCTCTCTTCTCATCTCTGGTTCTTATCTTCTGCAGTATTTCCCTGCTGACATTTGGAGAAAAGGTCTTTACACGACCCTCAGGAATTGCTGCTTTCATGGCCTTGCGGATGGCACTTGTTAGATGGCGCTCTTTCTGATGTACATCACCATTCCATGGGTAGTCGACCGCATGGCGGAGTGCAACATCTCTGAACAGGCTCCAGTCTGCTAGGCCTAAATTAAGATAAGTACGATGACGAAAACCAGAGTAAGGGGATATAGACAAAGACGGGAATGTGATCACTGGAGAGAGTTGTGGATGTGGACCAAGTGCAAGCATTAGAAAGATTGGATGACACAAGAGAGATATCTGGGCTAGAAGGTCGGCCGTCGGCAGGGAGACGAGTGGGCTGGTCATCATTGAGGATAACCAGGTCACACTCCCCAGCCCATTCTTCGACATCTTCCCCTCTGGCGTCAGAATCAAGAGCGGAATAGAACGTGTGAGCATTGAAGTCACCCGCAAAGAAAGCTGGAGGGGAGAGTGAGCAGTCGTACAACTGCTTAAGGAGGGTAATAGGATTATAAGAGGGGGACAAGATGATATGGGAGGAATGTAGATGTTAAATAGAGATAAAGGGGTTTTGAGGGGGAGGTGGACAGGAATGTACTCGAGAGTACCGTACTTAGGAGTATTAGGGATAATATGAGAAGGGTAAGGCAGATTGCACGAAAGCAGACACTCCGCCCCCAAGAGCAGACCTTGGCATGTGATAGGCGGTGTATCCCGGAATGTTAGGCTGGGGTAAGTGGTAGAAGGAGAGAGCTTGGTTTCTTGAACCATGATAACATCCGGGTGATGAGAACGTGCGAATAGAGAGAGTTCAGATAACTTGTTGCGAAGGCCGTTGAGATTAATGTGAACAATGGAGAGGGGGCGGTTGGTAATTGAGGAATCAGAGTTGCTGGGGGCAGAGCATGGAACACAACGAAAGGATGAGTCATGATGCCTCACAGAACTGAGGCCCGAACAGATGTGCACCCACCTTTGGCATCCGAAGCACTGGACGCTGGTATGTCTCCAGTTAACATCCATGCCGGACGTGGCGCATAGGTACTTCTGCGCTGGACCAGGATTCCTCTCGGCGCCGGCCCTTTGTAATAAAATCCTCAGGACAGCTGCGGCCGACCAGAACCTCTCCCATGACAAAAACCCTCTTCTCGGAGGGGTTGACGTCGGTTTGCACGGAGGAGATCTCCTTTCCTCCACACTGCCACGGCACGAACGTACGACATCTCGGCAGCTCAACGTAGTCAGAGTCGTAGCCAAAGCTGCGTCCATTTCGCGCGAAGTTCAGCAGTGGTCAACAAGGCTTCAGAGGTGGGTCAAGTGTTTTACTCTAGCGGTTGTTATCGCTACTGTCCACCTGATCATGGGAGATGGGAGGTTTCCCATACATTTCCAATATGAGCATGGACAGGTTTTCACACTACCCTAGAAGGGGGGGGGGCACTCAGGACTGAGGTCAGGAAGTTTTTGTGGTAAAAAATTTTCAAAAAGTATATTCCGAAATTTTTTTTTTGAATTTAAAAAAAATAACTACGGCACTTCCTATCCGACTGATTAGCCTCGGAGAGTGTAGTTTTGATTTGCCCTTGAGCAACAACATGTGTTGAGAAAGAAGTAACTGAAATTGTGACACAGATCGCCTAACAATCTCATGATGGCATAATTATGAAGAAAAATGTGGGCAAATTGAAGCAGAAATAAAAAAAACGCTAGATATTTGTTCTTTACTTGTATTAGTTTTGTCCTAATCTTGATCGTGAGTATGTTAACAAAAAGTCAGGAATGATTTAGAAAATGACGCAGTAGGCGAGCTTGAGCTGATAGAAATTATTTGTAGTGGATGAATTTACGGTGAGGATGTAGAACGTTTCCTAACTTTTAATGGATTCCAACCTCGGAATGGGCAAAACTCTGGCGTATGCCGAGCATTTTTCGGGGACGTTTTGAGCTCTCGATAACGACTCACTGATCATGAGGCTTCACGACACCTAGGTGCAAACCTAGTTGGATGTGGTCACCCAGGATATGAGGGAAGAATGAATGATACACTATAAAAATTAAGCATTTTGATGAAGTTCCTGTAAGTAAAATAACTGATAGCCCTATCAAATAACAGATACCGGCAGGTCTACATTTTCGCGGATAACAAACCTCCAATTGGGTTTGCATCAAGATTTGCGGGTGGGTGAAACCCTTTTGTGGGTGCGTAAACCTTCACAGGTTCAAAAAAGTTCGCTATCCAACTAATATTGTTCAAACAGAAGGGGTGCGAGCGCGGGTGGGAGAGGGGTGTCACCGGCGGTGGTTGTGCGGGCACTGTGCAGCGCAACAGTGCCCGCCAAACCACCGCCGGTGGCAGACGCGGTTTGGCATTGGAGCGCGATAATTTTCGACGGCTCGCAGCAGTGGTAAATTAAACCCCTTGCTCTGGATTGCTCTAAACTGAGGAGTTCCCGAACTACATCGCGGTATTTAGTAGAGGATAGGCCAAGGATGAAGATTTTACCTTCAGGATCTTAGGATTGCTTTTTAAGAAAAAAATTAGCGTTGTCCAATTCCGGCCGAAGGCGCGGTTTTGGACAACGGTTTTGGATAACGGCAAAACGTGTTTCAGGCGATTTTCTTCGTGATTTCAAGGTGATGGGAGGGGTGTTAGGCATCAGTTTGTGGGGAATTTCATGGAGAATCCGAATCTTTTTTCAGAATTTCGAAAATCTGAATTTTTATGGGAGTACCGTTGTGGTGCCGTACTATTGTTCTCTTTGATCTTTTTGTTCCTATTACAATATGTGAGGCAACCGCGTCCGAGTCCTTCGTTCCAAGACCTGTTCTCGCCACGGAGAGAGAAACGCGACTGAAAACACCCCCGATTTTTGAAAGTTTTGGCCCGAAGTTTTCACGTCCCCCCACAAAAAATCTAAATTTCGAAAATTTTTTTGTCTCCCCTGTTGTCCAGCTGGACAACGCCCGCCTGACCCTGTTCAAGCGAGAGCAAGCGACTATAAATTTATGAGCCTGCATTGTGCGCACTGTCGAGACGGAATCGAGAGTAAGCAGGAGAGCAGAGAGGGAAGGGGAGTAAGGGCGAGTAAAAGTGAGAGTAAGTGAATGAGAGGGAGACGAGACTAGCTCAGACTACAAAGGAGTAGGTAGGACGAGATCAAAGAAGGGGGAGCAACAACTGTGAGAGGGCCCGCAGGCGGTTGGGTTGGTTGAGAGATGATGGAAGAAGGATAAGGAAACAGATAGTACAGTTGGCACGGATCGCACTGATACTCTGCGTTATTTGGTGTGCGTTGGCGCAAGCTCGGTGCACGTACAATAAAAAAGGGGAGAATTCGCCAAAGTTGGCAACAAAAGCGTCTTCTGGCCGTAACTCACATCAAACTGCTCTGTTTTAATTTTTGAAAATGTTGTGTACGGGACACAATCGGCGTGCATAAATTTATTATCCAAAAGGGTGCCACAACGCAGGTGGCTAAGCAAAAGTGTATAGCAAGAATAACAGTGAGTAGTGAGGCGAGTGGTTGGCTGCTCGGCGTCGTCGGGGTGGCTTGGCGTCGAGGCGTCGTGGAGTGGTGGTGGTGCAGGAACGGCGTGGCAGTGGTAGACGAGTCCAATCGGATCTGTAACAGTGCGGCGGCAGGGGTTTATATAGCGCGGTGAGTGGTCTGTGATTGGCCGGTTTTCGCGCCTAGATCAAAACCCACCCACATGGTGAGCAGTCGATAAATCAACTGATGTTTGATCTCCCATCACAACACCTCCCCTTTTAAGAGGCGTTCTACGGTGAGGATAGCCAATTTGTTATCAACCGACTAAAGTTCGTAGCGCTTTGGTTTACGGCGCTTTCGGGTGGTTGATCTTCGTAACGTAACTGGAGCAAACCCAACTGTTCGCGGTTTTCGAGCTCGCCTTTCAACTACCCCTGGAGTTGCACGACTCGTACTGGGTTGCTCATCGTTACCCTGTGTACCGGCATCGGAGGGATCATCTCTGGGTATGATCACGGTATCATGCTCTTGATCCGGCCCATCTTGGCTAGCTTCTTCTGGCACTCTTTCAGTGCTGAGCGGGGCGGTTTCGAACAAATCCAAGAGCAGATCTCGGGAGTACGCCTTGTCGTAATTATGACTCAATATGCTACCTCGCATTTGATTTGCATGTTTGCGAACTGTTCTACCTCCAATGTCAACTTCGCACATGACTTTTCCAATGGTCTTTACCACTGTCCCTTGAGTCCATTTAAAATTGGATGCTCCATTGTAATCCTTTACTAGGACAGTGTCTCCGGGTGAAAAGTCTCGGCGTTTCGTACCATTTTTCCGATTAAATTGTTCTTCAGTCCTTTTCCGATGGTCAGCGGCACTGCCTGCTTCTGTCTGCGCTTCCGACGGTCTTAGCATACTCAACCGGGTTCTTAACTTTCTTCCCAGGAAAACTTCGGCTGGGCATTCGCCTTGCAGAGCAGAATTAGGTGTTGTGCGGTAAGCCAACAACACAGCGTTTAGACAGTCACTTTCTGTGCGAGTGGACGACCTCCCCTCCCCTTTTAGCTTCTTAATCTCTCTTTTCAGGATATCCACGAATCTTCCTGCTTGACCATTCGACTGAGGATGGTACGGTGGTGTTCTTACATGGTTAACACCTCGTTCTTCGCACATCTGCTTGAAAAGCTCGGATGTGAATTGTGTTCCATTATCGCTCACTAGCGTCTTTGGATTTCCATAGCGTGCGAAAAGCTCTTTCAACAGCTTCACCGTTGTGCCAGCTGTGATATTTTTCATTTCAAACATCTCCGGCCATTTACTCAAGGCGTCGACAACGACCATGTAGTACGCTCCATCCATTGGGCCAGCAAAATCAACATGAATTCGCTCCCATACATTTTCTGGTGTCTTCCAGGTTTGCAGAGGTACTTTAGTCGGAGATTTTGATTGTAGTTGGAAATCAGCGCAACTTCTCACAACCTTTTCGCAGTCTTCATCGATATTTGGGCAGTAGACATAGCTTCGCTTTAGTCCTTTCATCCTGACAATCCCAGGATGACCATAGTGCAGCTCTAGGAGAACGTCTTTTCTCAGCGTCTCTGGCACGACAACTCTATCGCTTACCATCGCGCAGCCTTGCACCATCGATAACGATTCACGTTTAGGCGCTATTCATACTACTCAACGCCAGCGCGGCACGCGCGTGCCGCGCTGGCGTGGCGCTTGAGTATGAATACTTTCTACGCGCGTGACGCGCGTGCCGCGCTTGCGGAGACTATGAATACTCCAGCGGCGACGCCATGGCGGAGCGGTAAAGCTGGAATGAATGAGACGATCGATAAATAATATCAGTGGATGAAAACGCCAAGGCGTTTCGGGTGGCAGTATGAATACTGCAGCGGCGACGCCATGGCGGAGCGGGCGGAGCTGACGCGCGTGCCGCGCGGGCGGGGCGTCAAGCCATTCATACACAAACGCCACGCCAGCGCGGCACGCGCGTGCCGCGCTGGCGTTGTGTAGTATGAATAGCTCCTTACTGTAAAAGCGCTTCAAATCAGCTTTTACAACTTTTGGCCACTTTCCAGTATCAATGAAACTTTTCAGCTTTCGCAGCAGAACATCGTTTTCAGTGTGCTCACGAATCATATTTGCCGTGACGGGCAACCTACGAATAGCGTCTGCAAGCACTACATTCACGTCAACCTCCACTGAGGCGACTACACGATCCTCCTCAATAAGAGGATGCCTCTGTATCAGCCTTGACAAACCATCAGCTTGTCCAAACGAGTCCGTCTTGATGTTCTCGATTCCGAAGTCATAGCCTATCAGCATTGTTGCCCAACGCATCAGACGGTTGGCTGAATGGACCGGTATGCCCTTTTTGCTACCAAATATGGCTAGCAGCGGCTTATGGACAGTTCGGAGCGTAAAACGCCTCCCGTAAACAAATTTGTGGAACTTTTTGATTGCCTCCACAAGACCCAGAGCCTCCTTTTTGATTTGGGCATAGTTCTTTTCCGCGACTGTTAGTGATCTCGAGCCGTGGGCGATCGGCTTTTCTGTTCCATCAGGCATTTTGTGCGAAATCACGTATCCGATTCCATAATCGCACGCGTCAGCAGCTACGATTAGTTTCTTCCTAGGATCGTAATGTGTCAAATTTAAATCTGACATCAACACTTTCTTCAGTTTTTCGAACGCTGTTTCATGTGTGTGTTTCCATATCCATTTAATGTCTTTTTTCAGCAAAGCATCCAGTGGTCCACACATCTCCTTCATGTTCGGTATGAAGGACGAATAATACGTAACCATGCCTGGGAATGCGCGCAACTGTGCCACATTCTGTGGTGCTGGCATTTTAGCGATGGCAGCCACCTTCTCTGGATTAGGACGACGTCCATCTCGGTCCACAACGAACCCGAGGAAACGAAATTCTGGTTTTACAAACGAGCACTTTTCCAGTCTTACTCGATAACCGCATTCTTTGATTCGTTCGAATAAAGCATTAATGTTCCTTCTGTGCTCTTCAGGTGTCTTTCCGACCACCAGAATATCGTCCAGGTAGGCTGCTACTCCTTCCAGACCCGGGATCATTTTATTCATGATGCTTTGGAAAATTCCTGGCGCTGTCTTGATACCAAAAGGCAACCTTTTGTATCGATATAGACCCTTGTGTGTATTGATTACCACCAACTTTTGGGCCTCATCTGTCAGTTGCACTTGAAGGTAAGCATCCGAAAAGTCAATCTGTGAGAAGACCATTCCACCATTCAGAGATGCGAAAATATCATCCGGAATGGGAATAGGATACTCATATGCCTCCAAGGCATTATTCAAACCAGTTGAAAAATCGGCGCAGACCCTCATTTTGCCGTTCGCTTTACGAACGCAAACTATCGGAGCGGCCTTCACTGTGGGTTATCTGTTCGATCACACCCATTTCTTCCAGGCGCTCAATCTCTTTTTCAACTGTATCTAAAGATGCATGCGCTACAGGTCTTTTCATTCTGAAAATCGGCTTAGCATTTGGCAACAAATTCAGAGCTGCCTTTTCTTTCGTGCATGTGCCTAAGCCCTCTTGAAACACACTTTCGAATTTCCGTTTCAAATCATTCACCAGGTTGGCATCATCTACGGTACTCGCACGAGCTACCATTCTTTCCATGTGATATGCCATTTCAGCGTTCTGTTTTATCCAATCGAGGCCGACTAGACTTCTATGGGGGGTGACGTAACAACATCCCTCACCATTAGCACCTCTCAGTTTGAACTGACATTTCAGCTCACCACGAACCTTCATTCGGTTCCCACTAGCGTCTTTTACAATCAGGCTAGTGTTTCTGAGTTCAGGACTGCCCATTTCCTTCCACTCATCCACACTCAACAGCGTGATGTCTGAGCCTGTGTCCAACTGAAACTCTATTTGGTGCCCATTGACTTCAGCGGTGACGTATTGTCGAACCGCATTTACCTCAGCTTCAGCACTTCCTGCGAGAACTACAGCGTTTCTTGTGAGGTTTCGCAGCCGTCCTCGATCTGGACCTGCTTCGATATTGCGACGCTTTCTCACAATATTTCTCTTTGTGCCCTTTACCTTTACATGAGTTGCATACCCATGATTTGCTTCGGCACTCACGGCTTGTGTGACCGGTTCTACCACAGTTCCAACATTCTGATGTTCTTTCTTTTTCCTTCCGGAATGGCCCTTTTCTGACCTCTCTAACATCAGCTGAATCCTCTTCAATCATCATCGACGTCTTCAGCAACGTCACGATTCTGTCACACAATAGATTTCATGAAGCGTAGGCTTCCGATGTTCCTTTGCTTCCTTATCTAAGAATGCAAGCAGTCGTGGCCGAATTTCTCTATCTCTGTGTGACTTTAGGCCATAGATCCTCAATAATGTCTTCAAACCCTCACTGTCCAGCTCTTCAAAACAAGCATGTTCACACATCTCGTTGACTCGACCAGTGTACTGCATGTAGTCTTCGGACTCCATCTTTTCAACTTTCAGGCACTGGTAACGTAGTGTGAACAAGGGCTTCTTGACATTGAACATGTCCTTAAGGGTTGAAATCGTTTCGCTGAACGAAACGTCTGATGGTGCCTTTGGTAGAATCTGGCGCTTGTACCTCTCAAAGACTTCATTATCAAGCTTATCAAGCAACAACCTCAACCTTGCGTCCTCAGCAAGGGATGCACCATCTTTTATTATCGTGTCCTCATGCCTTTCATACCACCGAGAGAAACATCTATCAATCTCGGGGCAAAACACGAATATTGATATTCGACCATTCAATTCCGACATCAATGTCGATTGATGCGGTACCACCTCATTTTCTGGCTTCGCCTCACTTTTTGTAGCCATTAATTTCATCATTTGCTGTACTAATTCCATTTGTTTCTGAGCATTCTCTTGCCTCATCAGCCTCATTTGCTGGGCGTTCTGATATAGCAGCTTTTGGACGGTTTCCTGGTCCATTTTCAATGTAGGGCGATAATATCAAATCAAGCCCAATATGCTCTTTTGCTCAAAAACTTTTGCTCCAGCGTCTTGAACGCGAGCTCAATCAATCACCTTTTGGATCAAGCACAATCAGACAAAAATGTGCGATCTCTCGACCAAGTTGCAGCCCAGAGGCGACTATTGGTCTATTCAGGTGCTCAAGCGCAAAAGCGCGACTTCCCTGATCTTAGCAACTCCAGAAAATCAACCGCCAGGGCGGGCTTCTGGTCTATCTTCAGGTATTCAACCACAAAGGCGAGCACCTGGCACTGTTTCGTCAGCAATTCAACCGCAAGGCGGGCTGCTGATCGACTTTTTTTTTGCGCTTTTAGTTCGTTTTGCAGGTAATCGACCGTGAGGCGGGAGACCTGATCGCCAGTTGTTGTGTACGGGACACAATCGGCGTGCAAAAATTTATTATCCAAAAGGGTGCCACAACGCAGGTGGCTAAGCAAAAGTGTACAGCAAGAATAACAGTGAGTAGTGAGGCGAGTGGTTGGCTGCTCGGCGTCGTCGGGGTGGCTTGGCGTCGAGGCGTCGTGGAGTGGTGGTGGTGCAGGAACGGCGTGGCAGTGGTAGACGAGTCCAATCGGATCTGTAACAGTGCGGCGGCAGGGGTTTATATAGCGCGGTGAGTGGTCTGTGATTGGCCGGTTTTCGCGCCTAGATCAAAACCCACCCACATGGTGATCAGTCGGTAAATCAACTGATGTTTGATCTCCCATCACAACAGAAAAGATGAAAATGTTCATCGTGCCACAGTCTATCCAAAAATAGGAGGTTATTCCAGAATTTTAGAAAGGAAGTTATTTATGAATTTGATAATGCTCTCGGGGGTGTGTATACAAGTCTGTTGGTACCTGCTCGTTGGTGCCCCTGCTTCTACTGAACCCAGCAGACGTTTGAGTGTACACAGGGAACGTTCGAGCGATATAGCGTGCACAACTATATCGCGAAAGTATCCCGCACATTGCATAAAGGTGTCGCCGTCCGGCACACTAAGGCCTCTGGTCCATAACACCTTAGGATCCGTACCTAGGGAGTCATGGAGTCTTTGGCCACAAGCCACAATTTCGCCACCCTGAACTGTCGATCGCTGTCGAGTGATATCCAAAAACTGCGCTATCCAGACTTCTGAGCTATTTCCATGCACCGTTTGCTGCTTTGCAGGAAACCCGCCTCAAGGATAGACCCGTCATCAGCGTCGGAGAGTACACCATCTACTGCGGTAACGCTGACGATAGGAGAGTGGGAGGCTGTGCAATAGCTGTAAGGAAGGATTTCAATGGTATGGTCAAGGAGTTCGGCTCAACGTCGTGTCGGAATGCATTCGTACGACTGCGGGATCACAGAGGATTCAATCTGTGGATAGTGAGTGCTCATGCGCCCACTGAAACCGCCGAAGACAATTCAAAGGATGCGTTTTATGAGGAACTCAATACGTTGCTGGCCAGGATACCTTGTCAACATGCTGTTGTCGTGGGGATTGACGCAAATGCGAAGATGGGACTTGATCAGGAATCCGAATTACTCGGTAAATGGTTCTACCCAGTGGAGCAAACATCGGACAATGGCTACCGCCTTGTCGACTTTTGTGAACGCAGTGGTCTGATTATTGCATCGACATTCAAGAGGAATCATCGCCGCCATCAGCTTACGTGGCAGGGACCAACCCGGCTATCTCCAGAAGAGCAGCGGAAGCGGAAGATGACAACTTTGAAACTACAGCTTGACTATGTCCTGACGAGGAATATTCCAGTATCGGACATTCGAAGATCTAGAGCTGTGTGGGATGTCGCATTCGATTCGGATCACCGTCCTGTTCTGTTGAACTTCACTGCGAGGATTCATAAGAGGAAGCGAGGGGCCCAGCCTCTCCAGAGGATTGACTCAGACGTTCGCTGTTGTCCACAGGACACGAATGAGATGTCACCTCACGCAATGCTCCCTGTAGACATCCAAAAGGGGCATGGATCGCCCCTCGAGAACTGCCCGTCGCCCCCCTCCTTGGTGCCGTAGACAACCTATCCGCGGGAACGCTTTTGCTGTAGACATCCCATCGGAGGAGGGTCTCCATCCCCGATTCCGCGTTCACATCCTATCAACATCCTGTAGACCTGATATTACCATCCCAGTGAAGCATCAACCGCTTTTTGACGTCACCCCTTAAGGGCAGCATACACACTCACAAACATGGTGTAGATAACAGCATAAATAGGACCGCACGGCTCCTACCATGTCGTCTACGACGTTTGAAGCGCCAAAAACCATCCAGGATGACAATATGTGACAATGTTTGAGCAATCTTGCCTTCCACGTCTGTATTTCCCACCCGTTAGAGTACGAGAATTAGAAATGAAACTTGAGAAAACATGTGATAAGATAGAGTGATAGCACTATCTCATGGGAGCGCACGAGAGAAATAAGCTTGACTTGCTCAAATGTAACCTGTCTGCATACCGATTAACTCTCGTCCATTTTGGGAATGCTGCTCTACTTCGGCTGACTTTTGAAATGGAGGATTACATAGGTGATCATCATACATGATATTTTCAGGTGAATAAAGTTGTTTCTCTCGTGCATTCCCATTTGGTAATGCTATCACTCTAACTTATCACATGTTTTCTCAAGTTTCTTTTCTCATTCTCGTACTCAAATGGGTGGGAAAACACTGGCGTGGAAGAGAAGATTGCTCCAAAATTGCCAAGTAATATTGTCATCCTGGATGGTTTTTGGCGCTTCAAACGTATTTGACGACATGGTAGGGGCCGTGCGGTCCTATTTATGCTGTTATCTCGACCACGTTTGTGAGCGCGTACGCTGCCTTTAAACGGCGCTCTGCCTTCTATCGAAACTTGATGATGAGGCCCGATTTTCCTTATTTCAGTTCTAATCTAAGCGCAACAGAGAAATCGGACCCTCTCAATCAAATTTTCTAGAGAAAAACTAACATTGGCTTGGATCCTAATGAGACTTTTCGTTCCTCTTTGGAGGTTGGCGCAAACTCGGTGCACCTACGTAATAGCATATGACACCTAGTTTGCGCCAACCTTCGAGAGTAAACGCAAGGTCTCATTAGTATCTATACCGACGTTACATTATTTTCGTAATGATGTCCTTATGCGGACAACACTCCAAATCCAATCCAAATGAACTTCTATAAGTTATACAAACCATTCCAAATGAAATGTACTTTTCTAGAGCCAGTTTCGGACGTATAGTCCAAATTTGCCCTTTGCAGCTGCCTAGAGTCACCCTGGAAAACGTTATAGCAGTTTTTTTTCTGATTTTTGTACCTATTGAACCCTCGAAAAAGCGCATTAGTTTTATGAAAATCCGGAAACAGACCTCATAATCGTGCTCAGGGCCCGAAACAGCCCCCCAAGGCGTTCGACTAAATTTGTTCAAAGCTTCCCACCGGCAGAAAAATTTGACGGCAAAATCGACTTTCGACGATTTCTGGAATGTGAGAAAAGATGTGGCTCAAATAGTTCTTTTGGGGTTTATTTAGAGTGCTCAACACGAATCTGATGTCAGTTTATGGATTTTTGACAGCTTACGATAGATTACGTTGGGTATACGGTATAGTTGTGCACTAACGAAATTTTTGAAAAAAATTTCGATATTTTTTCGTTCGTTCGAAAATTCTTCGAACGTAATTTTTACAAATTCCGTTCAAAATTTCTTCGAACTATTTTTTTTCAATTTTCGTTCGCTCGAAATTTCGTCGAACGAATGTTTTTCAAATTGCATTCGTTCGGAATTTTTTCGAAATTGTACAGCTATAGTATACGGTAGTTCGATCAATGCCCCGGTTTTTTCTCAAAGTTTCTATGTGGGGGTTTTTGGGGTGCTGAATACGAATTCGATGTCCATTTGCCTGTTTTCAAACTATTACGTTCTGCCTCCTGAATAACATGTTACCTACCGTAACCTACAGTAAACCTATAAATTCCGACAAGCGAACCCCAGATTCGTGTTCAGCAGTACATGTTTATCGCAGTATCCGGAGAGAAATTAAAAAAAAACACCTCAAAAACCCCATGGTGGGTACCCCTACCTTGCCGCGAAGCTATAAAAACGCTCATAACTTCTTTCAGAGTGAGTCTAGGCAGGCTACGATTATACCGGAGTCACTCACATTTTCCGCTACTAGTAGCAAGAACATCCTCCCAGATTAGCGCTGTATTCAATGCGCGCCAAATATGCATTCAACCCGAAGACAAGGCGGTTAGGAGCACAGTCAGAGAACCTGCTGCTAGGAGCACGTGCTCCTATAGTATTTCAGATTACAGCACGTGCCCCGACAAATAAAACTTTCAATGCGTGCATGATACACATTCAACTCGATGAAAAAGGATTTCCCAAAAATGGAAAGAATGCGAAAAACTCTTGAGGCGGGATGCCGGCAGCCTCGTTGGTTCAATTACACTAGTTTGCGGTGCTTTGCTTGCTCAGCCGCTGGAGACCTCGTCCAACCAATCGCGGCCCCAGATAGTGCTCGGCGAGCTGGTCGAGTTGCATGTTGGTGTGCCGGGCGCGTCGCGTGCCGATGTGCAGCTACGATAACGCTGGACTAGCCTCCTGCGATTAAATTTTGCAACACGTGCTCCTACGATAAAATTTTGCAGCACGCGGTGCTTTTTGGAGCACGTGTCCCTGCAATACACTTTTTCAATGGGAGTGGGCACACGAATTGGATACATATTCGACACGCATTCGGCACGCACATTTTGGAGCTCGCAAGGTACTCCATTCCGCTGATCCCGGACTACGCTAAAACGGCTTCCCTTGTTAACCAGAAAAGGTGATATTGGCTAACCACGCTTATTTCTTTAAATCTACAATTGTTCATCTCGCTACATTACCTTTCCTCGAGTATTGACAACATGGATGGGAATCAGGGTAAATGAACACCCCCGAATGATCAGAGATTCCTGACAAAGAACTAAAAATGACGCAAATGAAACACATAAAGGGATGAAAAAAAAAATCAAAATCTGCCTACGAAGGCAGTTGCTGAAAGCTCCGTAAACCTCCGGGTCCATCACGGGGAACGCCGCGAGGTGCATCTCTCGGCATGCTACCAACACCCCTTCCACGGGAAGACGTTATTAAATAACGAATCACAGATCTCTTATTATTGAAAAAGAGAAGAATTATCATAGAAGTCTACAGCATCATCAAAAAATAAAACGATATGCAAATCTCATATAACCGAAAATGAGAACTTGGACGGCACGATCTTCGTGATACATCGATTGATGGACGCTGCCATCGCCCCTCCCGCGAATGTTCTGTAGAACAGCCCATCGACCTGCGCAGCCGTAGACATCCCGAATTGACGTCCTGTGGACAACAACTCGGTCTGCGTCGATTTGAGGCACTCGGCGGGATTGCCGGTCGATGGGCTGTTTAACAGCCCGTCGCCCCCTGCTCAACAGCACACTGGGACGACCCCGCGTAGAGCTGCCTGTTCGCCAGCGGTGACTCGTTCTGGGCGGATCGACGTCCTGTAGACAATAGCGAACGTCTGAGGACATGACAAGTCTCAGAGATGAAGAGTGCAGAAGGAATTTCCGACAACGCGTTTCTATTCACATCGGAGTACGGACTAAGAAGAAACCTAGCGACGCGGATTCTTTTTTGTCAAAATTGCATCCAGGACGCTTCGAAAGAGGCACTCCCGGTTGTACAGCCTAAGAAGAAGTTCGCCTACGTCTCAGAAGAAACAACATCTACCTACAACAGAGTATGTGCTCTCCGAACTGCAGGAAACTTCGTGGAGGAGAAGCGTCTGAGGAGGAAGTTGCGTCGGCAGCTTCAAAGTGACCGCGAACGAGAGTGGACGTGTAGAGCTAAGGAGTTCGAGAAGGCTTGGGAGGAGAAGAATCCGAAGAAAGCCTACACGTTGCTGCGACAGTATAGCGGGAAGATGAAGAGATGTTCTCCTGTCTTGAACACTACCAATGGAGTCGCAGTTGGTGATGCGACGCTGCCAATATGGAAGGATTACTTCAGTTCACTACTGAATCGTCCAGCGCCATCAGTACCTGAGCTCCCGCATGTTCAGAGAGCACATTACGATGTCAGTGAGGAACCGCCGACTGAGTCTGAAGTTTTGGATTGTGTCCGGAAAATGAAGAATGGAAAGGCAGGTGGAGATGACAACATCACTGCTGAAATGCTGAAAGCTCTTCCTCCGTCTGGGATTCGTGAAATGACCAACACCATCCGTGCCATATGGATGAGCGAAAGGATACCCGATTCGTGGAGACATGCGATCATCGTACCTCTTCACAAGAAGCTATCCGTCACGGATCCTAAGAACTACAGAGGAATCTCTCTACTTCGTGTCATGTACAAGGTTTTAGAACGTATCATTCTCGAGCGACTTATCAAACATCGTGAAGGAACGACCAGAGATGAGCAAGCCGGTTTTCGACCTGGAAGATCGACCATCGACCAAGTGTTCGTCGTGAGAAGAGTAATTGAATCGTGGCAGCGGTTTTCGAAGCCATTACAGCTTGCTTTTTTGGACTTTGAAGCCGCGTTCGACTCTCCTCATCGTGATCGATTGCTCAATGCTCTGCGAGCAGATGGAGTCCCGGAAAAGTATGTTCGGTTAATCGAGGACATGAACAAAGGAACAACAGCAGCAGTTCGTACACCTGTCGGATTTACGTCAGCTTTCGAGGTGAAAACAGGAGTAAGGCAAGGAGCCGTTGCAGGACCTTTTCTTTTCAACTTCGCCGTTGATGACATCATGCGTAGAGTTGCAGAACAGTTTCCTGCGGATGTGATCCTAACACCATCAGGACGCTCCCTTGTCGACCTGGAGTACGCCGACGACATTGTGTTATTCGCTGAAAACAACGCAAAACTGCAAAGGATTGAGAACCTCGTTTCGAAGTATGCCGCAGCCTATGGACTTCGTCTTCGTCCCGACAAATGCAAGCAGATGTGGGTCTCTCAGAGGCCTTCAACTGGAGTTTGTGTGGACGGACAACGTATCGAACTGGTGGACGATTTCTGTTATTTGGGCTGTTTGCTGAAGAACGATGGTAGTTATGCAGCGGATATTCGACAACGATGTGCGAAAGCTACGTCTGCATTCAATTCTCTAACCAAGTGTTTGTGGTCTACCACCATCGCGAAGGAAGTCAAGTTGCGCGTCTACCTATCCGCTATTCGCCCTATCATGATGTACGGATCGGAGACGTGGGCAGCACCGAAAACGCAGATGGAAAGGTTGGATTGCACGGAGAGGAAGCTTTTAGGCGTTTGCTTGGATATTTCTGGCCGCGTGTATGCCATAACGAAGACCTTTACAAGGAAATCGACGCAGTACATCAACGCTTGACACGAGGGAGGTGCCAGCATCTCCTAACGCCATCTCAAGCAGCAATGGAAAGTCGACTTCGACTGCTCGGGCATATACTAAGAAGAACGCCGGATCGTCTCGTACAACACGCTTTAAAAATGCTTCCAAACCCTGTCTGGAAACGGCCACCTGGGCGTAGGCGAAAGTTCTGGACGGATGTGGTTAAAGAGGATTTAAAGTCACTCGGCATCGAAAGACAGTTCAGGCGCGATGTTTCGTTTCGCAGGAAATGGAATAGTGACAGCTGGATGGAATGTGTTCAAATTGTGGCTGAAGACCGTGAAAAATGGACACGGCTGACTACTAGGACGGCACACCTCGGTGAAGATGCGGAATGACCGCGTCAGGCGAAAGCCAACCGATTAAGTAAGTAAGATAATGCTCTCACGAGAACACCAACTCGTTCAGCCAAAAACGACTGTACGCAATTTCTAGCATTGTCAAAGTAAAAACTTACTCCAATTTTTAAAAAATGAGGTCTCTCCTAAACTTTGCGAAACACTTACACATTATTGATTGGATCACGACATGCTGAACATTACGGCGTCTTAAAAACGCAAGACGGAGCCCTTTGAAGCGACTTGTGAACGAAACACGCTTTTTTTCCCAACTTTGCCGATTTCGTCTTTTCCCCGATGTTCGCAGCGGATTGTATGTTACAACATATGAGCACCAAGCTTACGTCAACGCTCGCTAAGGAACACAAAGTTCAAAGAGATCCGTACCGACCGTATGTGCCTAGAGAGAGGGTGAGTCAGAGGAAAGGATGCGAAAAAAGGGATGAAATAGACGGAATTACACGATTCGTGTAACCAGCCTTAGCCAGAATTATTGAGATGAAATGTAGTGGTATTTGAATGCACACTTCCAAAAATTATAAGCTTGTTTATTTAGATTTTTGTATATTTTATTTATTTAGATTTAGATTTATAGAGGATGAAAAAGAATCTTGCATGCAACAATTAAACCTTCCCTTTTTCACACGTGTTCTATTACAGAAGAGAAAAGGGCTGATTCATGCTGCTGAGGAAGTTGTTGAGAACGATATGGATACTCAAACATTCAAGCGACTCGCTCCATATTATGTGAAGCCGTCTTCAAGGCCCTAGTGCGGTGCGGCGCAAAATCATGCAGGCACATTAATTTTCATTAATACCACCTACATGAATTTTGAATTTCTCTAAAATATTTTATGCTTTTTGATGGCATAGGATATCATCACAAGATATCACAAGATAGCCGAGTTGAACATAAAACTCCTATAATTTGGCACCGAGCGAGATTGCGGATTTTGTGCTTGGTTTCTTTTTTTTTCTTTTGGTTCTCTTTTTTTAAATGTTCTTTTGATTTCATTTTCGCAGCAGGTAATGATGCGAAATCGGCAATTGCGATTTGCAGTGGCCCTACGAAAATGTGTTTCCGTAAATCAAAATTGAACGTGAAGCCGTAATGGTGAAAATTGTAGTGATTTCATGATTTCCACACCACACTGTTTTTTTTCGTTGCATTCACTATACCGCTTTTGTCATGATTATGAGTTTTTTTAATTATTTCTTGTTTTCTATGGTTCAATGTCGAGCTATGAATTTAACGTTTTGTTGTCTATTAAATTCTCCCGGGCTGTCTTCGCTTCTCTTTGCGCAATGGGCTTTTTTTGTTGTGTATTTAGGTACTCTTTCGCATTAGACGGACCACTGGAGAAATTCTTTAATATTTGTTCATTCCACATGAGCCGTCGAATGATTTAGCACGTTTCAAATGCAGTAAACTGGTTGGTGTGACTAACCGAGCGGCCTGTGATGCTGAGAAAAGATGCTATTTCCAGTGTTTCCTCTAAAGGGTCGTCTAATCCGAAAGAGTACTTGTATTTATTTATTCAAAGAAATTCCTAAAGGTATCTCTCATCCTTATATGTCGTGTATTTGTTGTGCAAGGTGTGCTCTTTGCGAGTAACTTTACGTCTCATTTAGGATTTCACGTGGTTTTAATCCTTGGTGATCATAGGCCCTATTATCTATTCCATAGTAATAAAGGAGAGTGGTGTCCGTCCGTCCGTCCGTCCGTCCGTCCGTCCGTCCGTCCGTCCGTCCGTCCGTCCGTCCGTCCGTCCGTCCGTCCGTCCGTCCGTCCGTCCGTCCGTCCGTCCGTCCGTCCGTCCGTCCGTCCGTCCGTCCGTCCGTCCGTCCGTCCGTCCGTCCGTCCGTCCGTCCGTCCGTCAGTCAGTCAGTCAGTCAGTCAGTCCGTCAGTCAGTCAGTCAGTCAGTCAGTCAGTCAGTCAGTCAGTCAGTCAGTCAGTCAGTCAGTCAGTCAGTCAGTCAGTCAGTCAGTCCGTCAGTTTACGGTGTGCATTCTGTAATTGCAGACTTTTCTGTTTTACAAGGGTTAATACCGAAACAATCAAACGGGACGTCGTAGAAAGTCAGCGAGACCCAGCGGGAGTGTGCCCGACGCCAGAGAAAGTTTACGGGACCCAGGTGAGAGTACGCCGGACGCCATAGAAAGTGTACGGAACCCATTCAGGAGTGCGCCGGACGCCGAAGAAAATGTGCGGGACCCATGTAAGAGCGCCGGACGCCATAGAAAGTGCACGGAACCCATTTAGGAGTGCGCCGAACGCCACAGAAAGTGTGCGGGACCCATGTAAGAGTGCGCCGGACGCCAGAGAAAGTGTGCGGGACCCATGTAAGAGTACGCCGGACGCCATAGAAAGTGTACGGAACCCATTCAGGAGTGCGCCGGACGCCGAAGAAAATGTGCGGGACCTATGTAAGAGCGCCGGACGCCATAGAAAGTGCACGGAACCCATTTAGGAGTGCGCCGAACGCCACAGAAAGTGTGCGGGACCCATGTAAGAGTGCGCCGGACGCCATAGAAAGTGTACGGAACCCATTCAGGAGTGCGCCGGACGCCGAAGAAAATGTGCGGGACCCATGTAAGAGCGCCGGACGCCATAGAAAGTGCGCGGGTCCCATGCTAGAGTACGCCGGACGCCATAGAAAGTGTACGGAACCCAATTAGGAGTGCGCCGAACGCCATAGAAAGTGTGCGGGACCAATGTAAGAGTGCGCCGGACGCCATCGAAAGTGTACGGGACCCAGGTGAGAATACGCCGGACGCCATAGAAAGTGTACGGGACCCATGTTAGAGTGTGCCGGACGCCATAGAAAGTGTACGGTACCCATTTAGGAGTGCGCTCAACGCCATAGAGAGTGTGCGGGACCCATGTTAGAGTGTGCCGGACGCCGTAGAAAGTGTACGGAACCCATTTAGGAGTGCGCCGAACGCCATAGAAAGTGTACGGGACCAATGCAAGAGTGCGCCGGACGCCATAGAAAGTGTGCGGGACCCATGTTAGAGTACGCCGGACGCCATAGAAAGTGTACGGAACCCATTTAGGAGTGCGCCGAACGCCATAGAAAGTGTGCGGGACCCATGTTAGAGTGTGCCCGACGCCATAGAAAGTGTACGGAACCCATTTAGGAGTGCGCCGAACGCCATAGAATGTGTGCGGGACCCATGTTAGAGTGCACCGGACGCCGTAGGAAGTGTACGGAACCCATTTAGGAGTGCGCCGAACGCCATAAAAAGTGTGCGGGACCAATGTAAGAGTGCGCCGGACGCCATCGAAAGTGTGCGGGACCCATGTTAGAGTACGCCGGACGCCATAGAAAGTGTGCGGGACCCATGTTAGTGTGCCGGACGCCATAGAAAGTGTACGGAACCCATTTAGGAGTGCGCTGAACGCCATAGAAAGTGTACGGTACCCATTTAGGAGTGCGCCGAACGCCATAGAAAGTGTGCGGGACCCATGTAAGAGTGCGCCGGACGCCATAGAAAGTGTACGGAACCCATTTAGGAGTGCGCCGAACGCCATAGAAAGTGTACGGGACCAATGTAAGAGTGCGCCGGACGCCATCGAAAGTGTGCGGGACCTATGTTAGAGTACGCCGGACGCCATAGAAAGTGTACGGAACCCATTTAGGAGTGCGCCGAACGCCATAGAATGTGTGCGGGACCCATGTTAGAGCGCGCCGAACGCCATAAAAAGTGTGCGGGACCAATGTAAGAGTGCGCCGGACGCCATCGAAAGTGTGCGGAACCCAATTAGGAGTGCGCCGAACGCCATAGAAAGTGTGCGGGACCAATGTAAGAGTGCGCCGGACGCCATCGAAAGTGTGCGGGACCCATGTTAGAGTTTGCCGGACGCCATTGAAAGTGTACGGAACCCATTTAGGAGTGCGCCGGACGCCATCGAAAGTGTGCGGGACCCATGTTAGAGTGTGCCGGACGCCGTAGAAAGTGTACGGAACCCATTTAGGAGTGCGCCGAACGCCATAGAAAGTGTACGGGACCAATGTAAGAGTGCGCCGGACGCCATAGAAAGTGTGCGGGACCCATGTTAGAGTACGCCGGACGCCATAGAAAGTGTACGGAACCCATTTAGGAGAGCGCCGAACGCCATAGAAAGTGTACGGGACCAATGTAAGAGTGCGCCGGACGCCATCGAAAGTGTGCGGGACCCATGTTAGAGTACGCCGGACGCCATAGAAAGTGTGCGGGACCCATGTTAGAGTGTGCCGGACGCCGTAGAAAGTGTACGGAACCCATTTAGGAGTGCGCCGAACGCCATAGAAAGTGTGCGGGACCAATGTAAGAGTGCGCCGGACGCCATCGAAAGTGTGCGGGACCCATGTTAGAGTACGCCGGACGCCATCGAAAGTGTACGGAACCCATTTAGAGTGCGCCGGACGCCAGAGAAAGTGTACGGGACCCAGGTGAGAGTACGCCGGACGCCATAGAAAGTGTGCGGGACCCATGTTAGAGTACGCCGGACGCCATCGAAAGTGTGCGGGACCCATGTTAGAGTGTGCCCGACGCCATAGAAAGTGTACGGAACCCATTTAGGAGTGCGCCGAACGCCATAGAATGTGTGCGGGACCCATGTTAGAGTGCACCGGACGCCGTAGGAAGTGTACGGAACCCATTTAGGAGTGCGCCGAACGCCATAAAAAGTGTGCGGGACCAATGTAAGAGTGCGCCGGACGCCATCGAAAGTGTGCGGGACCCATGTTAGAGTACGCCGGACGCCATAGAAAGTGTGCGGGACCCATGTTAGTGTGCCGGACGCCATAGAAAGTGTACGGAACCCATTTAGGAGTGCGCCGAACGCCATAGAAAGTGTACGGGACCAATGTAAGAGTGCGCCGGACGCCATAGAAAGTGTGCGGGACCCATGTTAGAGTGCGCCGGACGCCATAGAAAGTGTACGGAACCCATTTAGGAGTGCGCCGAACGCCATAGAAAGTGTGCGGGACCCATGTAAGAGTGCGCCGGACGCCATCGAAAGTGTGCGGGACCCATGTTAGAGTTTGCCGGACGCCATAGAAAGTGTACGGAACCCATTTAGGAGTGCGCCGAACGCCATAGAAAGTGTGCGGGACCCATGTAAGAGTGCGCCGGACGCCAGAGAAAGTGTGCGGGACCCATGTTAAAGTGTGCCGGACGCCGTAGAAAGTGTACGGAACCCATTTAGGAGTGCGCCGAACGCCATAGAAAGTGTGCGGGACCAATGTAAGAGTGCGCCGGACGCCATAGAAAGTGTACGGGACCCAGGTGAGAGTACGCCGGACGCCATAGAAAGTGTACGGGACCCATGTTAGAGTGTGCCGGACGCCATAGAAAGTGTACGGAACCCATTTAGGAGTGCGCCGAACGCCATAGAAAGTGTGCGGGACCCATGTTAGAGTGTGCCGGACGCCGTAGAAAGTGTACGGAACCCATTTAGGAGTGCGCCGAACGCCATAGAAAGTGTACGGGACCAATGTAAGAGTGCGCCGGACGCCATAGAAAGTGTGCGGGACCCATGTTAGAGTACGCCGGACGCCATAGAAAGTGTACGGAACCCATTTAGGAGTGCGCCGAACGCCATAGAAAGTGTGCGGGACCCATGTAAGAGTGCGCCGGACGCCATAGAAAGTGTACGGAACCCATTCAGGAGTGCGCCGGACGCCGAAGAAAATGTGCGGGACCCATGTTAGAGTGCACCGGACGCCGTAGGAAGTGTACGGAACCCATTTAGGAGTGCGCCGAACGCCATAAAAAGTGTGCGGGACCAATGTAAGAGTGCGCCGGACGCCATCGAAAGTGTGCGGGACCCATGTTAGAGTACGCCGGACGCCATAGAAAGTGTGCGGGACCCATGTTAGTGTGCCGGACGCCATAGAAAGTGTACGGAACCCATTTAGGAGTGCGCTGAACGCCATAGAAAGTGTACGGTACCCATTTAGGAGTGCGCCGAACGCCATAGAAAGTGTGCGGGACCCATGTAAGAGTGCGCCGGACGCCATAGAAAGTGTACGGAACCCATTTAGGAGTGCGCCGAACGCCATAGAAAGTGTACGGGACCAATGTAAGAGTGCGCCGGACGCCATCGAAAGTGTGCGGGACCTATGTTAGAGTACGCCGGACGCCATAGAAAGTGTACGGAACCCATTTAGGAGTGCGCCGAACGCCATAGAATGTGTGCGGGACCCATGTTAGAGCGCGCCGAACGCCATAAAAAGTGTGCGGGACCAATGTAAGAGTGCGCCGGACGTCATCGAAAGTGTGCGGGACCCATGTTAGAGTACGCCGGACGCTATAGAAAGTGTAGGGAACCCATTCAGGAGTGCGCCGAACGCCATAGAAAGTGTGCGGGACCCATGTTAGAGTGTGCCGGACGCCGTAGAAAGTGTACGGAACCCATTTAGGAGTGCGCCGAACGCCATAGAAAGTGTGCGGGACCAATGTAAGAGTGCGCCGGACGCCATCGAAAGTGTGCGGGACCCATGTTAGAGTACGCCGGACGCCAAAGAAAGTGTGCGGGACCCATGTTAGAGTGTGCCGGACGCCATAGAAAGTGTACGGAACCCATTTAGGAGTGCGCCGAACGCCATAGAAAGTGTACGGTACCCATTTAGGAGTGCGCCGAACGCCATAGAAAGTGTGCGGGACCCATGTAAGAGTGCGCCGGACGCCATAGAAAGTGTACGGAACCCATTTAGGAGTGCGCCGAACGCCATAGAAAGTGTACGGGACCAATGTAAGAGTGCGCCGGACGCCATCGAAAGTGTGCGGGACCCATGTTAGAGTTTGCCGGACGCCATAGAAAGTGTACGGAACCCATTTAGGAGTGCGCCGAACGCCATAGAATGTGTACGGGACCAATGTAAGAGTGCGCCGGACGCCATCGAAAGTGTGCGGGACCAATGTAAGAGTGCGCCGGACGCCATCGAAAGTGTGCGGGACCCATGTTAGAGTACGCCGGACGCCATAGAAAGTGTACGGAACCCATTTAGGAGTGCGCCGAACGCCATAGAATGTGTGCGGGACCCATGTTAGAGTGCACCGGACGCCATAGAAAGTGTACGGAACCCATTTAGGAGTGCGCCGGACGCCATAGAAAGTGTGCGGGACCCATGTTAGAGTACGCCGGACGCCATAGAAAGTGTACGGGACCCATGTTAGAGCGCGCCGGACGCCATAGAATGTGTGCGGGACCCATGTTAGAGGGCGCCGGACGCCATAGGAAGTGTACGGAACCCCTTTAGGAGTGCGTCGTACGCCATAAAAAGTGTGCAGGACCCATGTTAGAGTGCGCCGGACGCCATAGAAAGTGTGCAGGACCCATGTTAGAGTGCGCCGGACGCCATAGAAAGTGTACGGAACCCATTTAGGAGTGCGCCGAACACCATAAAAAGTGTACGGGACCCATGTTAGAGTGCGCCGGACGCCATAGAAAGTGTGCGGGACCCATGTTAGAGTGCGCCGGACGCCATAGAAAGTGTACGGAACCCATTTAGGAGTGCGCCGAACGCCATAGAAAGTGTGCGGGACCAATGTAAGAGTGCGCCGGACGCCATCGAAAGTGTGCGGGACCCATGTTAGAGTACGCCGGACGCCATAGAAAGTGTACGGGACCCATGTTAGAGTGTGCCGGACGCCATAGAAAGTGTACGGTACCCATTTAGGAGTGCGCCGAACGCCATAGAAAGTGTGCGGGACCCATGTTAGAGTGTGCCGGACGCCATAGAAAGTGTACGGAACCCATTTAGGAGTGCGCCGAACGCCATAGAAAGTGTGCGGGACCCATGTAAGAGTGCGCCGGACGCCAGAGAAAGTGTGCGGGACCCATGTTAGAGTACGCCGGACGCCATAGAAAGTGTACGGAACCCATTTAGGAGTGCGCCGAAAGCCATAGAAAGTGTACGGGACCCATGTTAGAGTGTGCCGGACGCCATAGAAAGTGTACGGAACCCATTTAGGAGTGCGCCGAACGCCATAGAATGTGTGCGGGACCCATGTTAGAGTGCACCGGACGCCGTAGGAAGTGTACGGAACCCATTTAGGAGTGCGCCGAACGCCATAAAAAGTGTGCGGGACCAATGTAAGAGTGCGCCGGACGCCATCGAAAGTGTGCGGGACCCATGTTAGAGTACGCCGGACGCCAAAGAAAGTGTGCGGGACCCATGTTAGAGTGTGCCGGACGCCATAGAAAGTGTACGGAACCCATTTAGGAGTGCGCCGAACGCCATAGAAAGTGTACGGTACCCATTTAGGAGTGCGCCGAACGCCATAGAAAGTGTGCGGGACCCATGTAAGAGTGCGCCGGACGCCATAGAAAGTGTACGGAACCCATTTAGGAGTGCGCCGAACGCCATAGAAAGTGTACGGGACCAATGTAAGAGTGCGCCGGACGCCATCGAAAGTGTGCGGGACCCATGTTAGAGTACGCCGGACGCCATAGAAAGTGTACGGAACCCATTTAGGAGTGCGCCGAACGCCATAGAATGTGTGCGGGACCCATGTTAGAGCGCGCCGAACGCCATAAAAAGTGTGCGGGACCAATGTAAGAGTGCGCCGGACGTCATCGAAAGTGTGCGGGACCCATGTTAGAGTACGCCGGACGCCATAGAAAGTGTACGGGACCAATGTAAGAGTGCGCCGGACGCCATAGAAAGTGTGCGGGACCCATGTTAGAGTACGCCGGACGCCATAGAAAGTGTACGGAACCCATTTAGGAGTGCGCCGAACGCCATAGAAAGTGTGCGGGACCCATGTTAGAGTACGCCGGACGCCATAGAAAGTGTACGGAACCCATTTAGGAGTGCGCCGAACGCCATAGAAAGTGTACGGGACCAATGTAAGAGTGCGCCGGACGCCATCGAAAGTGTGCGGGACCCATGTTAGAGTACGCCGGACGCCATAGAAAGTGTACGGAACCCATTTAGGAGTGCGCCGAACGCCATAGAAAGTGTACGGAACCCATTTAGGAGTGCGCCGAACGCCATAGAAAGTGTACGGGACCCATGTTAGAGTGTGCCGGACGCCATAGAAAGTGTACGGTACCCATTTAGTAGTGCGCCGAACGCCATAGAAAGTGTGCGGGACCAATGTAAGAGTGCGCCGGACGCCATCGAAAGTGTACGGGACCCATGTTAGAGTGCCCCGACCGCCATAGAAACTGTACGGGATCCATGTTAGAGTGCGCCGTACGCCATATAAAGTGTGCGGGATCCATGTTAGAGTGCGCCGAACGCCATAGAAAGTGTACGGGACCCATGTAAGAGTGCGCCGGACGCCATAGAAAGTGTGCGGGACTCATGTTAGAGTGCGCCGGACGCCATAGAAAGTGTACGGAACCCATTTAGGAGTGCGCCGAACGCCATAGATTGTGTGCGGGACCCATGTTAGAGTGTACCGGACTCCGTAGGAAGTGTACGGAACCCATTTAGGAGTGCGCCGAACGCCATAGAAAGTGTGCGGGACCAATGTAAGAGTGCGCCGGACGCCATGGAAAGTGTACGGGACCCATGCTAGAGTACGCCGGACGCCATAGAAAGTGTGTGGGACCCATGTTAGAGTGTGCCGGACGCTGTAGAAAGTGTACTGAACCCATTTAGGAGTGCGCCGAACGCCATAGAAAGTGTACGGGACCCATTGAGGAGTGCGCCGAACGCCATAGAATGTGTGCGGGACCCATGTTAGAGTGCGCCGGACTTCGTAGGAAGTGTACGGAACCCATTTAGGAGTGTGCAGAACGCCATAGAAAGTGTGCGGGACCAATGTAAGAGTGCGCCGGACGCCATCGAAAGTGTGCGGGACCCATGTTAGAGTACGCCGGACGCCATAGAAAGTGTACGGAACCCATTTAGGAGTGCGCCGAACGCCATAGAATGTGTGCGGGACCCATGTTAGAGTGCACCGAACGCCATCGAAAGTGTGCGGGGCCAATGTAAGAGTGCGCCGGACGCCAACGAAAGTGTGCGGGACCCACGTTAGAGTACGCTGGACGCCATAGAAAGAGTACGGTACCCATTTAGGAGTGCGCCGAACGTCATAGAAAGTGTGCGGGACCCATGTTAGAGTGTGCCGGACGCCGTAGAAAGTGTACGGAACCCATTTAGGAGTGCGCCGAACGCCATAGAAAGTGTACGGGACCAATGTAAGAGTGCGCCGGACGCCATAGAAAGTGTGCGGGACCCATGTTAGAGTACGCCGGACGCCATAGAAAGTGTACGGAACCCATTTAGGAGTGCGCCGAACGCCATAGAAAGTGTGCGGGACCCATGTTAGAGTGTGCCCGACGCCATAGAAAGTGTACGGAACCCATTTAGGAGTGCGCCGAACGCCATAGAATGTGTGCGGGACCCATGTTAGAGTGCACCGGACGCCGTAGGAAGTGTACGGAACCCATTTAGGAGTGCGCCGAACGCCATAGAAAGTGTGCGGGACCAATGTAAGAGTGCGCCGGACGCCATCGAAAGTGTGCGGGACCCATGTTAGAGTACGCCGGACGCCATAGAAAGTGTGCGGGACCCATGTTAGAGTGTGCCGGACGCCATAGAAAGTGTACGGAACCCATTTAGGAGTGCGCCGAACGCCATAGAAAGTGTACGGGACCAATTTAAGAGTGCGCCGGACGCCATAGAAAGTGTGCGGGACCCATGTTAGAGTACGCCGGACGCCATAGAAAGTGTACGGAACCCATTTAGGAGTGCGCCGAACGCCATAGAAAGTGTACGGGACCAATGTAAGAGTGCGCCGGACGCCATCGAAAGTGTGCGGGACCCATGTTAGAGTACGCCGGACGCCATAGAAAGTGTGCGGGACCCATGTTAGAGTGCGCCGAACGCCATAGAATGTGTGCGGGACCCATGTTAGAGCGCGCCGAACGCCATAAAAAGTGTGCGGGACCAATGTAAGAGTGCGCCGGACGCCATCGAAAGTGTGCGGGACCCATGTTAGAGTGTGCCGGACGCCATAAAAAGTGTGCGGGACCAATGTAAGAGTGCGCCGGACGCCATAGAAAGTGTACGGAACCCATTTAGGAGTGCGCCGAACGCCATAGAAAGTGTGCGGGACCCATGTTAGAGTACGCCGGACGCCATAGAATGTGTGCGGGACCCATGTTAGAGTGCACCGGACGCCGTAGGAAGTGTACGGAACCCATTTAGGAGTGCGCCGAACGCCATAAAAAGTGTGCGGGACCAATGTAAGAGTGCGCCGGACGCCATCGAAAGTGTGCGGGACCCATGTTAGAGTACGCCGGACGCCATAGAAAGTGTGCGGGACCCATGTTAGAGTGTGCCGGACGCCATAGAAAGTGTACGGAACCCATTTAGGAGTGCGCCGAACGCCATAGAAAGTGTACGGTACCCATTTAGGAGTGCGCCGAACGCCATAGAAAGTGTGCGGGACCCATGTAAGAGTGCGCCGGACGCCATAGAAAGTGTACGGAACCCATTTAGGAGTGCGCCGAACGCCATAGAAAGTGTACGGGACCAATGTAAGAGTGCGCCGGACGCCATCGAAAGTGTGCGGGACCCATGTTAGAGTACGCCGGACGCCATAGAAAGTGTACGGAACCCATTTAGGAGTGCGCCGAACGCCATAGAATGTGTGCGGGACCCATGTTAGAGCGCGCCGAACGCCATAAAAAGTGTGCGGGACCAATGTAAGAGTGCGCCGGACGCCATCGAAAGTGTGCGGGACCCATGTTAGAGTGTGCCGGACGCCGTAGAAAGTGTACGGAACCCATTTAGGAGTGCGCCGAACGCCATAGAAAGTGTGCGGGACCCATGTTAGAGTGTGCCGGACGCCGTAGAAAGTGTACGGAACCCATTTAGGAGTGCGCCGAACGCCATAGAAAGTGTACGGGACCAATGTAAGAGTGCGCCGGACGCCATCGAAAGTGTGCGGGACCCATGTTAGAGTACGCCGGACGCCATAGAAAGTGTGCGGGACCCATGTTAGAGTGCGCCGAACGCCATAGAAAGTGTACGGAACCCATTTAGGAGTGCGCCGAACGCCATAGAAAGTGTACGGTACCCATTTAGGAGTGCGCCGAACGCCATAGAAAGTGTGCGGGACCCATGTAAGAGTGTGCCGGACGCCGTAGAAAGTGTACGGAACCCATTTAGGAGTGCGCCGAACGCCATAAAAAGTGTGCGGGACCAATGTAAGAGTGCGCCGGACGTCATCGAAAGTGTGCGGGACCCATGTTAGAGTGTGCCGGACGCAGTAGAAAGTGTACGGAACCCATTTAGGAGTGCGCCGAACGCCATAGAAAGTGTGCGGGACCCATGTTAGAGTACGCCGGACGCCATAGAAAGTGTGCGGGACCCATGTTAGAGTGTGCCGGACGCCGTAGAAAGTGTACGGAACCCATTTAGGAGTGCGCCGAACGCCATAGAAAGTGTGCGGGACCAATGTAAGAGTGCGCCGGACGCCATCGAAAGTGTACGGGACCTAGGTGAGAGTACGCCGGACGCCATAGAAAGTGTACGGGACCCATGTTAGAGTGTGCCGGACGCCATAGAAAGTGTACGGTACCCATTTAGGAGTGCGCTCAACGCCATAGAGAGTGTGCGGGACTCATGTTAGAGTGTGCCGGACGCCGTAGAAAGTGTACGGAACCCATTTAGGAGTGCGCCGAACGCCATAGAAAGTGTACGGGACCAATGCAAGAGTGCGCCGGACGCCATAGAAAGTGTGCGGGACCCATGTTAGAGTACGCCGGACGCCATAGAAAGTGTACGGAACCCATTTAGGAGTGCGCCGAACGCCATAGAAAGTGTGCGGGACCCATGTTAGAGTGTGCCCGACGCCATAGAAAGTGTACGGAACCCATTTAGGAGTGCGCCGAACGCCATAGAATGTGTGCGGGACCCATGTTAGAGTGCACCGGACGCCGTAGGAAGTGTACGGAACCCATTTAGGAGTGCGCCGAACGCCATAAAAAGTGTGCGGGACCAATGTAAGAGTGCGCCGGACGCCATCGAAAGTGTGCGGGACCCATGTTAGAGTACGCCGGACGCCATAGAAAGTGTGCGGGACCCATGTTAGTGTGCCGGACGCCATAGAAAGTGTACGGAACCCATGTTAGAGTGCGCCGAACGCCATAGAAAGTGTACGGTACCCATTTAGGAGTGCGCCGAACGCCATAGAAAGTGTGCGGGACCCATGTAAGAGTGCGCCGGACGCCATAGAAAGTGTACGGAACCCATTTAGGAGTGCGCCGAACGCCATAGAAAGTGTACGGGACCAATGTAAGAGTGCGCCGGACGCCATCGAAAGTGTGCGGGACCCATGTTAGAGTACGCCGGACGCCATAGAAAGTGTACGGAACCCATTTAGGAGTGCGCCGAACGCCATAGAATGTGTGCGGGACCCATGTTAGAGCGCGCCGAACGCCATAAAAAGTGTGCGGGACCAATGTAAGAGTGCGCCGGACGTCATCGAAAGTGTGCGGGACCCATGTTAGAGTACGCCGGATGCCATAGAAAGTGTACGGAACCCATTTAGGAGTGCGCCGAACGCCATAGAAAGTGTGCGGGACCCATGTAAGAGTGCGCCGGACGCCGTAGAAAGTGTACGGAACCCATTTAGGAGTGCGCCGAACGCCATAGAAAGTGTGCGGGACCAATGTAAGAGTGCGCCGGACGCCATCGAAAGTGTGCGGGACCCATGTTAGAGTGCGCCGGACGCCAGAGAAAGTGTGCGGGACCCATGTTAGAGTACGCCGGACGCTATAGAAAGTGTAGGGAACCCATTTAGGAGTGCGCCGAACGCCATAGAAAGTGTGCGGGACCCATGTAAGAGTGCGCCGGACGCCAGAGAAAGTGTGCGGGACCCATGTTAGAGTGCGCCGGACGCCATAGAAAGTGTACGGAACCCATTTAGGAGTGCGCCGAACGCCATAGAAAGTGTACGGGACCAATGTAAGAGTGCGCCGGACGCCATCGAAAGTGTGCGGGACCTATGTTAGAGTACGCCGGACGCCATAGAAAGTGGACGGAACCCATTTATGAGTGCGGCGAACGCCATAGAAAGTGTACGGGACCAATGTAAGAGCGCGCCGAACGCCATAAAAAGTGTGCGGGACCAATGTAAGAGTGCGCCGGACGCCATCGAAAGTGTGCGGGACCCATGTTAGAGTGTGCCGGACGCCATAAAAAGTGTGCGGGACCAATGTAAGAGTGCGCCGGACGCCATCGAAAGTGTGCGGGACCCATGTTAGAGTACGCCGGACGCCATAGAAAGTGTACGGAACCCATTTAGGAGTGCGCCGAACGCCATAGAAAGTGTGCGGGACCAATGTAAGAGTGCGCCGGACGCCATCGAAAGTGTGCGGGACCCATGTTAGAGTACGCCGGACGCCATAGAAAGTGTACGGGACCCATGTTAGAGTACGCCGGACGCCATAGAATGTGTACGGAACCCATTCAGGAGTGCGCCGGACGCCATAGAAAGGGTGCGGGCCCCATGTAAGAGTGCGCCGGACGCCATAGAAAGTGTACGGAACCCATTTAGGAGTGCGCCGAACGCCATAGAAAGTGTGCGGGACCAATGTAAGAGTGCGCCGGACGCCATCGAAAGTGTGCGGGACCCATGTTAGAGTACGCCGGACGCCATAGAAAGTGTACGGGACCCATGTTAGAGTGTGCCGGACGCCATAGAAAGTGTACGGTACCCATTTAGGAGTGCGCTCAACGCCATAGAGAGTGTGCGGGATCCATGTTAGAGTGTGCCGGACGCCGTAGAAAGTGTACGGAACCCATTTAGGAGTGCGACGAACGCCATAGAAAGTGTGCGGGACCAATGTAAGAGTGCGCCGGACGCCATCGAAAGTGTACGGGACCCAGGTGAGAATACGCCGGACGCCATAGAAAGTGTACGGGACCCATGTTAGAGTGTGCCGGACGCCATAGAAAGTGTACGGTACCCATTTAGGAGTGCGCTCAACGCCATAGAGAGTGTGCGGGACCCATGTTAGAGTGTGCCGGACGCCGTAGAAAGCGTACGGAACCCATTTAGGAGTGCGCCGAACGCCATAGAAAGTGTACGGGACCAATGCAAGAGTGCGCCGGACGCCATAGAAAGTGTGCGGGACCCATGTTAGAGTACGCCGGACGCCATAGAAAGTGTACGGAACCCATTTAGGAGTGCGCCGAACGCCATAGAAAGTGTGCGGGACCCATGTTAGAGTGTGCCCGACGCCATAGAAAGTGTACGGAACCCATTTAGGAGTGCGCCGAACGCCATAGAATGTGTGCGGGACCCATGTTAGAGTGCACCGGACGCCGTAGGAAGTGTACGGAACCCATTTAGGAGTGCGCCGAACGCCATAAAAAGTGTGCGGGACCAATGTAAGAGTGCGCCGGACGCCATCGAAAGTGTGCGGGACCCATGTTAGAGTACGCCGGACGCCAAAGAAAGTGTGCGGGACCCATGTTAGAGTGTGCCGGACGCCATAGAAAGTGTACGGAACCCATTTAGGAGTGCGCCGAACGCCATAGAAAGTGTACGGTACCCATTTAGGAGTGCGCCGAACGCCATAGAAAGTGTGCGGGACCCATGTAAGAGTGCGCCGGACGCCATAGAAAGTGTACGGAACCCATTTAGGAGTGCGCCGAACGCCATAGAAAGTGTACGGGACCAATGTAAGAGTGCGCCGGACGCCATCGAAAGTGTGCGGGACCTATGTTAGAGTACGCCGGACGCCATAGAAAGTGTACGGAACCCATTTAGGAGTGCGCCGAACGCCATAGAATGTGTGCGGGACCCATGTTAGAGCGCGCCGAACGCCATAAAAAGTGTACGGAACCCATTTAGGAGTGCGCCGAACGCCATAGAAAGTGTGCGGGACCCATGTTAGAGTGTGCCCGACGCCATAGAAAGTGTACGGAACCCATTTAGGAGTGCGCCGAACGCCATAGAATGTGTGCGGGACCCATGTTAGAGTGCACCGGACGCCGTAGGAAGTGTACGGAACCCATTTAGGAGTGCGCCGAACGCCATAAAAAGTGTGCGGGACCAATGTAAGAGTGCGCCGGACGCCATCGAAAGTGTGCGGGACCCATGTTAGAGTACGCCGGACGCCAAAGAAAGTGTGCGGGACCCATGTTAGAGTGTGCCGGACGCCATAGAAAGTGTACGGAACCCATTTAGGAGTGCGCTGAACGCCATAGAAAGTGTACGGTACCCATTTAGGAGTGCGCCGAACGCCATAGAAAGTGTGCGGGACCCATGTAAGAGTGCGCCGGACGCCATAGAAAGTGTACGGAACCCATTTAGGAGTGCGCCGAACGCCATAGAAAGTGTACGGGACCAATGTAAGAGTGCGCCGGACGCCATCGAAAGTGTGCGGGACCCATGTTAGAGTACGCCGGACGCCATAGAAAGTGTACGGAACCCATTTAGGAGTGCGCCGAACGCCATAGAATGTGTGCGGGACCCATGTTAGAGCGCGCCGAACGCCATAAAAAGTGTGCGGGACCAATGTAAGAGTGCGCCGGACGCCATCGAAAGTGTGCGGGACCCATGTTAGAGTGTACCGGACGCCGTAGAAAGTGTTCGGAACCCATTTAGGAGTGCGCCGAACGCCATAGAAAGTGTGCGGGACCCATGTTAGAGTGCACCGGACGCCGTAGGAAGTGTACGGAACCCATTTAGGAGTGCGCCGAACGCCATAAAAAGTGTGCGGGACCAATGTAAGAGTGCGCCGGACGCCATCGAAAGTGTGCGGGACCCATGTTAGAGTACGCCGGACGCCATAGAAAGTGTGCGGGACCCATGTTAGAGTGTGCCGGACGCCATAGAAAGTGTACGGAACCCATTTAGGAGTGCGCCGAACGCCATAGAAAGTGTACGGTACCCATTTAGGAGTGCGCCGAACGCCATAGAAAGTGTGCGGGACCCATGTTAGAGTACGCCGGACGCCATAGAAAGTGTACGGAACCCATTTAGGAGTGCGCCGAACGCCATAGAATGTGTGCGGGACCCATGTTAGAGCGCGCCGAACGCCATAAAAAGTGTGCGGGACCAATGTAAGAGTGCGCCGGACGCCATCGAAAGTGTGCGGAACCCAATTAGGAGTGCGCCGAACGCCATAGAAAGTGTGCGGGACCAATGTAAGAGTGCGCCGGACGCCATCGAAAGTGTACGGGACCTAGGTGAGAGTACGCCGGACGCCATAGAAAGTGTACGGGACCCATGTTAGAGTGTGCCGGACGCCATAGAAAGTGTACGGTACCCATTTAGGAGTGCGCTCAACGCCATAGAGAGTGTGCGGGACTCATGTTAGAGTGTGCCGGACGCCGTAGAAAGTGTACGGAACCCATTTAGGAGTGCGCCGAACGCCATAGAAAGTGTACGGGACCAATGCAAGAGTGCGCCGGACGCCATAGAAAGTGTGCGGGACCCATGTTAGAGTACGCCGGACGCCATAGAAAGTGTACGGAACCCATTTAGGAGTGCGCCGAACGCCATAGAAAGTGTGCGGGACCCATGTTAGAGTGTGCCCGACGCCATAGAAAGTGTACGGAACCCATTTAGGAGTGCGCCGAACGCCATAGAATGTGTGCGGGACCCATGTTAGAGTGCACCGGACGCCGTAGGAAGTGTACGGAACCCATTTAGGAGTGCGCCGAACGCCATAAAAAGTGTGCGGGACCAATGTAAGAGTGCGCCGGACGCCATCGAAAGTGTGCGGGACCCATGTTAGAGTACGCCGGACGCCATAGAAAGTGTACGGAACCCATTTAGGAGTGCGCCGAACGCCATAGAAAGTGTACGGTACCCATTTAGGAGTGCGCCGAACGCCATAGAAAGTGTGCGGGACCCATGTAAGAGTGCGCCGGACGCCATAGAAAGTGTACGGAACCCATTTAGGAGTGCGCCGAACGCCATAGAAAGTGTACGGGACCAATGTAAGAGTGCGCCGGACGCCATCGAAAGTGTGCGGGACCCATGTTAGAGTACGCCGGACGCCATAGAAAGTGTACGGAACCCATTTAGGAGTGCGCCGAACGCCATAGAATGTGTGCGGGACCCATGTTAGAGCGCGCCGAACGCCATAAAAAGTGTGCGGGACCAATGTAAGAGTGCGCCGGACGCCATCGAAAGTGTGCGGGACCCATGTTAGAGTGTGCCGGACGCCATAGAATGTGTGCGGGACCCATGTTAGAGTGTGCCGGACGCCATAGAAAGTGTACGGAACCCATTTAGGAGTGCGCCGAACGCCATAGAAAGTGTACGGAACCCATTTAGGAGTGCGCCGAACGCCATAGAATGTGTGCGGGACCCATGTTAGAGTGCACCGGACGCCGTAGGAAGTGTGCGGGACCCATGTTAGAGTGCGCCGAACGCCATAAAAAGTGTGCGGGACCAATGTAAGAGTGCGCCGGACGCCATCGAAAGTGTGCGGGACCCATGTTAGAGTACGCCGGACGCCATAGAAAGTGTGCGGGACCCATGTTAGTGTGCCGGACGCCATAGAAAGTGTACGGAACCCATTTAGGAGTGCGCTGAACGCCATAGAAAGTGTACGGTACCCATTTAGGAGTGCGCCGAACGCCATAGAAAGTGTGCGGGACCCATGTTAGAGTGCACCGGACGCCGTAGAAAGTGTACGGAACCCATTTAGGAGTGCGCCGAACGCCATAGAAAGTGTACGGGACCAATGTAAGAGTGCGCCGGACGCCATCGAAAGTGTGCGGGACCCATGTTAGAGTACGCCGGACGCCATAGAAAGTGTACGGAACCCATTTAGGAGTGCGCCGAACGCCATAGAATGTGTGCGGGACCCATGTTAGAGCGCGCCGAACGCCATAAAAAGTGTGCGGGACCAATGTAAGAGTGCGCCGGACGCCATCGAAAGTGTGCGGGACCCATGTTAGAGTGTGCCGGACGCCGTAGAAAGTGTACGGAACCCATTTAGGAGTGCGCCGAACGCCATAGAAAGTGTGCGGGACCCATGTAAGAGTGCGCCGGACGCCGTAGGAAGTGTACGGAACCCATTTAGGAGTGCGCCGAACGCCATAAAAAGTGTGCGGGACCAATGTAAGAGTGCGCCGGACGCCATCGAAAGTGTGCGGGACCCATGTTAGAGTACGCCGGACGCCATAGAAAGTGTGCGGGACCCATGTTAGAGTGTGCCGGACGCCATAGAAAGTGTACGGAACCCATTTAGGAGTGCGCCGAACGCCATAGAAAGTGTACGGTACCCATTTAGGAGTGCGCCGAACGCCATAGAAAGTGTGCGGGACCCATGTAAGAGTGCGCCGGACGCCATAGAAAGTGTACGGAACCCATTTAGGAGTGCGCCGAACGCCATAGAAAGTGTACGGGACCAATGTAAGAGTGCGCCGGACGCCATCGAAAGTGTGCGGGACCCATGTTAGAGTTTGCCGGACGCCATAGAAAGTGTACGGAACCCATTTAGGAGTGCGCCGAACGCCATAGAATGTGTGCGGGACCATGTTAGAGCGCGCCGAACGCCATAAAAAGTGTGCGGGACCAATGTAAGAGTGCGCCGGACGCCATCGAAAGTGTGCGGGACCCATGTTAGAGTGCACCGGACGCCAGATAAAGTGTACGGAACCCATCTGGGAGTGCGCCGGACGCCAGAGAAAGTGTGCGGGACCCATGTTAGAGTACGCCGGACGCCATAGAAAGTGTACGGAACCCATTCAGGAGTGCGCCGGACGCCGAAGAAAATGTACGGAACCCATTTAGGAGTGCGGCGAACGCCATAGAAAGTGTACGGTACCCATTTAGGAGTGCGCCGAACGCCGTAGAAAGTGTACGGAACCCATTTAGGAGTGCGCCGAACGCCATAGAAAGTGTCCGGGACCCAGGTAAGAGTACGCGGCACGCCATAGAAAGTGTACGGAACCCAATTAGGAGTGCGCCGAACGCCATAGAAAGTGTGCGGGACCAATGTAAGAGTGCGCCGGACGCCATCGAAAGTGTACGGGACCCAGGTGAGAATACGCCGGACGCCATAGAGAGTGTGCGGGACCCATGTTAGAGTGTGCCGGACGCCGTAGAAAGTGTACGGAACCCATTTAGGAGTGCGCTCAACGCCATAGAGAGTGTGCGGGACCCATGTTAGAGTGTGCCGGACGCCGTAGAAAGCGTACGGAACCCATTTAGGAGTGCGCCGAACGCCATAGAAAGTGTACGGGACCAATGCAAGAGTGCGCCGGACGCCATAGAAAGTGTGCGGGACCCATGTTAGAGTACGCCGGACGCCATAGAAAGTGTACGGAACCCATTTAGGAGTGCGCCGAACGCCATAGAAAGTGTGCGGGACCCATGTAAGAGTGCGCCGGACGCCAGAGAAAGTGTAGGGAACCCATTCAGGAGTGCGCCGGACGCCGAAGAAAATGTGCGGGACCCATGTTAGAGTGCAACGGACGCCAGATAAAGTGTACGGAACCCATTTAGGAGTGCGCCGAACGCCATAGAAAGTGTGCGGGACCCATGTAAGAGTGCGCCGGACGCCATCGAAAGTGTGCGGGACCCATGTTAGAGTACGCCGGACGCCATAGAAAGTGTGCGGGACCCATGTTAGTGTGCCGGACGCCATAGAAAGTGTACGGAACCCATTTAGGAGTGCGCTGAACGCCATAGAAAGTGTACGGTACCCATTTAGGAGTGCGCCGAACGCCATAGAAAGTGTGCGGGACCCATGTAAGAGTGCGCCGGACGCCATAGAAAGTGTACGGAACCCATTTAGGAGTGCGCCGAACGCCATAGAAAGTGTACGGGACCAATGTAAGAGTGCGCCGGACGCCATCGAAAGTGTGCGGGACCCATGTTAGAGTACGCCGGACGCCATAGAAAGTGTACGGAACCCATTTAGGAGTGCGCCGAACGCCATAGAATGTGTGCGGGACCCATGTTAGAGCGCGCCGAACGCCATAAAAAGTGTGCGGGACCAATGTAAGAGTGCGCCGGACGCCATCGAAAGTGTGCGGGACCCATGTTAGAGTGTGCCGGACGCCGTAGAAAGTGTACGGAACCCATTTAGGAGTGCGCCGAACGCCATAGAAAGTGTGCGGGACCCATGTTAGAGTACGCCGGACGCCATAGAAAGTGTACGGAACCCATTTAGGAGTGCGCCGAACGCCATAGAAAGTGTGCGGGACCAATGTAAGAGTGCGCCGGACGCCATCGAAAGTGTGCGGGACCCATGTTAGAGTACGCCGGACGCCATCGAAAGTGTGCGGGACCCATGTTAGAGTGCGCCGGACGCCATAGAAAGTGTACGGAGCCCATTCAGGAGTGCGCCAGACGCCATAGAAAGTGTACGGAACCCATTTAGGAGTGCGCCGAACGACATAGAAAATGTGCGGGACCCATGTTAGAGTACGCCGGACGCCATAGAAAGTGTACGGAACCCATTTAGGAGTGCGCCGAACGCCATAGAAAGTGTACGGGACCAATGTAAGAGTGCGCCGGACGCCATCGAAAGTGTGCGGGACCCATGTTAGAGTACGCCGGACGCCATAGAAAGTGTACGGAACCCATTTAGGAGTGCGCCGAACGCCATAGAATGTGTGCGGGACCCATGTTAGAGCGCGCCGAACGCCATAGAATGTGTGCGGGACCCATGTTAGAGCGCGCCGAACGCCATAAAAAGTGTGCGGGACCAATGTAAGAGTGCGCCGAACGCCATAGAAAGTGTACGGGACCAATGTAAGAGTGCGCCGGACGCCATCGAAAGTGTGCGGGACCCATGTTAGAGTACGCCGGACGCCATAGAAAGTGTACGGAACCCATTTAGGAGTGCGCCGAACGCCATAGAATGTGTGCGGGACCCATGAAAGAGTGCGCCGGACGCCATAGAAAGTGTACGGGACCCAGGTGAGAGTACGCCGGACGCCATAGAAAGTGTACGGGACCCATGTTAGGGTGTGCCGGACGCCATAGAAAGTGTACGGTACCCATTTAGGAGTGCGCTCAACGCCATAGAGAGTGTGCGGGACTCATGTTAGAGTGTGCCGGACGCCGTAGAAAGTGTACGGAACCCATTTAGGAGTGCGCCGAACGCCATAGAAAGTGTGCGGGACCAATGTAAGAGTGCGCCGGACGCCATCGAAAGTGTGCGGGACCCATGTTAGAGTACGCCGGACGCCATAGAAAGTGTACGGGACCCATGTTAGACTGTGCCGGACGCCATAGAAAGTGTACGGTACCCATTTAGGAGTGCGCTCAACGCCATAGAGAGTGTGCGGGACTCATGTTAGAGTGTGCCGGACGCCGTAGAAAGTGTACGGAACCCATTTAGGAGTGCGCCGAACGCCATAGAAAGTGTACGGGACCAATGCAAGAGTGCGCCGGACGCCATAGAAAGTGTGCGGGACCCATGTTAGAGTACGCCGGACGCCATAGAAAGTGTACGGAACCCATTTAGGAGTGCGCCGAACGCCATAGAAAGTGTGCGGGACCCATGTTAGAGTGTACCCGACGCCATAGAAAGTGTACGGAACCCATTTAGGAGTGCGCCGAACGCCATAGAAAGTGTGCGGGACCCATGTTAGAGTGCACCGGACGCCGTAGGAAGTGTACGGAACCCATTTAGGAGTGCGCCGAACGCCATAAAAAGTGTGCGGGACCAATGTAAGAGTGCGCCGGACGCCATCGAAAGTGTGCGGGACCCATGTTAGAGTACGCCGGACGCCATAGAAAGTGTGCGGGACCCATGTTAGAGTGTGCCGGACGCCATAGAAAGTGTACGGAACCCATTTAGGAGTGCGCTGAACGCCATAGAAAGTGTACGGTACCCATTTAGGAGTGCGCCGAACGCCATAGAAAGTGTGCGGGACCCATGTAAGAGTGCGCCGGACGCCATAGAAAGTGTACGGAACCCATTTAGGAGTGCGCCGAACGCCATAGAAAGTGTACGGGACCAATGTAAGAGTGCGCCGGACGCCATCGAAAGTGTGCGGGACCTATGTTAGAGTACGCCGGACGCCATAGAAAGTGTACGGAACCCATTTAGGAGTGCGCCGAACGCCATAGAATGTGTGCGGGACCCATGTTAGAGCGCGCCGAACGCCATAAAAAGTGTGCGGGACCCATGTGAGAGTACGCCGGACGCCATCGAAAGTGTGCGGAACCCAATTAGGAGTGCGCCGAACGCCATAGAAAGTGTGCGGGACCAATGTAAGAGTGCGCCGGACGCCATCGAAAGTGTACGGGACCTAGGTGAGAGTACGCCGGACGCCATAGAAAGTGTACGGGACCCATGTTAGAGTGTGCCGGACGCCATAGAAAGTGTACGGTACCCATTTAGGAGTGCGCTCAACGCCATAGAGAGTGTGCGGGACCCATGTTAGAGTGTGCCGGACGCCGTAGAAAGTGTACGGAACCCATTTAGGAGTGCGCCGAACGCCATAGAAAGTGTGCGGGACCAATGTAAGAGTGCGCCGGACGCCATAGAAAGTGTGCGGGACCCATGTTAGAGTACGCCGGACGCCATAGAAAGTGTACGGAACCCATTTAGGAGTGCGCCGAACGCCATAGAAAGTGTGCGGGACCCATGTTAGAGTGTGCCCGACGCCATAGAAAGTGTACGGAACCCATTTAGGAGTGCGCCGAACGCCATAGAAAGTGTGCGGGACCCATGCTGGTGTGCCGGACGCCATAGAAAGTGTACGGAACCCATTTAGGAGTGCGCCGAACGCCATAAAAAGTGTGCGGGACCAATGTAAGAGTGCGCCGGACGCCATCGAAAGTGTGCGGGACCCATGTTAGAGTACGCCGGACGCCATAGAAAGTGTGCGGGACCCATGTTAGAGTGTGCCGGACGCCATAGAAAGTGTACGGAACCCATTTAGGAGTGCGCCGAACGCCATAGAAAGTGTACGGTACCCATTTAGGAGTGCGCCGAACGCCATAGAAAGTGTGCGGGACCCATGTAAGAGTGCGCCGGACGCCATAGAAAGTGTACGGAACCCATTTAGGAGTGCGCCGAACGCCATAGAAAGTGTACGGGACCAATGTAAGAGTGCGCCGGACGCCATCGAAAGTGTGCGGGACCCATGTTAGAGTACGCCGGACGCCATAGAAAGTGTACGGAACCCATTTAGGAGTGCGCCGAACGCCATAGAATGTGTGCGGGACCCATGTTAGAGTGCGCCGGACGCCGTAGGAAGTGTACGGAACCCATTTAGGAGTGCGCCGAACGCCATAGAAAGTGTACGGAACCCATTTAGGAGTGCGCCGAACGCCATAGAAAGTGTGCGGGACCCATGTTAGAGTACGCCGGACGCCATAGAAAGTGTGCGGGACCCATGTTAGAGTGTGCCGGACGCCGTAGAAAGTGTACGGAACCCATTTAGGAGTGCGCCGAACGCCATAGAAAGTGTACGGGACCAATGTAAGAGTGCGCCGGACGCCATAGAAAGTGTGCGGGACCCATGTTAGAGTGCACCGGACGCCGTAGGAAGTGTACGGAACCCTTTTAGGAGTGCGCCGAACGCCATAGAAAGTGTGCGGGACCCATGTTAGAGTGCACCGGACGCCGTAGGAAGTGTACGGAACCCATTTAGGAGTGCGCCGAACGCCATAAAAAGTGTGCGGGACCAATGTAAGAGTGCGCCGGACGCCATCGAAAGTGTGCGGGACCCATGTTAGAGTACGCCGGACGCCATAGAAAGTGTGCGGGACCCATGTTAGTGTGCCGGACGCCATAGAAAGTGTACGGAACCCATTTAGGAGTGCGCTGAACGCCATAGAAAGTGTACGGTACCCATTTAGGAGTGCGCCGAACGCCATAGAAAGTGTGCGGGACCCATGTAAGAGTGCGCCGGACGCCATAGAAAGTGTACGGAACCCATTTAGGAGTGCGCCGAACGCCATAGAAAGTGTACGGGACCAATGTAAGAGTGCGCCGGACGCCATCGAAAGTGTGCGGGACCTATGTTAGAGTACGCCGGACGCCATAGAAAGTGTACGGAACCCATTTAGGAGTGCGCCGAACGCCATAGAATGTGTGCGGGACCCATGTTAGAGCGCGCCGAACGCCATAAAAAGTGTGCGGGACCAATGTAAGAGTGCGCCGGACGCCATCGAAAGTGTGCGGAACCCAATTAGGAGTGCGCCGAACGCCATAGAAAGTGTGCGGGACCAATGTAAGAGTGCGCCGGACGCCATCGAAAGTGTACGGGACCTAGGTGAGAGTAATACGCCGGACGCCATAGAAAGGGTAGGGGACCCATGTTAGAGTGTCCCGCACGCCATAGAAAGTGTACGGTACCCATTTAGGAGTGCGCTCAACGCCATAGAGAGTGTGCGGGACTCATGTTAGAGTGTGCCGGACGCCATAGAAAGTGTGCGGGACCCATGTTAGAGTGCGCCGGACGCCGTAGGAAGTGTACGGAACCCATTTAGGAGTGCGCCGAACGCCATAGAAAGTGTGCGGGACCCATGTTAGAGTGTGCCCGACGCCATAGAAAGTGTACGGAACCAATTTAGGAGTGCGCCGAACGCCATAGAATGTGTGCGGGACCCATGTTAGAGTGCACCGGACGCCGTAGGAAGTGTACGGAACCCATTTAGGAGTGCGCCGAACGCCATAAAAAGTGTGCGGGACCAATGTAAAAGTGCGCCGGACGCCATCGAAAGTGTGCGGGACCCATGTTAGAGTACGCCGGACGCCATAGAAAGTGTGCGGGACCCATGCTAGTGCGCCGGACGCCATAGAAAGTGTACGGAACCCATTTAGGAGTGCGCCGAACGCCATAGAAAGTGTACGGGACCAATGAAAGAGTGCGCCGGACGCCATCGAAAGTGTGCGGGACCTATGTTAGAGTACGCCGGACGCCATAGAAAGTGTACGGAACCCATTTAGGAGTGCGCCGAACGCCATAGAATGTGTGCGGGACCCATGTTAGAGCGCGCCGAACGCCATAAAAAGTGTGCGGGACCAATGTAAGAGTGCGCCGGACGCCATCGAAAGTGTGCGGGACCCATGTTAGAGTGTACCGGACGCCGTAGAAAGTGTTCGGAACCCATTTAGGAGTGCGCCGAACGCCATAGAAAGTGTACGGGACCAATGTAAGAGTGCGCCGGACGCCATCGAAAGTGTGCGGGACCCATGTTAGAGTGTGCCGGACGCCGTAGAAAGTGTACGGAACCCATTTAGGAGTGCGCCGAACGCCATAGAAAGTGTACGGGACCAATGTAAGAGTGCGCCGGACGCCATAGAAAGTGTGCGGGACCCATGTTAGAGTACGCCGGACGCCATAGAAAGTGTACGGAACCCATTTAGGAGAGCGCCGAACGCCATAGAAAGTGTACGGGACCAATGTAAGAGTGCGCCGGACGCCATCGAAAGTGTGCGGGACCCATGTTAGAGTACGCCGGACGCCATAGAAAGTGTACGGAACCCATTTAGGAGTGCGCCGAACGCCATAGAATGTGTGCGGGACCCATGTTAGAGCGCGCCTAACGCCATAAAAAGTGTGCGGGACCAATGTAAGAGTGCGCCGGACGTCATCGAAAGTGTGCGGGACCCATGTTAGAGTGTGCCGGACGCCGTAGAAAGTGTACGGAACCCATTTAGGAGTGCGCCGAACGCCATAGAAAGTGTACGGGACCAATGTAAGAGTGCGCCGGACGCCATAGAAAGTGTGCGGGACCCATGTTAGAGTACGCCGGACGCCATAGAAAGTGTACGGGACCCATGTTAGAGTGCACCGGACGCCGTAGGAAGTGTACGGAACCCTTTTAGGAGTGCGCCGAACGCCATAGAAAGTGTGCGGGACCAATGTAAGAGTGCGCCGGGCGCCATCGAAAGTGTGCGGGACCCATGTTAGAGTGCGCCGGACGCCGTAGGAAGTGTACGGAACCCTTTTAGGAGTGCGCCGAACGCCATAGAAAGTGTGCAGGACCCATGTAAGAGTGCGCCGGACGCCATAGAAAGTGTACGGAACCCATTTAGGAGTGCGCCGAACGCCATAGAAAGTGTACGGGACCCATGTTAGAGTGTGCCGGACGCCATAGAAAGTGTACGGTACCCATTTAGGAGTGCGCCGGACGCCATAGAAAGTGTGCGGGACCAATGTAAGAGTGCGCCGGACGCCATCGAAAGTGTGCGGGACCCATGTTAGAGTGTGCTGGACGCCGTAGAAAGTGTACGGAACCCATTTAGGAGTGCGCCGAACGCCATAGAAAGTGTACGGGACCAATGTAAGAGTGCGCCGGACGCCATCGAAAGTGTGCGGGACCCATGTTAGAGTGCACCGGACGCCAGATAAAGTGTACGCCGGAACCCATTTAGCTGAGTGCGCCGAACGCCATAGAAAGTGCATACGGGACCCATGTAAGAAAGTGCGCCGGACGCCATAGAAAGTGTGCGGGACCCACATGCTTGAAGTACGCCGGACGCCATAGAAAGTGTACGGGACCCATGTTAGAGTGCACCGGACGCCGTAGAAAGTGTACGGAACCCTTTAGGAGTGCGCCGAACGCCATAGAAAGTGTATTGCCCGGGACCACAGATGTAAGAGTGCGCCGGGCGCCATCGAAAGTGTGCCCGGGACCCATGTGTTAGAGTGCGCCGGACATGCCATAGAAAGTGTACGGAACCCTTTCAGGAGTGCGCCGAACGCCATAGAAAGTGTGCGGGACCCCATGTTAGAGTGCGCCGGACGCCATAGAAAGAGTGTACGGAACCCATTTAGGAAGGTGCTTGCCGGCCGCCACTTAGAAAGTGTGCGGGACCTATGTAAGAGCGCCGGACGCCATAGAAAGTGCACGGAACCCATTTAGAAGAGTTGCGCCGAACGCCACAGAAATGTGTGCGGGACCCATGTTAGAGTGCGCCGGACGCCATAGGAAAGTGTACGGAACCCATTCAGGAGTGCGGCCGGACGCCATAGAAAGTGTGCGGGACCCATGTAAGAGCGCCGGACGTCATAGAAAAGTACGGGACCCAGGCGAGAGTACGCCGGACGCTATAGAAAGTGTACGGGACCAAAGTAGGAGTGCGCCGGACGCCATAGAAAGTGTGCGGGACCCGCGTAAGAGTGCGCCGGACGCCATCGAAAGTGTACGGGACCTAGGTGAGGAGGTACGCCGGACGCCATAGAAAGTCAATACGGGACCCATGTTAGAGTGTGCCGGACGCCGCCATAGAAAAGTGTGTAACCGGTACTCCATTGTTAGGAGTGCGCCGAACGCCATAGAAAGGTGTGCGGGACTCATGTTAGAGTGTGCCGGACGCCGTAGAAAGTGTGTACGGAACCCATGTTAGAGTGCGCCGAACGCCATAGAAAGTGTATGCGGGACCAATGCAAGGAAGTGCGCCGGACGCCATCTGGGAAAGTGTGGGACCCATGTTAGAAGTACGCCGGACGCCATAGAAAGTGTACCGGAACCCATTTAGGAGTGCGCCGAACGCCATCCCGAAAGTGTGCGGGACCCATGTAAGAGTACGCCGGACGCCATAGAAAGTGTACGGAACCCACTCAGGAGTGCGCCAGACGCCGAAGAAAATGTGCGGGACCCATGTTAGAGTGCACTGGACGCCGTAGGAAGTGTACGGAACCCATTTAGGAGTGCGCCGATCGCCATAAAAAGTGTGCGGGACCAATGTAAGAGTGCGCCGGACGCCATCGAAAGTGTGCGGGACCCATGTTAGAGTACGCCGGACGCCATAGAAAGTGTGCGGGACCCATGTTAGTGTGCCGGACGCCATAGAAAGTGTACGGAACCCATTAAGGAGTGCGCTGAACGCCATAGAAAGTGTACGGAACCCATTTAGGAGTGCGCCGGACGCCATCGAAAGTGTGCGGGACCCATGTTAGAGTGTGCTGGACGCCGTAGAAAGTGTACGGAACCCATTTAGGAGTGCGCCGAACGCCATAGAAAGTGTACGGGACCAATGTAAGAGTGCGCCGGACGCCATCGAAAGTGTGCGGGACCCATGTTAGAGTGCACCGGACGCCAGATAAAGTGTACGGAACCCATTTAGGAGTGCGCCGAACGCCATAGAAAGTGTACGGGACCAATGTAAGAGTGCGCCGGACGCCATCGAAAGTGTGCGGGACCCATGTTAGAGTTTGCCGGACGCCATAGAAAGTGTGCGGGACCCATGTTAGAGTGTGCTGGACACCGTAGAAAGTGTACGGAACCCTTTTAGGAGTGCGCCGAACGCCATAGAAAGTGTGCGGGACCAATGTAAGAGTGCGCCGGGCGCCATCGAAAGTGTGCGGGACCCATGTTAGAGTGCGCCGGACGCCGTAGGAAGTGTACGGAACCCTTTCAGGAGTGCGCCGAACGCCATAGAAAGTGTGCAGGACCCATGTAAGAGTGCGCCGGACGCCATAGAAAGTGTACGGAACCCATTCAGGAGTGCGCCGGACGCCGAAGAAAATGTGCGGGACCTATGTAAGAGCGCCGGACGCCATAGAAAGTGCACGGAACCCATTTAGGAGTGCGCCGAACGCCACAGAAAGTGTGCGGGACCCATGTAAGAGTGCGCCGGACGCCATAGAAAGTGTACGGAACCCATTCAGGAGTGCGCCGGACGCCGAAGAAAAATGTGCGGTACCCATGTTAGAGAGCGCCGGACGCCATAGAGAAAGTGCGCGGAACTCCATGCCAGAGTACGCCGGACGCCAAAGAACGTGTACGGAACCCAATTAGGAGTGCGCCGAACGCCATAGAAAGTGTGCGGGACCAATGTAAGAGTGCGCCGGACGCCATCGAAAGTGTACGGGACCTAGGTGAGAGTACGCCGGACGCCATAGAAAGTGTACGGGACCCATGTTAGAGGGTGCCGGACGCCATAGAAAGTGTACGGTACCCATTTAGGAGTGCGCTCAACGCCATAGAGAGTGTAATGCGGGACCCATGTTAGAGTGTGCCGGACGCCGTAGAAAAGTGTCACGGAACCCATTTGGGAGTGCGCCGAACGCCACATAGAAAGTGTGCGGGACCAATGCAAGAGTGCGCCGGACGCCATAGAAAGTGTGCGGGACCCATGTTAGAGTACGCCGGACGCCATAGAAAGTGTACGGAACTCCATTTGAAGGAGTGCGCCGAACGCCATAGAGAGTGTGCGGGACCCATGTTAGAAGTGTGCCCGACGCCATAGAAAGTGTACGGAACCCATTTAGGAGTGCGCCGAACGCCATATAGAATGTGTGCAGGACCCATGTTAGAAAGTGCACCGGACGCCGTAGGAAGTGTACGGAACCCATTTAGAGTGCGCCGAACGCCATAAAAAGTGTGCGGGATCAATGTAATGGGCAGAGTGCGTCGGACGCCATCGAAAGTGTGCGGGACCCATGTTAGAGTACGCGGGACGCCACAGAAAGTGTGCGGGACCCATGTTAGTGTGCCGGTCGCCATAGAAAGTGCACGGGACCCATTATGAGTGCGCTGAACGCCATAGAAAGTGTACGGTACCCATTTAGGAGTGCGCCGAACGCCATAGAAAGTGTGCGGGACCCATGTAAGAGTGCGCCGGACGCCATAGAAAGTGTACGGAACCCATTTAGGAGTGCGCCGAACGCCATAGAAAGTGTACGGGACCAATGTAAGAGTGCGCCGGACGCCATCGAAAGTGTGCGGAACCTATGTTAGAGTACGCCGAACGCCATAGAAAGTGTCCGGAACCCATTTAGGAGTGCGCCGAACGCCATAGAATGTGTGCGGGACCCATGTTAGAGCGCGCCGAACGCCATAAAAAGTGTGCGGGACCAATGTAAGAGTGCGCCGGACGCCATTGAAAGTGTGCGGGACCCATGTTAGAGTACGCCGGACGCCGTAGAAAGTGTACGGAACCCATTTAGTAGAGCGCCGAACGCCATAGAAAGTGTACGGGACCAATGTAAGAGTGCGCCGGACGCCATCGAAAGTGTGCGGGACCCATGTTAGAGTGTGCCGGACGCCGTAGGAAGTGTACGGAACCCTTTTAGGAGTGCGCCGAACGTCATAGAAAAGTGTGCGGGACCCATGTGCGAGTGCGCCGGACGCCATAGAGTGTACGGAACCCATTTAGGAGTGCGCCGAACGCCATAGAAAGTGTACGGGACCCATGTTAGAGTGTGCCGGACGCCATAGAAAGTGTACGGTACCCATTTAGGAGTGCGCCGGACGCCATAGAAAGTGTGCGGGACCAATGTAAGAGTGCGCCGGACGCCATCGAAAGTGTGCGGGACCCATGTTAGAGTGTGCTGGACGCCGTAGAAAGTGTACGGAACCCATTTAGGAGTGCGCCGAACGCCATAGAAAGTGTACGGGACCAATGTAAGAGTGCGCCGGACGCCATCGAAAGTGTGCGGGACCCATGTTAGAGTGCACCGGACGCCAGATAAAGTGTACGGAACCCATTTAGGAGTGCGCCGAACGCCATAGAAAGTGTGCGGGACCCATGTTAGAGTACGCCGGACGCCATAGAAAGTGTACGGAACCCATTCAGGAGTGCGCCGGACGCCGAAGAAAATGTGCGGGACCCATGTTAGAGTGTGCCCGACGCCATAGAAAGTGTACGGAACCCATTTAGGAGTGCGCCGAACGCCATAGAATGTGTGCGGGACCCATGTTAGAGTGCACCGGACGCCGTAGGAAGTGTACGGAACCCATTTAGGAGTGCGCCGAACGCCATAGAAAGTGTTGCGGGACCAGTAGCAAGAAGAGTGCGCCGGACATGCCATCGAAAGTGTGCGGGACCCATGTTAAATTACGCCGGACGCCATAGAAAGTGTGCGGGACCCATGCTAGAGTGTGCCGGACGCCATAGACAGTGTATGGAACCCGTTTAGGAGTGCGCTGAACGCCGCATAGAAAGTGTACGGTACCCATTTGGGAGTGCGCCGAACGCCATAAGAAGTGTGCGGGACCCATGTAAGAAGTGCGCCGGACGCCATAGAAAGTGTCAGCACGGAATCCATTTAGGAGTGCGCCGAACGCCATAGAAAGTGTACGGGACCAATGCAAGAGTGCGCCGGACGCCATAGAAAGTGTGCGGGACCCATGTTAGAGTACGCCGGACGCCATAGAAAGTGTACGGAACCCATTTAGGAGTGCGCCGAACGCCATAGAAAGTGTGCGGGACCCATGTAAGAGTGCGCCGGACGCCATAGAAAGTGTGCGGGACCCATGTAGAGTGCGCCGGACGCCATCGAAAGTGTGCGGGACCCATGTTAGAGTGTGCGCCGCACGCCATAGAAAGTACGCGGGACCCATGTAAGAGTGCGCCGGACGCCAGAGAAAGTGTGCGGGACCCATGTTAGAGTACGTCGGACGCCATAGAAAGTGTGCGGGACCCATGTTAGAGTGCACCGGACGCCAGATAAAGTGTACGGAACCCATTTAGAAGTGCGCCGGACGCCAGAGAAAGTGTGCGGGACCCATGTTAGCGTGCGCCGGACGCCATAGAAAGTGTGCGGAACCCATTTAGGAGTGCGCCGAACGCCATAGAAAGTGTGCGGGACCCATGTTAGAGTGCGCCGGACGCCATAGAAAGTGTGCGGGACCCATGTTAGAGTGCGCCGGACGCCATAGAAAGTGTGCGGAACCCATTTAGGAGTGCGCCGAACGCCATAGAAAGTGTGCGGGACCCATGTTAGAGTGCGCCGGACGCCATAGAAAGTGTACGGGACCCATGTTAGGAGTGCGCCGGACGCCATAGAAAGTGTGCGGGACCCATGTTGGAGTGCGCCGGACGCCATAGAAAGTGTACGGAACCCATTTGGGAGTGCGCCGAACGCCATAGAAAGTGTGCGGGACCAATGTAAGAGTGCGCCGGACGCCATCGAAAGTGTGCGGGACCCATGTTAGAGCGCGCCGGACGCCATAGAAAGTGTGCGGGACCCATTTAGGAGTGCGCCGAACGCCATAGAAAGTGTACGGAACCCATTTAGGAGTGCGCCGAACGCCATAGAAAGTGTGCGGGACCAATGTAAGAGTGCGCCGGACGCCATCGAAAGTGTGCGGGACCCATGCTAGAGTAAGCCGGACGCCATAGAAATTGTACGGTACCCATTTAGGAGTGCGCCGAACGCCATAGAAAGTGTGCGGGGCCCATGTAAGAGCGCGCCGGGCGCCGTAGAAAGTGTGCGGGACCCATGTAAGAGCGCGCCGGACGCCATAGAAAGTGTGCGGGACCCATGTTAGAGTGTGCCGGACGCCGTAGAAAGTGTACGGAACCCATTTAGGAGTGCGCCGAACGTCATAGAAAGTGTGCGGGACCAATGTAAGAGTGCGCCGGACGCCATCGAAAGTGTGCGGGACCCATGTTAGAGTGCGCCGAACGCCATAGAAAGTGTACGGAACCCATTTAGGAGTGCGCCGGAGGCCACAGAAAGTGTGCGGGACCCATGTAAGAGTGCGCCGGACGCCATAGAAAGTGTGCGGGACCCATGTTAGAGTACGCCGGACGCCATAGAAAGTGTACGGAACCCATTTAGGAGTGCGCCGAACGCCATAGAAAGTGTGCGGGACCAATGTAAGAGTGCGCCGGACGCCATCGAAAGTGTGCGGGACCCATGTTAGAGTACGCCGGACGCCATAGAAAGTGTACGGAACCCATTTAGGAGTGCGCCGAACGCCATAGAATGTGTGCGGGACCCATGTTAGAGCGCGCCTAACGCCATAAAAAGTGTGCGGGACCAATGTAAGAGTGCGCCGGACGCCATCGAAAGTGTGCGGGACCCATGTTAGAGTGTGCCGGACGCCGTAGAAAGTGTACGGAACCCATTTAGGAGTGCGCCGAACGCCATAGAAAGTGTACGGGACCAATGTAAGAGTGCGCCGGACGCCATAGAAAGTGTGCGGGACCCATGTTAGAGTACGCCGGACGCCATAGAAAGTGTGCGGGACCCATGTTAGAGTGCACCGGACGCCGTAGGAAGTGTACGGAACCCTTTTAGGAGTGCGCCGAACGCCATAGAAAGTGTGCGGGACCAATGTAAGAGTGCGCCGGACGCCATCGAAAGTGTGCGGGACCCATGTTAGAGTGTGCCGGACGCCGTAGAAAGTGTACGGAACCCATTTAGGAGTGCGCCGAACGCCATAGAAAGTGTGCGGGACCCATGTTAGAGTGTGCCCGACGCCATAGAAAGTGTACGGAACCCATTTAGGAGTGCGCCGAACGCCATAGAATGTGTGCGGGACCCATGTTAGAGCGCGCCGAACGCCATAGAAAGTGTACGGTACCCATGTTAGGAGTGCGCCGGACACCACAGAAAGTGTACGGGACCCATGTTAGAGTGTGCCGGACGCCATAGAAAGTGTACGGTACCCATTTAGGAGTACGCCGGACGCCATAGAATATGTGCGGGACCCATGTTAGAGTGCGCCGGACGCCGTAGGAAGTGTACGGAACCCATTTAGGAGTGCGCCGAACGCCATAGAATGTGTGCGTGACCCTTTTAGGAGTGCGCCGAACGCCATAGAAAGTGTGCGGGACCCATGTAAGAGTACGCCGGACGCCATAGAAAGTGTACGGAACCCATTCAGGAGTGCGCCGGACGCCGAAGAAAATGTGCGGGACCCATGTAAGAGTGCGCCGGACGCCATCGAAAGTGTGCGGGACCCATGTTAGAGTGCACTGGACGCCGTAGGAAGTGTACGGAACCCATTTAGGAGTGCGCCGAACGCCATAAAAAGTGTGCGGGACCAATGTAAGAGTGCGCCGGACGCCATCGAAAGTGTGCGGGACCCATGTTAGAGTACGCCGGACGCCATAGAAAGTGTGCGGGACCCATGTTAGAGTGTGCCGGACGCCATAGAAAGTGTGCGGGACCCATGTAAGAGTGCGCCGGACGCCATAGAAAGTGTGCGGGACCCATGTTAGAGTGCGCCGGACGCCATAGAAAGTGTGCGGGACCAATGTAAGAGTGCGCCGGACGCCATAGACAGTGTACGGAACCCATTTAGGAGTGCGCCGGACGCCATAGAAAGTGTGCAGTACCCATGTAAGAGTGTGCCGGACGCCGAAGAAAGTGCACGGAACCCATTTAGGAGTGCGCCGAACGCCACAGAAAGTGTGCGGGACCCATGTTAGAGTACGCCGGATGCCATAGAAAGTGTGCGGGACCCATGTTAGAGTGCGCCGGACGCCGTAGGAAGTGTACTGAACCCATTTGGGAGTGCGCCGAACGCCATAGAAAGTGTACGGGACCCATGTTAGAGTGCGCCGGACGCCATAGAAAGTGTACGGAACCCATTCAGGAGCGCGCCGTACGCCATAGAAAGTGTGCGGGATCCATGTTAGAGTGCGCCGAACGCCATAGAAAGTGTACGGAACCCATTTAAGAGTGCGCCGAACGCCATAGAAACTGTACGGGACCCATGTAAGAGTGCGCTGGACGCCATAAAAAGTGTGCGGGACCCATGTTAGAGTGTGCCGAACGCCATAGAAAGTGTACGGGACCCATGTTAGAGTGCGCCGGACGCCATAGAAAGTGTACGGTACCCACTTAGGTGTGCGCCGAACGCCATAGAAAGTGTGCGGGACCAATGTAGTAGTGCGCCGGACGCCATCGAAAGTGTGCGGGACCCATGTTAGAGTGTGCCGGACGCCATAGAAAGTGTACGGAACCCATTTAGGAGTGCGCCGAGCGCCATAGAAAGTGTACGGGACCAATGTAGAGTGCGCCGGACGCCATAGAAAGTGTGCGGGACCCATGTTAGAGTACGCCGGACGCCATAGAAAGTGTACGGAACCCATTTAGGAGTGCGCCGAACGCCATAGAAAGTGTACGGGACCAATGTAAGAGTGCGCCGGACGCCATTGAAAGTGTGCGGGACCCATGTTAGAGCGCGCCGAACGCCATAAAAAGTGTGCGGGACCAAGGTAAGAGTGCGCCGGACGCCATCGAAAGTGTGCGGGACCCATGTTAGGAGTGCGCCGAACGCCATAGAAAGTGTGCGGGACCAGTGTAACAGTGCGCCGGCCGCCATCGAAAGTGTGCGGGAGCCATGTTAGAGTGCGCCGGACGCCATAGAAAGTGTACGGAACCCATTTAGGAGTGCGCCGAACGCCATAGAATGTGTGCTGGACCCATGTAGAGTGCGCCGGACGCCATAGAAAGTGTGCGGGACCCATGTTAGAGTGTGCCGGACGCCATAGAAAGTGTACGGTACCCATGTAAGAGCGCGCCGGACGCCATAGAAAGTGTACGGGACCCATTTAGGAGTGCGCCGAACGCCATAGAAAGTGTACGGGACCAATGTAAGAGTGCGCCGGACGCCATAGAAAGTGTGCGGGACCCATGTAAGAGTGCGCCGGACGCCATAGAAAGTGTACGGAACCCATTTAGGAGTGCGCCGAACGCCATAGAAAGTGTGCGGGACCCATGTTAGAGTGCGCCGGACGCCATAGAAAGTGTACGGAACCCATTTAGGAGTGCGCCGAACGCCATAGAATGTGTGCGGGACCCATGTTAGAGTAAGCCGGACGCCATAGAAAGTGTGCGGGACCCATGTTAGGAGTGCGCCGGACGCCATAGAAAGTGTGCGGGACCCATGTTAGAGTGTGCCGGACGCCATAGAAAGTGTACGGAACCCATTTAGGAGTGCGCAGAACGCCATAAAAAGTGTGCGGGACCAATGTAAGAGTGCGCTGGACGCCATCGAAAGTGTGCGGGACCCATGTTAGAGTACGACGGACGCCATAGAAAGTGTACGGAACCCATTTAGGAGTGCGCAGAACGCCATAAAAAGTGTGCGGGACCAATGTAAGAGTGCGCCGGACGCCATAGAAAGTGTGCGGGACCCATGTAAGAGTACGCCGGACGCCATAGAAAGTGTACGGAACCCATTTAGGAGTGCGCCGAACGCCATAGAATGTGTGCGGGACCCATGTTAGAGTGCACCGGACGCCATAGAAAGTGTACGGAACCCATTTAGGAGTGCGCCGAACGCCGAAGAAAATGTGCAGGACCCATGTTAGAGTGCGCCGGACGCCATAGAAAGTGTGCGGGACCCATGTTAGAGTGCGCCGGACGCCATAGAAAGTGCGCGGGACCCATGTAAGAGTCCGCCGGACGCCATCGAAAGTGTGCGGGACCCATGTTAGAGTGCGCCGAACGCCATAGAAAGTGTGCGGGACCCATGTAAGAGTGCGCCGGACGCCATAGAAAGTGTACGGAACCCATTTAGGAGTGCGCCGAACGCCATAGAAAGTGTACGGGACCAATGTAAGAGTGCGCCGGACGCCATCGAAAGTGTGCGGGACCCATGTTAGAGTTTGCCGGACGCCATAGAAAGTGTACGGAACCCATTTAGGAGTGCGCCGAACGCCATAGAATGTGTGCGGGACCATGTTAGAGCGCGCCGAACGCCATAAAAAGTGTGCGGGACCAATGTAAGAGTGCGCCGGACGCCATCGAAAGTGTGCGGGACCCATGTTAGAGTGTGCCGGACGCCGTAGAAAGTGTACGGAACCCATTTAGGAGTGCGCCGAACGCCATAGAAAGTGTACGGGACCAATGTAAGAGTGCGCCGGACGCCATAGAAAGTGTGCGGGACCCATGTTAGAGTACGCCGGACGCCATCGAAAGTGTGCGGGACCCATGTTAGAGTGTGCTGGACGCCGTAGAAAGTGTACGGAACCCATTTAGGAGTGCGCCGAACGCCATAGAAAGTGTACGGGACCAATGTAAGAGTGCGCCGGACGCCATCGAAAGTGTGCGGGACCCATGTTAGAGTGCACCGGACGCCAGATAAAGTGTACGGAACCCATTTAGGAGTGCGCCGAACGCCATAGAAAGTGTGCGGGACCCATGTAAGAGTGCGCCGGACGCCAGAGAAAGTGTGCGGGACCCACATGTGTCAAGTACGCCGGACGCCATAGAAAGTGTGCGGGACCCATGTTAGAGTGCGCCGGACGCCATAGAAAGTGTACGGAGCCCATTCAGGGAGTGCGCCGGACGCCGAAAAGAAAATGTGCGGGACCCATGTTAGAATGTGGCCGACGCCATAGAAAGTGTACGGAACCCATGTTAGGAGTGCGCCGAACGCCATAGAATGTGTGCGGGACCCATGTTAGAGTGCACTGGATGCCGGCAGGAAGTGTACGGAACCCATTTAGGAGTGCGCCGCACGCCATAAAAAGTGCGCGGGACCAATGTAAGAGTGCGCCGGACGCCCTCGAAAGTTAATGCGGGACCCATGTTGAGAGTACGCCGGACGCCATAGAAAGTGTACGGAACCCGTTTAGGAGTGCGCCGAACGCCATAGAAAGTGTACAGTGCTGACCCAGGTAAGAGTGCGCCGACCGCCATAGAAAGTGTGCGGGACCCATGTAACAGTGCGCCGGACGCCATAGAAAGTGTACGGAACGCATTTAGGAGTGCGCCGAACGCCATAGAGAGTGTACGGGAGCAATGTAAGAGTGCGCCGGACGCCATCGAAAGTGTGCGGGACCCATGTTAGAGTACGCCGGAAGCCATAGAAAGTGTACGGAACCCATTTAGGCCAGAGTGCCGAACGCCATAGAATATTATTGCAGGACCCATGTTGAAGAGCGCGCCAACATACCATAGAAAATGTGCGGGACCCATGTTAGAGTGCACTGGACGCCGTAGGAAGTGTACGGAACCCATTTAGGAGTGCGCCGATCGCCATAAAAAGTGTGCGGGACCAATGTTAGAGTGTGCTGGACGCCGTAGAAAGTGTACGGAACCCATTTAGGAGTGCGCCGAACGCCATAGAAAGTGTACGGGACCAATGTAAGAGTGCGCCGGACGCCATCGAAAGTGTGCGGGACCCATGTTAGAGTACGCCGGACGCCATAGAAAGTGTCTGGAACCCATGTTAGGAGCCGCGCCGAACGCCATAGAATGTGTGCGGGGGCCATGTTAGGAACGCGCCCTAACGCCATAGAAAGTGTGCCGGGACCAATGTAGGAGTGCGCCGGACGCCATCGAAAGTGTGCGGGACCCATGTTCCAGAGTGTGCCGGACATAAGCCATAGAAAGTGTTCGGAACCACATTTGGGAAGCGCGCCGAACGCCATAGAAAGTGTGCAGGACCAAATGCGCCAGAAGAGTGCGCCGGACGCCATCGAAAGTGTGCGGGACCCATGTTAAGAGTACGCCGGACGCCATAGAAAGTGTACGGAACCCATGTTAGAGTGCGCCGGAAAGACGCCATAGAATGTGTGCGGGACCCATGTTAGAAGCGCGCCGAACGCCATAAAAAGTGTGCGGGACCAATGTAAGAGTGCGCCGGACGCCATCGAGGTGTGCGGGACCCATGTTAGAGTGTGCCGGACGCCGTAGAAAGTGTGCGGAACCCGTTTAGGAGTGCGCCGAACGCCATAGAAAGTGTGCAGGATAATGTAAGAAGATCGCCAGACCGCCACCGAAAAGTGCTGGACCCATGTTAGAGTACGCCCAGAGCGCCGCAAAGAAAATCATCGGAACCCATTTTGGAGTGCATGAACTGCCGAGAAAGTGTACCAGGACAATATGTAAGAGTGCGCCGGACGCCATCGAAAGTGTGCGGGACCCATATTAAATCATGGACGGACTCCATAGAAAGTGTACGGAACCCATTTAGGAGTGCGCCGAACGCCATAGAATGTGTGCGGGACCACATGTTAGAGCGCGCCTAACGCCGCCATAAAAAGTGTGCGGGACCAGTGTAGAAGTGTGCCGGACGCCGTGAAAGTGTACGGAACCTGTTTAAAGTGCCGAGCGCCACTCAAAGTATGGGACTAACATGCAAGTGCCGGACGCCATCGAAAGTGTGCAGGACCCACATGTTAGAGTGCACCGGACGCCGTAGGAAGTGTTTGGAACCCATTTAGGAGATGCTTGAGCACCATAGAAAGTGTGGGTTATCTTGAAAGAGTGCGCCGGGCGCCATCGAAAGTGTGCGGGACCCATGTTTAAAGTGCGCTTAGGATGCCATAGCCGGAAGTGCACGGAACCCTTTTGGGAGTGCGCCGAACGCCATAGAAAGTACCCAGGACCCATGTTAGAGTGCGCCGGACGCCATAGAAAGTGTACGGAACACATTTGGGAGTGCGCCGAACGCCATAGAAAGTGTGCAGGACCCATATTCGAGTGTGCCGGACGCGCCATAGAAAAGTGTGCGGTACCCATTTGGGAGTGCGCCGAACGCCATAGAAAGTGTGCGGGACCAATGTAAGAGTGCGCCCGGACGCCATCGAGGTGTGCGGGACCCATGTTAGAGTGTGGCACGGACGCCCAAGCGAAAGTGTACGGAATCCATTTGGGAGTGCGCCGAACGCCATAGAAAGTGTACGGGACCAATGTAAGAGTGCGCCGGACGCCATCGAGGAGTGTGCGGGACCCATGTTAGAGTGCACCGGACGCCATGAATAAAGTGTACGAACCCATTTAGGAGTGCGCCGAACGCCATAGAAAGTGTGCGGGACCCATGCAGAAGTGCGCCGGACGCCAGAGAAAGTGTGCGGGACCCATGTCCAGAGTACGCGGAACGCCATAGAAAGTGTACGGAACCCATTCAGGAGTGCGCCGGACGCCATCGAAAGAAAAATGTGCCAGGTTATGTTAGAGTGTGCCCGACGCCATAGAAAGTGTACAGAACCCATTTAGGAGTGCGCCAAACACCACCGAAGATGTGCGGGACCCATGTTAGAGTGCACTGGACGCCGGCGGAGTGCAGAACCATTTAAGTGCATGACATATAAAAGTGCGGGATAGTGCAAGAGGTGCGCGGGCCCGCCATCGAAGGTGTTAGGACCCCATGTTGAAAGTGCGCCGGACCGCCATAGCCAGTGTACAGAACCCATTTAGGAGTGCGCCGAACGCCATAGAAAGTGTACGGTACCCATGTTAGGAGTGCGCCGAACGCCATAGAAAGTGTGCCGCGGGACCCATGTAAGAGTGCGCCGGACGCCATAGAAAGTGTGCGGAACCCATGTTATGAGTGCGCCGAACGCCATCGAGGTGTGCCGGGACCCATGTTAGGAGTACGCCGGACGCCATAGAAAGTGTTACGGAACCCATTTGGGAGTGCGCCAGGTATGCCATAGAATGTGTGCAGGACCCATGTTAGAGCGCGCCGAACGCCATAAAAAGTGTGCGGGACCAATGTAAGAGTGCGCCGGACGCCATCCAAAGTGTGCAGGACCCATATTAGCGTGTGCCGGACGCCGGCAAAGTATGCAGAACCCGGCTAGGAGTGCGCCGAACGCCATAGAAAGTGTACGGGACCCAATGTAAGAGTGCGCCGGACGCCATCGAAAGTGTGCGGGACCCATGTTAGAGAGTACGCCGGACGCCATAGAAAGTGTACGGAACCCATGTTAGAGTGCGCCGAACGCCATAGAATGTGTGCGAGGCCCATGTTAGAGTGCGCCTAACGCCATAGAAAGTGTGCGGGACCAATGTAGAAGTGCGCCGGACGTCATCAGTGTGCGGGATATATTAGAGTGTGCCGGACGCCATAGAAAGATGTACGGTACCCATTTGGGAGATGCGCCGAACGCCATAAAAAGTGTGCGGGACCAATGTAAGAGTGCGCCGGACGCCATCGAAAGTGTGCGGGACCCATGTTAGAGTGTGCCGAACGCCATAGAATGTGTGCGGGACCCATGTTAGAGTGCGCCAGACGCCATAGAAAGTGTACGGAACCCATTTAGGAGTGCGCCGAACGACATAGAAAATGTGCGGGACCAATGTAAGAGTGCGCCGGACGCCACCGAAAGTGTGCGGGACCCATGTTAGAGTACGCCGTACGCCATAGAAAGTGTACGGAACCCATGTTAAAGTGCACGGAACGCCATCGTGAGCAAGTGTACCAGAACCATGTTTGGGTGTGAACGCCACTGAAAGTCATCCCATTTCTAGCGGGAGTGCGCCAGGCGCCATAGAAAGTGTGCGGAAGGACCCATGTTAGGAGTGCGCCGGACGCCACCAACGAAAGTCATCTGGTCCCATTTAGGACCGGTGCGCCGAACACCATAGAAAGTGTGCAGGACCAATGTAAGAGTGCGCCGGACGCCATCGAAAGTGTGCGGGACCCATGTTAGAGTACGCCGGACGCCATAGAAAGTCTGCGGGTCTTAACCCATGTTGGGAGTGCGCCGAACGCCATAGAAAGTGTACGGGACCCATGTTAGAAGATCACCGGACCTGCATAGAAAGTGTACGATACCCATGTGGGAGTGCGCCTAACGCCATAGAAAGTGTACGGGACCAATGTAAGAGTGCATAGAACGCTATCAAAGTGTGCAGGACCATTATATTAGAGTGCCTTTCAGGCCTGCAATCGAAAGTGTACGGAACCCATGTTAGGAGTGCGCCGAACGCCATAGAAAGTGTACGGGACCAATGTAGGAGTGCGCGGACCTCCATCGAAAGTGTGCGGGACCCATGTTAGAGCGCGCCGAACGCCATAAAAAGTGTGCCCGGGACCAATGTAAGAGTGCGCCGGACGCCATCGAAAGTGTGCGGGACCCATGTTAGAGTGTGCCGGACGCCGTAGAAGATGTACGGAACCCATTTAGGAGTGCATAAAACGCCATAGAAAGTCATACAGGATTAATGCAAGAGTGCGCCAGACGCCATCGAGGTGTGCGGGACCCATGTTAGAGTACGCCGGACGCCATAGAAAGTGTACGGAACCCATTTGGGAGCGCGCCGAACGCCATAGAATGTGTGCGGAGGCCATGTTGAAACGCCTGAACGCCATCACGTGTGCGGGACCAATGTAAGAGTGCGCCGGACGTCATCGAAAGTGTGCGGGACCCATGTTGGGAGTGTGCAGGACTATAGTGAAAAGTCATGCGGAACCCATTTGGGAGTGCGCCGAACGCCATAGAAAGTGTGCAGGACCAGCCATGTAAAGAGTGCGCCATGCGCCATCGAAGATGTGCGGGACCCATGTTAGAGTGCGCCGGACGCCGTAGGAAGTGTGCGGAACCCATTTAGGAGTGCGCCGAACGCCATAGAAAGTGTGCAGGACCCGCATGTTAGAGTGCGCCGGACATATAGAAAGTGTACGGAACCCCATTTAGGAGTGCGCCGAACGCCATAGAAAGTGTGTACCGGGACCCATAACAGTTAGAGTGTGCCGGACGCCATAGAAAGTCATGCGAGTACCCAGCTAGGAGTGCGCCGAACGCCGCATAAAGTGTGCAGGACCAATGTAAGAGTGCGCCGGACGCCATCGAAAGTGTGCGGGACCCATGTTAGAGTGTGCTGGACGCCGTAGTCAGTGCACGGAACCCATTTAGGAGTGCTTGAACGCCATAGAGAGTGTACCCAGGACCAATGTGAAATTACTTGGACGCCATCAGTGTGCGGGACCCATGTTAGAGTGCACCGGACGCCAGATAAAGTGTACGGAACCCGCCAAATTACACACGCCAGACGCCACAGTGAAGATCTACGGAACCCTTTTAGGAGTGCGCCGAACGCCATAGAAAGTGTGCGGTACCCATTTGAGAGTGCGCCGAACGCCATAGAAAGTGTGCGGGACCCGTTTAGAAGTGCGCCGGACGCCGCGAAAGGTGTGCAGAACCCACATTTTGTAAGAGTGCGCCGAACGCCGCCAAAGTGTGCGGGACCAACATGCCAAAGTGCGCCGGACGCCGTAGTAAGTGTACGGGACCCATGTTAGATTACGCGGGCCGCCATAGAAAGTCCTACCATGAACCATTCAGGAGTGCGCCAGACATATCAGTCTTGGACCCATGTTGTGAAGTCTTTTGGACCATATACCGTCTGCCAGTACCCATGTTAGGAGTGCGCCGAACGCCATAAGAAAGTGTGCGGGACCAATGTAGAGTGCGCCGGACGCCTGCATCGAAAGTGTGCGGGACCCATGTTAGAGTGTGCTGGACGCCGTAGAAAGTGTGCGGAACCCATTTAAGGAGTGCGCCGAACTGTACTTAGAAAGTGTGCGGGACCACCATGTCAAAGTGCGCCGGACGCCTTATCGAAAGTGTGCTGGACCTTATGTTAGAGTGCGCCAAAACCTGCAAAAAAAAGTGTGCGGGACCCAGTAAGGAGTGCGCCGAACGCCATGTAGAAAGTGTGCCGGACCCATGTATTTAGAGTGTGCCGGACGCCATAGAAGGTGTGCGGTACCCATGTTAGGAGTGCGCCGGACGCCATAGAAAGTGAGCGGGACCAATGTAAGAGTGCGCCGGACGCCATCAGTGTGCGGGACCCATGTTGGTATTGCTGAAGCCGTAGAAAGTGTGCGGAACCCATGTTATTGGTATTGCGCCGGACGCCATACATGAAAGTGTACAAGTACCCATTTACGGAAGTGCGCCGAACGCCATAGAAAGTGTGCGGGACCAATGGCAGAGTGCGCCGGACGCCATCGAAAGTGTGCGGGACCCATGTTAGAGTGTGCTGGACGCCGTAGAGGTGTACGGAACCGCGCAGGAGTGCGCCGAACGCCATAGAAAGTGTGCGGGACCCATGTTAGAAGTGCGCCGGACGCCATAGAAAGTGTACGGAACCCATTTGGGAAGTGCGCCGAACGCCATAGAAAGTGTGCAGGACCCATGTTAGAGTGTGCCGGACGCCGTAGAAAGTGCACAGTACCCGATTTAGGAGTGCGCCGAACGCCATAGAAAGTGTGCGGGACCAATGTAAGAGTGCGCCGGACGCCGTCGAAGATGTGCGGTACCCATGTTAGAGTGTGCTGGACGCCGTAGAAAGTGTACGGAACCCCATTTGGGAGTGCGCCTTGAACATATAGAAAGTGTGCCAGGACCAATGTTAGAGTGCGCCGGACGCCATCGAAAGTGTGCGGGACCCATGTTAGAGTGCACCGGACGCCTTAGATAAAGTGTACGGGACCAATGTAAGAGTGCGCCGGACGCCATCGAAAGTGTGCGGGACCCATGTTAGAGTGCACCGGACGCCAGATAAAGTGTACGGAACCCATGTTAGAGTGCAACGGACGCCGTAGGAAGTGTACGGAACCCTTTTAGGAGTGCGCCGAACGCCATAGAAAGTGTGCGGTACCCATTTAGGAGTGCGCCGAACGCCATAGAAAGTGTGCGGGACCCATGTAAGAGTGCGCCGGACGCCATAGAAAGTGTACGGAACCCATTTATGAGTGCGCCGAACGCCATAGAAAGTGTACGGGACCAATGTAAGAGTGCGCCGGACGCCATCGAAAGTGTGCGGGACCCATGTTAGAGTACGCCGGACGCCATAGAAAGTGTACGGAACCCATTTAGGAGTGCTTGAACGCCATAGAAAGTGTACGGGACCCATGTTGGGAGTGCGCCGAACGCCATAGAAAGTGTACGGGACCAATGTAAGAGTGCGCCGGACGCCATCGAAAGTGTGCGGGACCCATGTTAGAGTGTGCCGGACGCCATAGAAAGTGTACGAGGTACCCATTTGGGAGTACGCCGAACGCCATAGAAAGTGTGCGGGACCAATGTAAGAGTGCGCCGGACGCCATCGAAAGTGTGCGGGACCCATGTTAGAGTGTGTGGACGCGTAGAAAGTGTACGGAACCCATTTAGGAGTGCGCCGAACGCCATAGAAAGTGTGCGGGACCAATGTAAGAGTGCGCCGGACGCCATCGAAAGTGTGCGGGACCCATGTTAAACGTACGCCGAAGACGCCATAGAAAGTGTGCCGGGACCAATGTAGGAGTGCGCCGAACGCCATAGAAAGTGTACGGGACCCATGTTAGAGTGTGCCCGGACGCCATAGAAAGTGTACGGTACCCATTTAGGAGTGCGCCGAACGCCATAGAAAGTGTGCGATAATCAAGAAGAGTGTGCATGATTGTATCAAAGTGTACGGGACCCATATTGCAGAGTGTGCTGGACGCCGTAGAAAGTGTACGGAACCCATTTAGGAGTGTGCCGGACGCCATAGAAGGTGTACGGTACCCATGTTAGAGTGCGCCGAACGCCATAGAAAGTGCTACGGGACCAATGTAAGAGAGTGCGCCGGACGCCATCAGTGTGCGGGACCCATGTTAGGAGAGCGCCGAACGCCATAGAAAGTGTGCGGGACCAATGTGAGAGTGCGCCGGACGCCATCGAAGAAAGTGTGCAGGACCCATGTTAGAGTGTGTGCCGGACGCCGTAGAAAGTGTACGGAACCCATTTAGGAGTGCGCCAAACGCCATAGAAAGTCATCACGGGACCAATGTAAAGTGCATGGACCACCATCGAAAGTGTCCGGGACCCCATGTTAGAGTACGCCGGACGCCATAGAAAGTGTACGGAACCCATGTTGGGAGTGCGCCGAACGCCATAGAATGTGTGCGAGGGCCCATGTTAAACGCGCCTAACGCCATAAAAAGTGTGGGGGACCAATGTGAGAGTGCGCCGGACGTCATCGAAAGTGTGCGGGACCCATGTTAGAGTGTGCCGGACGCCGTAGAAAGTGTACGGAACCCATTTGGGAGTGCGCCGAACGCCATACCAAAGTTATGCCGGGATATCTGAAGAGTTGCCGGACGCCATAGAAAGTGTGCGGGACCCATGTTAGAGTGCGCCGCCGCCATAGAAAAGTGTGCGGGACCCATGTTAGAGTGCTGGACGCCATATTGAAAGTGGACGGACCGCTTTTAGGAGTGCGCCGAACGCCATAGAAAGTGTGCGGGACCAATGTAAGAGTGCATGTGACGCCATCGAAGATGTGCGGGACCCATGTTAGAGTGCGCCGGACGCCGTAGAAAGTGTACGGAACCCTTGCAGGAGTGCGCCGAACGCCATAGAAAGTGTACCGGACCAATGTAAGAGTGCGCCGGACGCCATCGAAAGTGTGCGGAACCCATTTAGGAGTGCGCAGAACGCCATAGAAAGTGTACAGGACCCATGTTAGAGTGTGCCGGACGCCATAGAAAGTGTACGGTACCCATTTGGGGGAGTATGCCGAACGCACTTACGAGAATGTGTGAGGGACCCATCATTGAAACGCGCCTAACGCCATAGAAAGTGTGCGGGACCAATGTAGAAATTAGCCGGACGTCATCGAAAGTGTGCGGGACCCATGTTAGAGTGTGCCGGACTGCCGTAGAAAGTGTACGGAACCCATGTTAGGAGTGCGCCGAACGCCATAGAAAGTGTACGGAACCCATTTGGGAGTGCGCCGAGCGCCATAGAATGTGTGCGGGACCCATGTTAGAGTGCACTGGACGCCGTAGGAAGTGTACGTAACCCAGCCCGGAGTGCGCCGAACGCCATAAAAAGTGTGCGGGACCAGTGTAAGAGTGCGCCGGACGCCATCGAAAGTGTGCGGGACCCACATGTTAGAAGTACGCCGGACGCCGCCGTAAGTGCACGGAACCCATTGAGGTACATGACGCATACGCGCGAGAAAGTGTGCGAGCCCCATGTTAACTTGCGGCACTTCCTCTCTTCTGCATGCTTCTTTTTAAAGTGGGGGGGAGGTGGTTTCTGTGACCATTTTTGTGTGGTGTGGACGATCATCAGTGTTGGGATTGTGTTAGAGTGTGCCGGACGCCGTAGAAAGTGTACGGAACCCATGTTAGGAGTGTGCGCCGAACGCCATAGAAAGTGTACGGGACCAATGTAAGAGTGCGCCGGACGCCATAGAAAGTGTGCGGGACCCATGTTAGAGTGCACCGGACGCCGTAGGAAGTGTACGGAACCCTTTTAGGAGTGCGCCGAACGCCATAGAAAGTGTGCGGGACCAATGTAAGAGTGCGCCATGCGCCATCGAAAGTGTGCGGGACCCATGTTAAATTATAACGGACGACACCAGTAAGTCATGGAATGTACGCCAGAGTCATGACGCCATAGAAAGTGTGCAGGACCCATGTGAAGAGTGCGCCGGACGCCATAGAAAGTGTACGGAACCCATTTAGGAGTGCGCCGAACGCCGCCAAGTGTGCGGGACCAGTTATGTTGGGAGTGCGCCGGACGCCACCGAAAGTCTGCGTGACCCATTTAGGAGTGCGCCGAACGCCATAGAATGTGTGCGGGGGCCCATGTTAGAGCGCGCCTAACGCCATAAAAAGTGTGCGGGACCAATGTAAGAGTGCGCCGGACGTCATCGAAAGTGTGCGGGACCCATGTTAGAGTGTGCCGGACGCCGTAGAAAGTGTACGGGACCCATGTTAGAGTGTGCCCGACGCCATAGAAAGTGTACGGAACCCATTTAGAATTGCGCCGAACGCCATAGAATGTGTGCGGGACCCATGTTAGAGTGCACTGGACGCCGTAGGGTGTACGTAACCCATTTGGGAGTACGCCAGGCACGCCATAAAAAGTGGCTGGGACCCATTTAATGTAGAAACTGCGCCGACTGCCATAGCCAGTGTGCGGGACCCATGTTAGAGTACGCCGGACGCCATAGAAAGTGTCATGGAACCCGTGTTAGAGTGCCAAACACCACCGAAAGGTGCGGTACCCATTTGGTCATGAACGCCGCTAGTGTGCGGGACCCACATGTTAGAGTGCGCCGGCGGACGCCGCAAAGTGTACGGAGACCCATTTAGCCGTGCGCCGAACGCCACCGAAAGTCATGCAGGATAGCATCTTAAGAGTGCGCCGGACGCACATCGAAAGTGTGCGGGACCCATGTTAGAGAGTACGCCGGAAGCCATAGAAAGTGTGCGGAACCCATTTGAGAGTGCGCCGAGCACTTCACCATAGATAGTGTGCGGGACCCATGTTAGAAGCGCCGAAACGCCATAGAAAGTGTGCGGGACCAATGTAAGAGTGCGCCGGACACTTATCGAAAGTGTGCAGAGACCCATGTTAGAAAGTGTGCCGGGCGCCGTAGAAAGTGTACGGAACCCATTTAGGAGTGCGCCGAACGCCATAGAAAGTGTACGGGACCAATGTAAGAGTGCGCCGGACGCCATAGAAAGTGTGCGGGACCCATGTTAGAGTACGCCGGACGCCATAGAAAGTGTACGGAACCCATTTAGGAGTGCGCCGAACGCCATAGAAAGTGTGCGGGACCAATGTAAGAGTGCGCCGGACGCCATCGAAAGTGTGCGGGACCCATGTTAGAGTACGCCGGACGCCATAGAAAGTGTACGGAACCCATTTAGGAGTGCGCCGGACGCCATCGAAAGTGTGCGGGACCCATGTTAGAGTGTGCCGGACGCCATAAAAAGTGTGCGGGACCAATGTAAGAGTGCGCCGGACGCCATCGAAAGTGTGCGGGACCCATGTTAGAGTGTGCCGGACGCCGTAGAAAGTGTACGGAACCCATTTAGGAGTGCGCCGAACGCCATAGAAAGTGTACGGGACCAATGTAAGAGTGCGCCGGACGCCATAGAAAGTGTGCGGGACCCATGTTAGAGTACGCCGGACGCCATAGAAAGTGTACGGAACCCATTTAGGAGTGCGCCGAACGCCATAGAAAGTGTACGGGACCGATGTTAGAGTGCGCCGGACGCCGTAGGAAGTGTACGGAACCCTTTTAGGAGTGCGCCGAACGCCATAGAAAGTGTGCGGGACCAATGTAAGAGTGCGCCGGGCGCCATCGAAAGTGTGCGGGACCCATGTTAGAGTGCGCCGGACGCCAAAGAAAGTGTGCGGGACCCATGTTAGAGTGTGCCGGACGCCATAGAAAGTGTACGGAACCCATTTAGGAGTGCGCCGAACGCCATAGAAAGTGTACGGGACCAATGTAAGAGTGCGCCGGACGCCATCGAAAGTGTGCGGGACCCATGTTAGAGTACGCCGGACGCCATAGAAAGTGTACGGAACCCATTTAGGAGTGCGCCGAACGCCATAGAAAGTGTATGGGACCAATGTAGAAGTGCGCCGGATGCCATAGAAAGTGTGCGGGACCCATGTTAGAGTACGCCGGACGCCATAGAAAGTGTACGGAACCCATTTAGGAGTGCGCCGAACGCCATAGAATGTGTGCGGGACCCATGTTAGAGCGCGCCGAACGCCATAGAAAGTGTGCGGGACCAATGTAAGAGTGCGCCGGACGCCATCGAAAGTGTGCGGGACCCATGTTAGAGTACGCCGGACGCCATAGAAAGTGTACGGAACCCATTTAAGAGTGCGCCGAACGCCATAGAAACTGTACGGGACCCATGTAAGAGTGCGCCGGACGCCATAGAAAGTGTGCGGACCCATGTTAGAGTGCGCCGTACGCCATAGAAAGTGTGGGGCACCCATGTTGGAGTGCGCCGTACGCCATAGAAAGTGTACGGTACCCATTTAGGAGTGCGCCGAACGCCATAGAAAGTGTGCGGGACCAATGCAAGAGTGCGCCGGACGCCATCGAAAGTGTGCGGGACCCATGTCAGAGTACGCCGGACGCCATAGAAAGTGTACGGAACTCATTTAGGAGTGCCCCGCACTCCAGAGAACGTGGGCGGGACCCATGTTAGAGTGCGCCAGACGCCATAGAAAGTGTGCGGGACCCATGTAGGAGTGCGCCGGACGCCATAGAAAGTGTGCGGGACCCATGTTAGAGTGCGCCGGACGCCATAGAAAGTGTACGGAACCCATTTAGAGTGCGCCGAACGCCATAGAAAGTGTGCGGGACCAATGTAAGAGTGCGCCGGACGCCATCGAAAGTGTGCGGGACCCATGTTAGAGTACGCCGGACGCCATAGAAAGTGTACGGAACCCATTTAGGAGTGCGCCGAACGCCATAGAAAGTGTGCGGGACCAATGTAAGAGTGCGCCGGACGCCATCGAAAGTGTGCGGGACCCATGTTAGAGTACGCCGGACGCCATAGAAAGTGTACGGAACCCATTTAGGAGTGCGCCGAACGCCATAGAAAGTGTGCGGGACCCATGTTAGAGCGCGCCTGACGCCAGAGAAAGTGTGCGGGACCCATGTAAGAGTGCGCCGGACGCCATCGAAAGTGTGCGGGACCCATGTTAGAGTGTGCCGGACGCCGTAGAAAGTGTACGGAACCCATTTAGGAGTGCGCCGAACGCCATAGAAAGTGTACGGGACCAATGTAAGAGTGCGCCAGACGCCATAGAAAGTGTGCGGGACCCATGTTAGAGTGCACCGGACGCCGTAGGAAGTGTACGGAACCCTTTTAGGAGTGCGCCGAACGCCATAGAAAGTGTACGGAACCCATTTAGGAGTGCGCCGAACGCCATAGAAAGTGTACGGTACCCATTTAGGAGTGCGCCGAACGCCATAGAAAGTGTACGGGACCCATGTTAGAGTGTGCCGGACGCCATAGAAAGTGTACGGTACCCATTTAGGAGTGCGCCGAACGCCATAGAAAGTGTGCGGGACCAATGTAAGAGTGCGCCGGACGCCATCGAAAGTGTGCGGGACCCATGTTAGAGTGTGCTGGACGCCGTAGAAAGTGTACGGAACCCATTTAGGAGTGCGCCGAACGCCATAGAAAGTGTGCGGGACCAATGTAAGAGTGCGCCGGACGCCATAGAAAGTGTGCGGGACCCATGTTAGAGTACGCCGGACGCCATAGAATGGGTGCGGGACCCATGGTAGGAGGGGGCCGGACGCCATAGAAAGTGTACGGAACCCATTTAGGAGTGCGCCGGACGCCATAGAAAGTGTGCGGGACCCATGTAAGAGTGCGCCGGACGCCATATGAAGTGTGCGGGACCCATGTTAGAGTGCGCCGAACGCCATAAAAAGTGTGCGGGACCAATGTAAGAGTGCGCCGGACGCCATCGAAAGTGTGCGGGACCCATGTTAGAGTACGCCGGACGCCATAGAAAGTGTGCGGGACCCATGTAAGAGTGCGCCGGACGCCAGAGAAAGTGTGCGGGACCCATGTAAGAGTACGCCGGACGCCATAGAAAGTGTACGGAACCCATTTAGGAGTGCGCCGAACGCCATAGAAAGTGTGTGGGACCCATGTAAGAGTGCGCCGGACGCCATAGAAAGTGTACGGAACCCATTTAAGAGTGCGCCGAACGCCATAGAAAGTGTACGGGACCAATGTAAGAGTGCGCCGGACGCCATCGAAAGTGTGCGGGACCCATGTTAGAGTTTGCCGGACGCCATTGAAAGTGTACGGAACCCATTTAGGAGTGCGCCGGACGCCATCGAAAGTGTGCGGGACCCATGTTAGAGTGTGCCGGACGCCATAAAAAGTGTGCGGGACCAATGTAAGAGTGCGCCGGACGCCATCGAAAGTGTGCGGGACCCATGTTAGAGTGTGCCGGACGCCGTAGAAAGTGTACGGAACCCTTTTAGGAGTGCGCCGAACGCCATAGAAAGTGTGCGGGACCAATGTAAGAGTGCGCCGGGCGCCATCGAAAGTGTGCGGGACCCATGTTAGAGTGCGCCGGACGCCGTAGGAAGTGTACGGAACCCTTTTAGGAGTGCGCCGGACGCCATCGAAAGTGGGCGGGACCCATGTTAGAGTGTGCCGGACGCCGTAGAAAGTGTACGGAACCCATTTAGGAGTGCGCCGAACGCCATAGAAAGTGTACGGGACCAATGTAAGAGTGCGCCGGACGCCATAGAAAGTGTGCGGGACCCATGTTAGAGTACGCCGGACGCCATAGAAAGTGTACGGAACCCATTTAGGAGTGCGCCGAACGCCATAGAAAGTGTGCGGGACCCATGTTAGAGTACGCCGGACGCTATAGAAAGTGTAGGGAACCCATTCAGGAGTGCGCCGGACGCCGAAGAAAATGTGCGGGACCCATGTAAGAGTGCGCCGGACGGCATAGAAAGTGTACGGAACCCATTTAAGAGTGCGCCGAACGCCATAAAAAGTGTGCGGGACCAATGTAAGAGTGCGCCGGACGTCATCGAAAGTGTGCGGGAACCATGTTAGAGTACGCCGGATGCCATAGAAAGTGTACGGAACCCATTTAGGAGGGCGCCGAACGCCATAGAAAGTGTGCGGGACCCATGTAAGAGTGCGCCGGACGCCATCGAAAGTGTGCGGGACCTATGTTAGAGTACGCCGGACGCCATAGAAAGTGTACGGAACCCATTTAGGAGTGCGCCGAACGCCATAGAAAGTGTGCGGGACCCATGTTAGAGTGCGCCGGACGCCATAGAAAGTGTGCGGAACCCATTTAGAGTGCGCCGGACGCCATAGAAAGTGTGCGGGACCCATGTTAGAGTGCGCCGGACGCCATAGAAAGTGTACGGAACCCATTTAGGAGTGCGCCGAACGCCATAGAAAGTGTACGGGACCCATGTTAGAGTGCGCCGGACGCCATAGAAAGTGTGCGGGACCCATGTAAGAGTGCGCCGGACGCCGTGGGAAGTGTGCGGAACCGAAGTGAGAGTGCGCCGGACGCCATAGAAAGTGTACGGAACCCAATTAGGAGTGCGCCGAACGCCATAGAAAGTGTGCGGGACCAATGTAAGAGTGCGCCGGACGCCATCGAAAGTGTACGGGACCCAGGTGAGAATACGCCGAACGCCATAGAATGTGTGCGGGACCATGTTAGAGCGCGCCGAACGCCATAAAAAGTGTGCGGGACCAATGTAAGAGTGCGCCGGACGCCATCGAAAGTGTGCGGGACCCATGTTAGAGTACGCCGGACGCCATAGAAAGTGTACGGAACCCATTTAGGAGTGCGCCGAACGCCATAGAAAGTGTGCGGGACCAATGTAAGAGTGCGCCGGACGCCATCGAAAGTGTGCGGGACCCATGTTAGAGTGTGCCGGACGCCGTAGAAAGTGTACGGAACCCATTTAGGAGTGCGCCGAACGCCATAGAAAGTGTACGGAACCCATTTAGGAGTGCGCCGAACGCCATAGAAAGTGTGCGGGACCAATGTAAGAGTGCGCCGGACGCCATCGAAAGTGTGCGGGACCCATGTTAGAGTACGCCGGACGCCATAGAAAGTGTACGGAACCCATTTAGGAGTGCGCCGAACGCCATAGAAAGTGTGCGGGACCCATGTAAGAGTGCGCCGAACGCCATAGAAAGTGTGCGGGACCCATGTTAGAGTGCGCCGGACGCCATAGAAAGTCTACGGAACCCATTTAGGAGTGCGCCGGACGCCATAGAAAGTGTACGGAACCCATTTAGGAGTGCGCCGAACGCCATAGAAAGTGTGCGGGACCAATGTAAGAGTGCGCCGGACGCCATCGAAAGTGTGCGGGACCCATGTTAGAGTACGCCGGACGCCATAGAAAGTGTACGGAACCCATTTAAGAGTGCGCCGAACGCCATAGAAAGTGTACGGGACCCATGTTAGAGTACGCCGGACGCCATAGAAAGTGTGCGGGACCCATGTTAGTGTGCCGGACGCCATAGAAAGTGTACGGAACCCATTAAGGAGTGCGCTGAACGCCATAGAAAGTGTGCGGAACCTATGTTAGAGTACGCCGGACGCCATAGAAAGTGTAAGGGACCAATGTAAGAGTGCGCCGGACGCCATCGAAAGTGTACGGGACCCATGCTAGAGTGTGCCGGACGCCGTAGAAAGTGTACGGTACCCATTTAGGAGTGCGCCGGACGCCATCGAAAGTGTGCGGGACCAATGTAAGAGTGCGCCGGACGCCATCGAAAGTGTGCGGGACCCATGTTAGAGTGCGCCGAACGCCATAGAAAGTGTACGGAACCCATTTAGGAGTGCGCCGAACGCCATAGAAAGTGTGCGGGACCCATGTAAGAGTGCGCCGAACGCCATAGAAAGTGTGCGGGACCCATGTAAGAGTGCGCCGGACGCCAGAGAAAGTGTGCGGGACCCATGTTAGAGTACGCCGGACGCCATAGAAAGTGTACGGAACCCATTTAGGAGTGCGCCGAACGCCATAGAAAGTGTACGGGACCAATGTAAGAGTGCGCCGGACGCCGTAGGAAGTGTACGGAACCCATTTAGGAGTGCGCCGAACGCCATAAAAAGTGTGCGGGACCAATGTAAGAGTGCGCCGGACGCCATCGAAAGTGTGCGGGACCCATGTTAGAGTACGCCGAACGCCATAGAAAGTGTGCGGGACCCATGTAAGAGTGCGCCGGACGCCATAGAAAGTGTACGGAACCCATTTAGGAGTGCGCCGAACGCCATAGAAAGTGTACGGGACCAATGTAAGAGTGCGCCGGACGCCATCGAAAGTGTGCGGGACCCATGTTAGAGTTTGCCGGACGCCATAGAAAGTGTACGGAACCCATTTAGGAGTGCGCCGAACGCCATAGAATGTGTACCGGACCAATGTAAGAGTGCGCCGGACGCCATCGAAAGTGTGCGGGACCCATGTAAGAGTGCGCCGGACGCCATAGAAAGTGTACGGAACCCATTTAGGAGTGCGCCGAACGCCATAGAATGTGTGCGGGACCATGTTAGAGTGCGCCGGACGCCATAGAAAGTGTGCGGGACCCATGTTAGAGTACGCCGGACGCCATAGAAAGTGTGCGGGACCCATGTTAGGAGTGCGCCGGACGCCATAGAAAGTGTACGGGACCCATTTAGGAGTGCGCGGACGCCCAGAGAAGTGTGCGGGACCAATGTAAGAGTGCGCCGGACGCCATCGAAAGTGTGCGGGACCCATGTTAGAGTGTGCCGAACGCCATAGAAAGTGTACGGGACCAATGTAAGAGTGCGCCGGACGCCATAGAAAGTGTGCGGGACCCATGTTAGAGTACGCCGGACGCCATCGAAAGTGTGCGGGACCCATGTTAGAGTGTGCTGGACGCCGTAGAAAGTGTACGGAACCCATTTAGGAGTGCGCCGAACGCCATAGAAAGTGTACGGGACCAATGTAAGAGTGCGCCGGACGCCATCGAAAGTGTGCGGGACCCATGTTAGAGTGTGCCGGACGCCATAGAAAGTGTACGGAACCCATTTAGGAGTGCGCCGAACGCCATAGAAAGTGTGCGGGACCAATGTAAGAGTGCGCCGGACGCCATCGAAAGTGTGCGGGACCCATGTTAGAGTACGCCGGACGCCATAGAAAGTGTACGGAACCCATTTAGGAGTGCGCCGAACGCCATAGAAAGTGTACGGGACCCATGTTAGAGTGCGCCGGACGCCATAGAAAGTGTGCGGGACCAATGTAAGAGTGCGCCGGACGCCATCGAAAGTGTGCGGGACCCATGTTAGAGTGTGCTGGACGCCGTAGAAAGTGTACGGAACCCATTTAGGAGTGCGCCGGACGCCATCGAAAGTGTGCGGGACCCATGTTAGAGTGCGCCGAACGCCATAGAAAGTGTACGGAACCCATTTAGGCATGCGCCGAACGCCATAGAAAGTGTGCGGGACCAATGTAAGAGTGCGCCGGACGCCATCGAAAGTGTGCGGGACCCATGTTAGAGTGCGCCGGACGCCATCGAAAGTGTGCGGGACCCATGTTAGAGTGCGCCGGACGCCAGATAAAGTGTACGGAACCCATTTAGGAGTGCGCCGAACGCCATAGAAAGTGTGCGGGACCCATGTAAGAGTGCGCCGGACGCCAGAGAAAGTGTGCGGGACCCATGTAAGAGTACGCCGGACGCCATAGAAAGTGTACGGAACCCATTTAGGAGTGCGCCGAACGCCGTAGAATGTTTACGGGACCAATGTAAGAGTGCGCCAGACGCCATCGAAAGTGTGCGGGACCCATGTTAGAGTGCGCCGGACGCCACCGAAAGTGTGCGGGACCCATGCTAGGGTACGCCGGACGCCATAGAAAGTGGACGGGACCCATGCTAGGGTCCGCCGGACGCCATCGAAAGTGTGCGGGACCCATGTTAGAGTACGCCGGACGCCATAGAAAGTGTACGGAACCCTTTTAGGAGTGCGCCGAACGCCATAGAAAGTGTGCGGGACCCATGTTAGAGTACGCCGGACGCCATAGAAAGTGTACGGAACCCATTTAGGAGTGCGCCGAACGCCATAAAAAGTGTGCGGGACCAATGTAAGAGTGCGCCGGACGTCATCGAAAGTGTGCGGGACCCATGTTAGAGTACGCCGGATGCCATAGAAAGTGTACGGAACCCATTTAGGAGTGCGCCGAACGCCATAGAAAGTGTGCGGGACCCATGTAAGAGTGCGCCGGACGCCGAAGAAAATGTGCGGGACCCATGTTAGAGTGTGCCCGACGCCATAGAATGTGTGCGGGACCCATGTTAGAGTGCACCGGACGCCGTAGGAAGTGTACGGAACCCTTTTAGGAGTGCGCCGAACGCCATAGAAAGTGTGCGGAACCAATGTAAGAGTGCGCCGGGCGCCATTGAAAGTGTGCGGGACCCATGTTAGAGTGCGCCGGACGCCATAGAAAGTGTACGGAACCCATTTAGGAGTGCGCCGAACGCCATAGAAAGTGTACGGTACCCATTTAGGAGTGCGCCGAACGCCATAGAAAGTGTGCGGGACCAATGTAAGAGTGCGCCGGACGCCATCGAAAGTGTGCGGGACCCATGTTAGAGTGTGCCGGACGCCGTAGAAAGTGTACGGAACCCATTTAGGAGTGCGCCGAACGCCATAGAAAGTGTACGGGACCAATGTAAGAGTGCGCCGGACGCCATCGAAAGTGTGCGGGACCCATGTTAGAGTACGCCGGACGCCATAGAAAGTGTACGGAACCCATTTAGGAGTGCGCCGAACGCCATAGAAAGTGTGCGGGACCAATGTAAGAGTGCGCCGGACGCCATCGAAAGTGTGCGGGACCCATGTTAGAGTACGCCGGACGCCATAGAAAGTGTACGGAACCCATTTAGGAGTGCGCCGAACGCCATAGAAAGTGTACGGGACCAATGTAAGAGTGCGCCGGACGCCATCGAAAGTGTGCGGGACCCATGTTAGAGTGTGCCGGACGCCATAGAATGTGTGCGGGACCATGTTAGAGCGCGCCGAACGCCATAAAAAGTGTGCGGGACCAATGTAAGAGTGCGCCGAACGCCATGAAAAGTGTGCGGGACCAATGTAAGAGTGCGCCGGACGCCATCGAAAGTGTGCGGGACCCATGTTAGAGTACGCCGGACGCCATAGAAAGTGTACGGAACCCATTTAGGAGTACGCCGAACGCCACAGAAAGTGTGCGAGACCCATGCAAGAGTGCGCCGGACGCCATAGAAAGTGTGCGGGACCCATGTTAGAGTGAGTGCGCCGGACGCCAGATAAAGTGTACGGAACCCATTTAGGAGTGCGCCGAACGCCATAGAAAGTGTGCGGGACCCATGTAAGAGTGCGCCGGACGCCATCGAAAGTGTGCGGGACCCATGTTAGAGTGTGCCGGACGCCGTAGAAAGTGTACGGAACCCATTTAGGAGTGCGCCGAACGCCATAGAAAGTGTGCGGGGCCCATGTTAGGAGTACGCCGGACGCCATCGAAAGTGTGCGGGACCCATGTAAGAGTGCGCCGGACGTCATCGAAAGTGTGCGGGACCCATGTTAGAGTGTGCCGGACGCCGTAGAAAGTGTACGGAACCCATTTAGGAGTGCGCCGAACGCCATAGAAAGTGTACGGGACCAATGTAAGAGTGCGCCGGACGCCATAGAAAGTGTGCGGGACCCATGTTAGAGTGCACCGGACGCCGTAGGAAGTGTACGGAACCCTTTTAGGAGTGCGCCGAACGCCATAGAAAGTGTGCGGGACCAATGTAAGAGTGCGCCGGACGCCATCGAAAGTGTGCGGGACCCATGTCAGAGTACGCCGGACGCCATAGAAAGTGTACGGAACTCATTTAGGAGTGCGCCGAACGCCATAGAATGTGTGCGGGACCCATGTTAGAGTGCGCCAGACGCCATAGAAAGTGTACGGAACCCATGTAAGAGTGCGCCGGACGCCATCGAAAGTGTGCGGGACCCATGTTAAGGTGCGCCGGACGCAGTAGGAAGTGTACGGAACCCTTTTAGGAGTGCGCCGAACGCCATAGAAAGTGTGCGGGACCAATGTAAGAGTGCGCCGGACGCCATCGAAAGTGTGCGGGACCCATGTTAGAGTACGCCGGACGCCATAGAAAGTGTACGGAACCCATTTAGGAGTGCGCCGAACGCCATAGAAAGTGTGCGGGACCCATGTAAGAGTGCGCCGGACGCCAGAGAAAGTGTGCGGGACCCATGTAAGAGTACGCCGGACGCCATAGAAAGTGTACGGAACCCATTTAGGAGTGCGCCGAACGCCATAGAATGTGTGCGGGACCAATGTTAGGAGTGCGCCGGACGCCATAGAAAGTGTGCGGGACCCATGTAGAGTGCGCCGGACGCCATAGAAAGTGTGCGGGACCCATGTTAGAACGCGCCGGACGCCGTAGAAAGTGTGCGGGACCCATGTTAGAGTACGCCGGACGCCATAGAAAGTGTGCGGGACCCATGTTAGAGTGTGCCGGACGCCATAGAAAGTGTACGGAACCCATTTAGGAGTGCGCCGAACGCCATAGAAAGTGTGCGGGACCCATGTAAGAGTGCGCCGGACGCCATAGAAAGTGTGCGGGACCCATGTTAGAGTGCGCCGGACGCCGTAGAAAGTGGACGGGACCCATGTTAGAGTGCGCCGGACGCCATAGAAAGTGTGCGGAACCCTTTTATGAGTGCGCCGAACGCCATAGAAAGTGTGCGGGACCCATGTTAGAGTACGCCGGACGCCATAGAAAGTGTACGGAACCCATTTAGGAGTGCGCCGAACGCCATAGAAAGTGTACGGGACCAATGTAAGAGTGCGCCGGACGCCATCGAAAGTGTGCGGGACCCATGTTAGAGTACGCCGGACGCCATAGAAAGTGTACGGAACCCATTTAGGAGTGCGCCGAACGCCATAGAAAGTGTGCGGGACCCATGTTAGAGTGTGCCCGACGCCATAGAAAGTGTCCGGAACCCATTTAGGAGTGCGCCGAACGCCATAGAAAGTGTGCGGAACCCATGTTAGAGTGTGCCGGACGCCATAGAAAGTGTACGGTACCCATTTAGGAGTGCGCCGAACGCCATAAAAAGTGTGCGGGACCAATGTAAGAGTGCGCCGGACGCCATCGAAAGTGTGCGGGACCCATGTTAGAGTGCACCGGACGCCAGATAAAGTGTACGGAACCCATGTTAGAGTACGCCGGACGCCATAGAAAGTGTACGGAACCCATGTTAGAGTGCACCGAACGCCATAGAAAGTGTGCGGGACCAATGTATGAGTGCGCCGGACGCCATCGAAAGTGTGCTGGACCCATGTTAGAGTGTGCCGGACGCCATAGAAAGTGTACGGTACCCATTTAGGAGTGCGCCGAACGCCATAGAAAGTGTGCGGGACCAATGTAAGAGTGCGCCGGACGCCATCGAAAGTGTGCGGGACCCATGTTAGAGTGCGCCGGACGCCATCGAAAGTGTACGGAACCCATGTTAGGAGTGCGCCGAACGCCATAGAAAGTGTGCGGGACCCATGTTAGAGTGCGCCGACCGCCATAGAAAGTGTACGGGACCAATGTAAGAGTGCGCCGGACGCCATCGAAAGTGTGCGGGACCCATGTTAGAGTGCACCGGACGCCGTAGGAAGTGTACGGAACCCATTTAGGAGTGCGCCGAACGCCATAGAAAGTGTGCGGGACCAATGTAAGAGTGCGCCGGACGCCATCGAAAGTGTGCGGGACCCATGTTAGAGTGCGCCGGACGCCATAGAAAGTGTACGGAACCCATTTAGGAGTGCGCCGAACGCCATAGAAAGTGTGCGGGACCAATGTAAGAGTGCGCCGGACGCCATAGAAAGTGTGCGGGACCCATGTTAGAGTACGCCGGACGCCATAGAAAGTGTACGGGACCCATGTTAGAGTGTGCCGGACGCCATAGAAAGTGTACGGTACCCATTTAGGAGTGCGCCGAACGCCATAGAAAGTGTGCGGGACCAATGTAAGAGTGCGCCGGACGCCATCGAAAGTGTGCGGGACCCATGTTAGAGTGTGCTGGACGCCGTAGAAAGTGTACGGAACCCATTTAGGAGTGCGCCGAACGCCATAGAAAGTGTACGGGACCAATGTAAGAGTGCGCCGGACGCCATCGAAAGTGTGCGGGACCCATGTTAGAGTGCACCGGACGCCAGATAAAGTGTACGGAACCCATTTAGGAGTGCGCCGAACGCCATAGAAAGTGTGCGGGACCCATGTAAGAGTGCGCCGGACGCCAGAGAAAGTGTGCGGGACCCATGTTAGAGTACGCCGGACGCCATAGAAAGTGTACGGAACCCATTCAGGAGTGCGCCGGACGCCGAAGAAAATGTGCGGGACCCATGTTAGAGTGCACTGGACGCCGTAGGAAGTGTACGGAACCCATTTAGGAGTGCGCCGAACGCCATAGAAAGTGTGCGGGACCCATGTAAGAGTGCGCCGGACGCCAGAGAAAGTGTGCGGGACCCATGTTAGAGTACGCCGGACGCCATAGAAAGTGTGCGGGACCCATGTTAGAGTGTGCCGGACGCCATAGAAAGTGTACGGAACCCATTTAGGAGTGCGCCGGATGCCATAGAAAGTGTACGGAACCCATTTAGGAGTGCGCCGAACGCCATAGAAAGTGTGCGGGACCCATGTAAGAGTGCGCCGGACGCCATAGAAAGTGTACGGGACCAATGTAAGAGTGCGCCGGACGCCATCGAAAGTGTGCGGGACCCATGTTAGAGTGTGCCGGACGCCATAGAAAGTGTACGGTACCCATTTAGGAGTGCGCCGAACGCCATAGAAAGTGTGCGGGACCAATGTAAGAGTGCGCCGGACGCCATCGAAAGTGTGCGGGACCCATGTTAGAGTGTGCTGGACGCCGTAGAAAGTGTACGGAACCCATTTAGGAGTGCGCCGAACGCCATAGAAAGTGTACGGGACCAATGTAAGAGTGCGCCGGACGCCATCGAAAGTGTGCGGGACCCATGTTAGAGTGCACCGGACGCCAGATAAAGTGTACGGAACCCATTTAGGAGTGCGCCGAACGCCATAGAAAGTGTGCGGGACCCATGTAAGAGTGCGCCGGACGCCAGAGAAAGTGTGCGGGACCCATGTTAGAGTACGCCGGACGCCATAGAAAGTGTACGGAACCCATTCAGGAGTGCGCCGGACGCCGAAGAAAATGTGCGGGACCCATGTTAGAGTGTGCCCGACGCCATAGAATGTGTGCGGGACCCATGTTAGAGTGCACCGGACGCCGTAGGAAGTGTACGGAACCCTTTTAGGAGTGCGCCGAACGCCATAGAAAGTGTGCGGGACCCATGTTAGAGTACGCCGGACGCCATAGAAAGTGTACGGAACCCATTTAGGAGTGCGCCGAACGCCATAGAAAGTGTACGGGACCAATGTAAGAGTGCGCCGGACGCCATCGAAAGTGTGCGGGACCCATGTTAGAGTACGCCGGACGCCATAGAAAGTGTACGGAACCCATTTAGGAGTGCGCCGAACGCCATAGAAAGTGTGCGGGACCCATGTAAGAGTGCGCCGGACGCCATCGAAAGTGTGCGGGACCCATGTTAGAGTACGCCGGACGCCATAGAAAGTGTGCGGGACCCATGTTAGTGTGCCGGACGCCATAGAACGTGTACGGAACCCAGTTAGGAGTGCGCCGAACGCCACAGAAAGTGTGCGGCACCCATGTAAGAGTGCGCCGGACGCCATAGAAAGTGTGCGGGACCCATGTTAGAGTGCACCGGACGCCAGATAAAGTGTACGGAACCCTTTTAGGAGTGCGCCGAACGCCATAGAAAGTGTGCGGGACCAATGTAAGAGTGCGCCGGACGCCATCGAAAGTGTGCGGGACCCATGTCAGAGTACGCCGGACGCCATAGAAAGTGTACGGAACTCATTTAGGAGTGCGCCGAACGCCATAGAATGTGTGCGGGACCCATGTAAGAGTGCGCCGGACGCCAGAGAAAGTGTGCGGGACCCATGTAAGAGTGCGCCGGACGCCATAGAAAGTGTGCGGGACCCATGTTAGAGTGCGCCGGACGCCATAGAAAGTGTGCGGGCCCCATGTTAGAGTGCGCCAGACGCCATAGAAGGTGTACGGAACCCATTTAGGAGTGCGCCGGACGCCATAGAAGGTGTACGGGACCCATGTTAGAGCGTGCCGGACGCCATAGAAAGTGTACGGAACCCATTTAGGAGTGCGCCGAGCGCCATAGAAAGTGTACGGGACCAATGTAAGAGTGCGCCGGACGCCATAGAAAGTGTGCGGGACTCATGTTAGAGTACGCCGGACGCCATAGAAAGTGTACGGAACCCATTTAGGAGTGCGCCGAACGCCATAGAAAGTGTGCGGGACCCATGTTAGAGTGTGCCCGACGCCATAGAATGTGTGCGGGACCCATGTTAGAGTACGCCGGACGCCATCGAAAGTGTGCGGGACCCATTTAGGAGTGCGCCGAACGCCATAGAAAGTGTACGGGACCAATGTAAGAGTGCGCCGGACGCCATCGAAAGTGTGCGGGACCCATGTTAGAGTGCACCGGACGCCAGATAAAGTGTACGGAACCCATTTAGGAGTGCGCCGAACGCCATAGAAAGTGTGCGGGACCCATGTAAGAGTGCGCCGGACGCCAGAGAAAGTGTGCGGGACCCATGTTAGAGTACGCCGGACGCCATAGAAAGTGTACGGAACCCATTTAGGAGTGCGCCGAACGCCATAAAAAGTGTGCGGGACCAATGTAAGAGTGCGCCGGACGTCATCGAAAGTGTGCGGGACCCATGTTAGAGTACGCCGGATGCCATAGAAAGTGTACGGAACCCATTTAGGAGTGCGCCGAACGCCATAGAAAGTGTGCGGGACCCATGTAAGAGTGCGCCGGACGCCAGAGAAAGTGTGCGGGACCCATGTTAGAGTACGCCGGACGCCATAGAAAGTGTACGGAACCCATTTAGGAGTGCGCCGAACGCCATAGAATGTGTGCGGGACCCATTTAGGAGTGCGCCGAACGCCATAGAAAGTGTACGGGACCAATGTAAGAGTGCGCCGGACGCCATCGAAAGTGTGCGGGACCAATGTAAGAGTGCGCCGGACGCCATCGAAAGTGTGCGGGACCCATGTTAGAGTGTGCCGGACGCCATAGAAAGTGTACGGAACCCATTTAGGAGTGCGCCGAACGCCATAGAAAGTGTACGGTACCCATTTAGGAGTGCGCCAAACGCCATAGAAAGTGTGCGGGACCCATGTTAGAGTGCACCGGACGCCAGATAAAGTGTACGGAACCCATTTAAGAGTGCGCCGAACGCCATAGAAAGTGTGCGGGACCCATGTAAGAGTGCGCCGGACGCCATCGAAAGTGTGCGGGACCCATGTTAGAGTGCGCCGGACGCCATCGAAAGTGTGCGGGACCCATGTTAGAGTGTGCCGGACGCCGTAGAAAGTGTACGGAACCCATTTAGGAGTGCGCCGAACGCCATAGAAAGTGTACGGGACCAATGTAAGAGTGCGCCGGACGCCATAGAAAGTGTGCGGGACCCATGTTAGAGTACGCCGGACGCCATAGAAAGTGTACGGAACCCATTTAGGAGTGCGCCGAACGCCATAGAAAGTGTACGGGACCAATGTAAGAGTGCGCCGGACGCCATCGAAAGTGTGCGGGACCCATGTTAGAGTACGCCGGACGCCATAGAAAGTGTACGGAACCCATTTAGGAGTGCGCCGAACGCCATAGAATGTGTGCGGGACCCATGTTAGAGCGCGCCGAACGCCATAAAAAGTGTGCGGGACCAATGTAAGAGTGCGCCGGACGCCATCGAAAGTGTGCGGGACCCATGTTAGAGTGTGCCGGACGCCGTAGAAAGTGTACGGAACCCATTTAGGAGTGCGCCGAACGCC